>OW026452.1:9637555-10237555 GCA_932274525.1 Podabrus alpinus
GATGTTGCTAGAACGGTATTGTTGTTGAGGGAGGGTAATGTGGTGAACATTAATTTGAGTTTTTAAATCGAGGAGTTGTGACAAAATTTACATTAGTAGTAACAAAATTACGACGAGCACTTGAGATTGAATTGAATTGTGATTTTGGTTATTTAAGTATTTTATTTATTTTATTGTTGTAAAGTTATTAGGAGAAATAAATCATTCTCCAAAGGCTGATATTCAGTTTTCTTTTACCTGTGATCGGTCAACGCAAGTAAAAAGTGGTGATATTGTTACACGGTTTATTAGTTTAATAAACACAAATAAGAAATTATCATCAATGACTGGACTAGAAAATTTAGCACGCTATTGTGGAATTATGTGAAATGAGTCGTCTATTTTCAAAACCCACTATAACCGGATAGAACAACTTTACAGAAAATGGAAAAAACTGCCAAATCTATATAGTTTTTAATTATCGTATTTGATTTTTGGTATCGTAGTTTCTTAGATTATACTATAATAAAACGGAAAAACTAGCTAAAAAAAGAATGTCAGGCTCGAAATAGGTGTAGGAAATGATTAAAAATGTTACATAATGGGTTTGAAATATAATTTATAGTGGGTTTTGAAAATAGACGACTCAAATGTGTTCTATGGATAAACGGATAAAATGAAGACAGGATTAACATATTATGCTATTATTTCTATAATGTTTAATACAGTAAGCTCTAATACTTGCATGTGTTGTTGCCAATTTATCTTTGCCAATTCTTGCAGATGACAAATTTATGAAATAATCATGTAAATTAGAATTTCTTGTTTTTTTTTCTTTATTTTTAATAAGTTTTTATCAGGTAACAATCAGTATAAATAACAAATAAATAGGTTTTATTAGTTGGAATAATTGTTCGACATTGCCATCATGGTTGGGGCACGTATAAATTTTTGTTTTTGTTTTAGCTAATGAAGGGAGGTGAGAATCTAGTACGAGACACCAAAAATAATTACCATTTATGCATCGTGATTTTTAATTCTGAAAATAACATTTATATAAGTACTTACACAACTTATAATAAAGATTTAATAAAACGGTACCTTTGTATTGAGTTATAATGTCTCTGTATTTTCAAAACTAAATGGTTTCTCGCCGGTATGAGTTCTTAAATGTATTTGGAAGTGTGATTTATTAACACATGACCACCGTTCAAAGGGTTTAGCATTGTACTGCTCCAAAGCTGCCTCTTTGTTAGATTTCCAGTAGCATTTGATGTCGGTGCATGAAAATTCTTCAAAGTCAAAAATGGTGGTCCTGAAATTATTTATTAATTTATATTTTTTATAATTACATCAAATAGTATAAATGCATGCACTACACTATCTTACCTTGTACATAAAAGCAAAAATGCTGCAATATGCTTGCATCTTTGTGATTCACCAGCTGTGCCATTTCAGAAATCTGAAGTTCCGGTTTATCGATACGAAACGTGCCCTGAATTTCGTGAGGTGTATCAGAAAGTTCACTCGTTTTCAAACACAATGCAAGTGTTTTTACTACTTTAGCATCTGTACTGTTCACTTTACCAAACGCAATGATGTGTCTTGCATTCAACACACCTTCACAGCTGCAGCGTGAAAAAACATCACAATTTAGAAACCTGTAGATTTCTTTGAGCTTAAGAAACTGCGAGTTTAAAGCCATGATAAAACCACTTATCCAACTAAACTATTTAAATCACAATATTAATATTATTCACCAGGAAAATTCGAAACGACAGCAAAGAAGTAAGGTTATAACCGAATCTCTCTCATTGACGTCACGCTTGTTGTTGCTTTCAGCGCCCCCATCGGTAAAATTTTATCCCTATACACAAAATAATTTTAGTGAATAGGAGTTTACAAGTATTACAAAAAATTCAATTATTTTTCACAGAATTTTTAGTCGCATGAAATAAGTTAACGTCATATAGCACCATTTGGATACCATAAATTGATCTATTTATTGTCAGGTTTGAACGGTTTATTATCACATTATATCTTGTTCAATTCAATTTTCTGTTACGTGTAGAACCAATTTCTATGATTGGCTTAAGAAGAAATATGTTAATATCATTGGTCTCCCCATTTTAAAAAAGGATTTCTTAAATTTTAAAAAGAGAAGAATCAGGCATTAAGTTGACAACTTTTGAAAAGGTGAGATGTAGAATTTGTACATCTTACATAAACATCAACTTACTCAATTTTACACAATTCTAACTATTTGTTAATAAGTTAATCAACAATTAGAATAAACCAATAATTATAAGTAATCAATAAATGTGAGAAACGCCAAAATATAATAAATTATATTGGCGAATAAAAACGTGTTTCTAATGATTAAAAAAGGAAATCATTTGAATTTTTCTTAATTAAAATGAAGCAAGAAAATTAAAAGTTAATAATTAATAAATGTGCGCGACTCTAAAATAATAATTTAGTTGATAAAAGTGCGAAACATTAAATAAATAAACAATATTAATTAAAAATATGTTTCCATTGTAAGGATAAAGACAATTTTAAACATTTACATATTGAAATAGTGCAAACAATAAAGAACTGGCAACTAATGAAGACAATTCTAAGTTACCCCATTGAAAAAACTTACTAAGGTAAATTTTTAATTTAATTTTAAGATAAATAGTGTGATAGGACATTCTTTTTTATAATTTTTAATATTAAATTTTTAATTAAATTATAAAAGCCACTTAGGCATACTTTCATAGTTATAATTGTTTTTGTACAAATTAATTTTTATTTTGTTTATTATATTTAAATTTTTGTAGTTATGTTTTTTATTCTTCGTATAACCTTGCCTTATTTAGTGAAACTTATAAACATAAGATCCTGAGATAGTAAGAACCGGTGAGTATTTTAGCCAGGGTATAATTCACATTTGTGAGATTATTAGAATCTCTGATTTTCAATTAAAGTCAGAGGTTTGTAACAAGGATTAAATCATAAACAGTTGGAAATTGAACTCAAACAAAAGTGGCCAGATTTAAAAACGGAAACGAATGAAGAAATAACTTTTCTTAATGTTTTTGAAATAGCACAGGCGAGAGAAATAGCCGAGAAGGATTATGACGACGACGAGGAAGACACAAGTAATACAATAAATAAAGTCAAATCCAAGAACACAGTTAACACAGCATATAAACAAAGAGTGCGTTTAATACATAACAAACAATGCAAACGATGTGGAAACACTAATACACATCCCAATGATGAGTGCAAAGCAACAAAACACACATGTACAGCATGTAATACAGTGGAACATTTTGAAAGTGTATGTATTAAAACAGGAAAAGCAAAATTAGTGCACAACGGACACTTCAAAAGAAAATTCTTGAAAAAATACACGTATCCTAAACAAAACTATCCTAGAATACATAAAATGACAAACAAAGATACAGAAAATGGTAGTGATAGTGACAGCAGTGGAAATATATTCAAAACAGTCCTTAAGGAAAACAGAAGTAAGAAAATTAACGTGAAAATAAACGGACTTAACTGCACAATGGATTGGGATCCTGGTGCATCACACTCAATTATAAATGACAAAATGTGGAATAAAATTGGAAAACCATTAGTAACAAAAGCTCCAAAACTAAAAGCCTATGGAAATTTTAAATTACACACAAGAGGTCTAACAAAAATTAACGTTACACTTGATGGGTATACGAAGAAATTACCTGTAATTATTATAGATAATGCCGACCCGATGCTATTTGGATTGTCTTGGAGTGAAGCATTTAAAATGACTTTTCCACAAAATGTTTATTCGATAAAAAGCGATACAGAAAAGGAAACAAACAATAGAAAACGTCTAGAAGGAATAATAGCAAATAACAGTGACCTATTTAGCAAAACATTGGGTAAAATAAAAAATTTCAAGGTAAAACTACATATAAAAGAAAACGCCATACCTATTCATATTCCAGCACGTCCTATTAATTTTGGAATACAAAAGAACGTAGAAGCAGAACTTGAAAGACCGTTACAAGAAAATATTTTATCACCAGTAGATCCAAATGAAACACCTATCGAATGGGCAACACCTACAGTTAACGTCCCCAAAAAGGAGGAGGAATCAGAATATGTGGAGATTTCAGAACAACTATCAACCCAGTAATGATTACCATGAAACATCCAGTACCACTTTTCGATCAATTACGAAGACAATTAGCAAATGGTAAGAGTTTTACAAAAATAGATTTAAAGGATGCTTACTTACAGTTTGAAGTGGATGACGAATACAAGAAATATTTAGTTATCTCAACACACAAAGGATATTTCCGTTATAATAGATTACCTTTTGGAATAGAAAACGCTCCAGCACTTTTTTGCCGCTATATAGAAAAACTTCTAGAAGGAATAGACAACACAGCAATTTATTTTGACGACATTGCAGTGACGGGAATTACAGATGAAAGTCACTTAAACAATTTAGAAGAAGTCTTTAAAAGACTACGCCTAGCAGGCATGAAGGTAAATCTAAAGAAATGTACCTTTATGGAACCACAAATCGAATATTTGGGACACCAAATTAGTAAGAATGGCATAATACCATCAACGGCAAAACTACAAGCGATAAATAACGCACCTACTCCACAAAACGTAACCGAATTAAAATCTTTCCTCGGATTGGTAAATTTTTACGAACGATTCATACCAAACTTACACAGTATCTGCGCCGATTTACACACACTGACAAGAAAAAATGTTAAATGGAATTGGACAACACATGAAGATGACATCTTCAAGACTATGAAAACTAAAATATTAAACTCCAAAGCATTAATTCCATATGATGAAAATCGTGAACTTTTCCTAGCTTGCGACGCTAGCGAAAAAGGAATCGGATGTGTATTAATGCACATGAATGAAGATAAACAGGAACAACATATCGCATTCGCCTCCAGAAAACTAAATGACAGTGAGAAAAAGTACTCAGTTATAGATCGCGAAGCACTCGCAATATTTTTTGCTATAAAGAAATTCGACCAATATTTAAGAGGAAACAAATTTACATTAATGACAGACCATAAACCTCTAGAACATCTTTTTGGAACTAAACGCAAATTATCTAAATTAGTGAATAATCGATTAACAAGATGGGCATTATATATCGGTGAATATAATTACGAAATTGTCTATAGACAAGGAAAATCAAATACGGTTGCAGATTTCCTTTCAAGATTTCCAAACGAAGATGAAAAACAATCTAAAGAAGAGAAACGAATATTTAAAATATCGGAACAAAATCAAGAAGAAAAATTAGAAGATATGTTTTTAACAGAGAAAATTCTAAAGAAAAACACAAACAACGATCCAATATTAAGAACCATAAAACAGTGCATCGAAACAAAAACATGGAAACAAAATTTAACAGAAAATAATTCAGCATTCTACAACAGAAGAGATGAAATATCTATTGAAAATGGTATTTTGATGTGGCAAGGAAGAATTATTATACCTCAAAATCTTCAAATAAACGTCTTGAAAATCATACATGAAGGACATCCTGGTATAGTAGCAATGCGTGCTCTATCAAGATTTTATGTATGGTGGCCAAACATTGATAAAGACATTGAAAAATACGTACAGAAGTTGTTACACCACGTTTTGCATCCACGACACCTTTCCAACAGGTAATAAAAGGTTGACTAGCTCAAAGTCGCGAAGGGGTGGGTTGGTGAAAGGAACAAAAGGGTCGTGTGACGGCACGTCGCAAAGCGGGTGTTTCCTATCGACGACCGGGCAATCCTCGATCGCGATTCTAAAAATGTCAAGATCGGTGTGAATAATTTACACAGGGGGGGAGTTAATTCAAGATCGATGGGGATAATATACACGCGGGGATTTAGATGGGCGCCACACATACGAAGAACTGAATCTTTTTTGAAGGGGACTGGTTATCACACCTTCCAAGCTGGTATGTGACAACTTGTTGATCTTACTGCGGATTCTCACTCCGGAAAAGCCTCGCTCAATGACCCTACCTTTACAGGAGGCGAGCTTTCCGTTGATGAAAATAGCTAAACAAACACTAACATAATAACAATAAAACACAACAATAATAAAACACACAGTTGGGAAACAAAAGTGTAATGAATAAAATAATATCAGGGGGGGAGTTGACAAAATTTACACAAGATACCATCAAATTTACAAGTATCGTATGAAACCAAATATATACAATGGGTGGAACCTTTCAGTATGGTTCCTGATGCAAAATTAATATTCGTAAAACAATTAATATTACAAAAGCAAAAACTGTCAATACGTAAATTATGACCACGAAAGTTCATACGTAAAAGGGTGTGTAATGAGTACAACACTCCACAAAAATAGTTACTTAAATGCAATTCAATAACTTCTAAAACTATGACTCATAAAATAAATAATGAAAATTAATCCATATGATCGATTAATCTTTATGAACTTAAGCTGCAATGCTAAACTTAAATAATACGCTAACTTGTTGGTTAGAATATGAACGCCCGAATGGCGTATTAAAAATTACGTTAATGACAAATACTAACATTAGTTAACAACTAAGGATGTACAAAAATGTTGCGATCGGCTTTCACGGGATTCGAACTGAAGATTCAAAAAAACATAGCCTGTGGCCAGAGGAACCACTTAACATTACAAATCTTACAAATAAAAAGGTTTCTTACTTAATTTGGTGTCTGACCTCGAGATAAAGTCGCTGGCGAGTCCTCCAGGAGTGAGAATCGCCTTCGGGATGTAGAGTGGAGATGAATGCGATGTCTCAAACCAATACCACGAAGTTGGTGTAATAAACAGTTGCCAAAGCTTCTTCAAATCGAAAGGTGGTGAAAGGACAGGGTAATTCACACACTCCGTTACGCGACAAAAAGGGATTCTGGTCGAAATAATTCACTAGGATAATTACCCGTGACGTTACAATTATATTAAAGTCGGCACTGTGTAATGGTAAAACCATAAATGTGGTGACCGATAAAAAAAACTGTTGGAATGCACAGCTGTGCTTGCAATGCAACACCTGTTCTTGTACCGATAAAAAGAAATGCACGTAGTTGCATCCAGGCGGTAGATGAGACGAAAGTTCGATAATTTAATTGAAAAGCACTTGATATTATCCAAAAGTTATAAACACACTAGTGGTAAGTGATTGATAAATACTAAAAAGTACTCGGTGTTGAATGAAAGATGCAAATAATCTTGAAATCTTCTTAAATGGCGCGATACTTGATTAAAGTTCGATAATTTGTTTAAATAAGCGGTAAATGTTTATATAAGACGTAATAACTGTATTAAATTCCGATATGATCTTTAAATAGTCGATAAATGTTTATATATGACGCAATAACTGGATTAAATTCCGATATGATCCTTAAATAATCGATAAATGTTTATATATGACGTAATAACTGGATTAAATTCCGATATGATCCTTAAATAATCGATAAATGTTTATATATGACGTAATAACTGGATTAAATTCCGATATGATCTTTAAATAATCGATAAATGTTTATATACCTGTGTAATGGAGACACAAAAAAATATTAGCACAACTGAATTGTTAATAGTTTAGAGATTCCGAAATAAATACGAAATCTGATTATTTAATTCCGCTTTCTAGCGTTTTACAAACAGCGCGACTATAAGAACGGTATTGAGTTCTGTTCAATCACCCAGAATCTCTCTCTAAATTGCAGTATGCAACGGCTTTTATGTCATTTCCCTTCCTAGAATTAGGCTAATTCCCACTTAACGATTGATTTACGCTCTTGTAATTGGATCTCATTAATTTGGAAAGAAGGGATATGCATTTCGATTGGGTATCAATCAAGGTGCGATGGCACGCTTCTGTCTTTCTTTCCACCTAAAGTGTTGGGGATATTTTACCACATGAGGTCCGAATAACAATTTTTTGCTTGTCTGGAACTCGGACAAAATAAGTTTTTGTCGAGTTTTTGCTTGCATTCTAGATTGCGAAATTCGTATCTTTCCTACCTCTACAATTCTTAAGACTATTATACGTTTGCAAAACATAAATTTATTTGTTGAGTGGATGGTTCAATCTTTCCTTTTACAACCCGACCTAAAAATGTCTTCTTAAGAATAAATTTCACCGGATTGATTCTAAATTTTCATTATAAGTTTAACAGCTTAAAATTACGAAATCTAAGGATGCGCTCGATGCGCGTAATCAGGTGACACTCCCCTTACTTCAAGAGTTGTTATCCCTAACTACTCTTCAACTGGGACGCGCGCACACTCAATCGAAAGAAAAAAAAATTTGACTTCCAACGGAATATCAACATTTGTAGTATTAGAACAACTACTAGACTAGTGTCTAGCCTATCCGTATATGCCGGGAAAAAAAGAGAAGGTTCACCTAACCCTAGGCTTAATCAATCTGTGCGTCGTAGTGACTCCTACATGAGAGGGCGGTTCGCGAAATCACGCGATCATTCGCTGGCCGTGTGACCCACAAATGTCTGTGAAGACACCGGACTCAAGACCAATGTAGACCTGAGTAAAGGTAACACCTCATCGGCGTATCATATTTACAATGCCGTTTAAAAAATGATCGGTTGATGGGGACCGTCTGCCTTTTTCAGTAACGTTGGAAAAACAGAGGAAAAAAACTTACGTTTGGCTTAATCAAATTTACAAAGCCGTTGGTCAGTAGATGGGGACTGTCTGTTTTATCAATTATCGTTGGTGAAACAGAGAAAAAAACTTGCGCTTAGCTTGATCAAATTTACAAAGCCGTTTGATGTCATCATCCTTCCTCGTGACTTCGATCCATACGAGATGATCGAGAGAGAGAGAAGAGATAATGATGGGGGGGCGAAAAAAATTGAGATGGGGTGACAACCTATGAGGGACAGTCGAGGGAACAAATCCTTGATCCGTCCGGGTCGAACACGGATGTATACGAAAGAGTAAAAAAACGTGGGGCATAATCGTCAATCCAAATCGGGATGAGATAATAACCTACAAGGGCAGTCGAGGGAACAAGTCCTCGATCCGTCCGTGTTGGACATGGATGTATACAAAAAAAACGTGGGGCCTAGACATAAATCGGGATGGTTTGCTTCCATCAGTGTAGTAGAAGGGAATGACTCCTCGAACTACACTGGCGTAAACGAGAGTTTCCACAGAATTAAAAAAAATTGTGGGGCATAATTGACGGCAAGAGTCGGGATCGTTTACTTTCATCAGTGTAGTCGAAGGGAATGTCCTTGAACCACACTGATGTAAGCGGGAGCTTTCATTGAATAAAAAAAATCGTGGGACCTAACCGTGGACCTACACAATCTATCGCCACAAAAAAACGAAACCATCCAAACTTAGGTTGACTCTACCAACGCTAGTGGTGAGTCTTGATGTGCAAAATACATCGTCAATTTATTGGGAAGTCCTGCGGTGATCGGCACCGGAGAAAACTTCACTCTAAATGTTGTCTCGAACAGGTAGTGTTTGTACAAGACGTGGACGTTGTACCAGTGGGACGTATCCACTAGGGTACAAGGCCGCAAAAGGTAATAACATGAAACAAAAAAAAAGGGGTTAGAAGTTGAACGACGGCTAGATCAAATTTACAAAGCCGGTCCTATCTAATTCGGTAGACGGGGGATTGCTTAAGTTAAACGGGACTAAAGCTATCGTTTATACGCGGAAGAAAAAAAAATTTAACAACAACAAAAAAAATATACGTAAACTGATTAAAATTCGGAACGGTGACAACCATCCGGGTTGCACCTAAATGTTTGCTGAAAATATATGAAGTGACTTTACTATCTGAATAAAAGAATGTGAGAAACAATGTTTCTCCAAAAGGCCGAAAGTGACTACGAAATTCACGCATGACTAATGATGATGCTAGGTAGCTAATCTAACTCAACACCAGTCGATACTTGGCTTACTAAACGATTTGCGGGGTAGCTAATCCTTTGGATCGCTAAGCGCACCCTATAACTTCGTGTAAAATAATTTCTTAAATGGTTGACGGAAAATTCAAAAAAAAATTCGAGATTAAAAATGACATGACTGAAAATTCAAAACAAAAAAAAGAAAAGCTCGAGATTACAAAAATGACACGCGAGATAAATAATGAAGCAAAAAAAAATTGACCCGTTTATACTTTGGGGGCACGTAGTTTTCTGTCGTACGATAGGGACATAACAAATATCTCCCTTAACCTTAATGACCTAAAACTAACTTAAAAATACCCAAACTTAACGCTAACTAAACCGATACCTAAAATTAACTAAACCGAAATCTAAACTACTCCTTACATACTAAAAGCGCGAGAGAAAAAAAGTTACACAGAGAAAAAAAATGTTCCACGTCCCCAGTCTTAACCAAATCTTACGCCGTTGTGACCGTTGCAAGAGAGGGCGGTTCGCGAAGTCACGGGATCGTTCGCTTGCCGTGTGACCCACAATCACCAACAGAAACGCCGAACTCTAGCTTGGGTTGGACCCGAGTACGTGGTAAAAGTTGAGAGGCGTCAAATTATATGCCTCTGGGATGAACGGATCAAATTTACAAATTCATCCCTAATGGTTTTGTTCTTCCTTAGACCGGCAGGTGTTATGACCGTGTAGCATAGTTGTAGTCAATCTGTTATTCCCTAACAAAAGGTAAATTTCCCAGTGTGTTGCTTCGAGTTGTAACCCCTACTTCTGTACAAAATTCCCTTACTAAGAAGGTTCCTTTGGGGCAGATTGTCATCCGCCAAAAAAAATAAATGAGACGATAATTCACCGGGGAATGGACTAAGTCCACGAAATTACTTTGTAACCCTGGGGTTTGGATCGTTATCCAACTGTGGATCGACGTCCAAAAAAATTTATCTAGCAGTGGAACCATGTCCAGCCTGATAACTCGATGAGAAGCGGGTTACTCTAAACAACTATTAACTAATACAACCTTACTACAAAAAAAATAAAATTCGGTAAAATTTTCCTAAAGGGTATGTTACAAAGAAAACTTCCCCTAAAGGGTGTGTTGCGACAAATGATTTGTCCGAAATTGGACACAAGTCCAAACAATACAACACGGTATGAGGCAATTAATGAAGTAATTGCATTCTCAGCCCTGATCTTAATTTCAATTTCAAAAACGAAAACGAAAAAGCTAAAAAAAATCTATTTTAAACGGTACTCGATACCAAGAAAGAACGGTGAGGGATGGTGGGGGCAAATTAACGTCGTGCGATTGACAATAAGACATGGTCAGTGTGTATGAAGCGACAGTGACGCACTGACCTCAACCCGAAATAAGAACTAGATGTTCCCCTACCACTAACTTAAAGAAAAAATGTCACCATGGACTGGGATTCAAAGAAAATGCTTTGATTGATTTTGATTCATGAAGAAAAGCTCTACGTTAAAACTTTAAATTCAAAAAAAACTTCAACTGACGTCAAACTTCAAAAAAACTTTCAAAAAAAACTTTAGTTTAAATTCAAAAAAAACTTTCAACTAAGTTTAAAAAAACTTCAATTAAATAAATTTGAAAAACAACATTCAATTAATTTCAAAAAAAAAAAAAAAATTCCCTTCAGTTCGAAAAAAAACTTTTTCGTTAAACAAAAACAACTTGGCCTTAAGGGCCGATATTAAATTCAAAATGTCCCTCTTAATTCAAAAAAAACTTGACGTTAAACTAAAAGATTGGCCCCAAGGGTCGATATCAATTTAAGTATCACTATTAAATTTAAAATGTTTACTTTAATTCAAAAAAATTTAACGTTAAATTCAAAATAAACTTTAACTCAAATGGTAACATGAAATTCCAAATGTTTACTTTAAAAAACTTGAAGTTAACAATAACTCAAACTGCTCTAGATCAAACTCAAAATTCGGAAATACGTCTGCAAATGAAATTCAAAAAAACTTTTAAAAAACTTTACGTTAAATGTCCATACAAAATTCAAAATATTTAAAAAAACTTTAAAAAAATAAATGCGTAACCTAATGAAGTGCGTAAATGCGTGATTCGTAGTAAAGCGTAAGAATGCGTACGAAACGCTTTGTGTCTTGTTCGAGACACATGCAAACAAAAAAAGATGCGTAATAAGTGTACGGTGTTACTAGCGTAGATACGTATGGAAACGAGCGCGTATATAACATGCGTACTTAAACATACTCGATCTAAATGCAAACATGTGTGCTAGGCACAACAAAAAAACTTTCTATCGCTATTTGCTAAAGCGGGAAAAAAACAAGGTTCGCTATAAATGGTACGTGGTGAAAATGCGTGAGGGTGCGTAGAAGACGCAGATTAAAATCTTTTATCGTTAATTGCTGAAGGCTAATAAAAATTTGTTACTAAAGTTTTCGATGTGGGGGAGGGTGGCATTGTGATATGCTCAAAACTCGTAAACGAATACCAAAAAGTAATAACCCGGCAAATGGTTATTTAAAAAAGAGTTTTAGCATTCACCTTGCCCTTTTTAGTGATCGCAGTTGGAGAGTACGTATCGGCTAGACTTTGTATTTCTCATACCAAGCCAATGAGAGCGTGGGTACCTCAAAGAGGTTCGTGGATCCTTAAATAAAAACTTGCTTTGCTAAATTGTCACTACCTTTTGGGCGCCATGTCTCGATTAAACTGTCGATTCTTAGAGGCTCTCCTCGAGACAAAAATTGAAATAAAAAATAAAATAAAACTAGTTGCTTTGGTTAAGAACTACACACATTTATTGAAAATAAAACTGAATGACAAATATTAAACAACGGAACAATTTCCTAACTATGCACACACAATGGTTATAAAATATGATTGGAAAACGATATTTATTTACACAAAAAAATAAAAAAGATGGCACAAAAATGATGTCGCTCAAATGCGAACAATTTATCTTATTTAAAAGATTGCGTTTACCATTACGCAGTTAAACTACACGAGGTAGGCAAGTAAAATTCTCATGCTATGGAGGATAGTCATGAAACAAAAAAAGATTCGCAACGAATAAAAAGTTTTTGCTATACTTTGCTGAAGGCATCAATAAATTCAACAATTTACATATGAAACAATTCTTCAAATAAAACTTACGGTTTTTTTTGGTGTTATATCAATAAAACATTCGAAGTCGGGACTAGTCTCCGTCTAGGATTATCGTTAGCAGAAATGCTGCTATTAAAATTGGCTCTAAAACAAAATTGTAAGAATAGCACACATGTAAAATTGTTATTCGGTTATTAAATATAGCTGTGTTTGAAATCTAAAATAGGTTAATTGAAAATGTTGCACATTGAATAAAATTCGATTGGACATGTGTTCGCCAAGCGGACGCCCTTGATTTTAAAGTTGGCTAAAATTTTCATGGTTGACGACAAATGCGAGTTTCTTACTTGGGATCTTGATTAATCCTCCGGGTTGTTCGTAACTACCGGGGTGGAAAAGCATTGCAAAAAAAGGTAGCCCCGATTTACGACAGCGATGATTTGCATAAAGCCGGATTGGGAAATTTGCGATTTGTACATTAACCATGTTTCTAATTGAACAGTGCCTTCACCAATTTCCATATCCAACGGGTTCGATCGACATTGTTGAACGTTTGAAGCTTGAAAAGCTCCCATATCCAACGGGTTCCGCTCGCGTTGTTGAACGTTTGAAATTTACGTGGAAATACAAATCCAAAAAAAAAATGGCGTAGCGTCCTTTCGATTAAAAAGTTTAAAGTCGGTTTATCGACCTGGCGGATCATTGAACAATCCAAAAGTTCCATCACAACTCCTTCGGTAATAATTAATATCACTAAAACTATTTTAAACAAAAATCCTTCCAAAAAAACTAATAAAAATGAAACTTTTAACGGAGCTCGGTAAAATTCAAGCCATTGTATTTTGGCGTTGTTTGCGAACCTTTTCTATCGACCTTCGCGCAGTACATTCTTGACGAGTAGATCAAAAATCAATCGGATTGGTCGGTTCAGCAATGCATTATAAATCGCTATTACCATGAATAAAGCGGAGTTTCCGTTAAAAAATAAAAATGACTTTTTTTTAAAAGGAAAATTAAATATGTCGACAAATAAAATTTGTCGACGTAAAAACAAGCGTAACAAAGGATTGTTACACTCCCCCCTGCCAAAGCAATAGCTACCTACAGCTATTGTAAAAAAAGCAGCAGTAAAAAATTAAGGGCCAAGTCGAAATTCGACCTCGAGTAGGACTCGGTAAATGGTATGAAGATGGTAAAGACAATTACAATAAAATATATGACAAACACATAAAAGAGAATAAAAAACAAATAAGGGGCCTAGTTTGGTGTAGTCGTCGTACAAGGGTTCTCGATTCGTTAGCTTATCCAGGTTTGTTTTGGGATAAATCCACTCAAATTTATCTCAAAAACACCTATAGTCGGATAAGCAAGAAAAATCGACGAGTTAGTGACGGTGCGAAACGTACCGTCTCAAAAATGCTAAAAAGCTAAATAAACTCGTCTTGAGACCAAGGAAATGCCAGTCCTTTTAAAGAGGTCATAAATGTTGTAGCTAAAACACTTAGCTAATAGAAAAACTCACTTCCTGGTACAAAAGAGACCATTTGGAAGTCATGATCGTGTACGACAAAGCAGCCAGAACTCGGTCCAATAAGTCTCTGGGGCCAAAGCGTCGGACACGTCACAAAAAGAAAAGGCCGCTGTTTGCTCTTAGGCAAAAACTTCAGCGCCGCGAAAAAATAGATGGGAGCTGGTACTCCTGACCTGAAAATGTAGGTCAACAACAAAATTTGACATCTGGGGGTGAATCGAAAAAAACGAAACTGACTTGATATCTTGCAGCTTCACAGAGACCTAACAACAACGACTTCCCGAACTAGGGTACATAAAAAAATGGTTCGGCAAACAAGACAAAAACAGCAATAACGAGAAATACTAAAATAGTTTAAAACAGTGACTTTATATCCTTAAAAAGTAAAACACCTAGACCAGAAAAAATCTAGGAGGGATGATAAAGTTAGTGACGCTTTATAGGAAACGATGTAAAATTGAAAAAATTGTAAAGGGTTGTAAAAATGACATGATGGAATTAAAAATTTATGTGCAACTACTAAACATTTGTGTATAAAAATATCAATCATATGTGCAAATCAGGAAATTCGTCCCTGTGTGTGTTCTTTAAAAATATTAGTGACAATTAGCAAAGGTAAATTCGAAGCCCCAGAACGTTGGGGGTCATTTATGAAAATGCCTCGAGCTGACACGTTGCGGCGCCATTTATGATATGCTCAAAACTCGTAAACGAATACCAAAAAGTAATAACCCGGCAAATGGTTATTTAAAAAAGAGTTTTAGCATTCACCTTGCCCTTTTTAGTGATCGCAGTTGGAGAGTACGTATCGGCTAGACTTTGTATTTCTCATACCAAGCCAATGAGAGCGTGGGTACCTCAAAGAGGTTCGTGGATCCTTAAATAAAAACTTGCTTTGCTAAATTGTCACTACCTTTTGGGCGCCATGTCTCGATTAAACTGTCGATTCTTAGAGGCTCTCCTCGAGACAAAAATTGAAATAAAAAATAAAATAAAACTAGTTGCTTTGGTTAAGAACTACACACATTTATTGAAAATAAAACTGAATGACAAATATTAAACAACGGAACAATTTCCTAACTATGCACACACAATGGTTATAAGATATGATTGGAAAACGATATTTATTTACACAAAAAAATAAAAAAGATGGCTCAAAAATGATGTCGCTCAAATGCGAACAATTTATCTTATTTAAAAGATTGCGTTTACCATTACGCAGTTAAACTACACGAAGTTGGCTAAAATTTTCATGGTTGACGACAAATGCGAGTTTCTTACTTGGGATCTTGATTAATCCTCCGGGTTGTTCGTAACTACCGGGGTGGAAAAGCATTGCAAAAAAAGGTAGCCCCGATTTACGACAGCGATGATTTGCATAAAGCCGGATTGGGAAATTTGCGATTTGTACATTAACCATGTTTCTAATTGAACAGTGCCTTCACCAATTTCCATATCCAACGGGTTCGATCGACATTGTTGAACGTTTGAAGCTTGAAAAGCTCCCATATCCAACGGGTTCGATCGACATTGTTGAACGTTTGAAGCTTGAAAAGCTCCCATATCCAACGGGTTCCGCTCGCGTTGTTGAACGTTTGAAATTTACGTGGAAATACAAATCCAAAAAAAAAATGGCGCAGCGTCCTTTCGATTAAAAAGTTTAAAGTCGGTTTATCGACCTGGCGGATCATTGAACAATCCAAAAGTTCCATCACAACTCCTTCGGTAATAATTAATATCACTAAAACTATTTTAAACAAAAATCCTTCCAAAAAAACTAATAAAAATGAAACTTTTAACGGAGCTCGGTAAAATTCAAGCCATTGTATTTTGGCGTTGTTTGCGAACCTTTTCTATCGACCTTCGCGCAGTACATTCTTGACGAGTAGATCAAAAATCAATCGGATTGGTCGGTTCAGCAATGCATTATAAATCGCTATTACCATGAATAAAGCGGAGTTTCCGTTAAAAAATAAAAATGACTTTTTTTTAAAAGGAAAATTAAATATGTCGACAAATAAAATTTGTCGACGTAAAAACAAGCGTAACAAAGGATTGTTACAATTGTTAAGGGATTGTGCGTTAGGGTGGTTTTCGTTCTACAGCAAGGGTTGCGAAATACAGGGTAGACTTTCAATGTCGGATATGGACGGTAAGGGTTCACACAAAAAAAAGGTGAAACGAGAAAAAACTTTTAAACTAAGTTGAGTGACAATTAAGAGTTTTCAACAAAATTTAAGGGTTGCGGTATCTTCGCCCCGTTAGGGCGGTAAGGGTGTTCGCAGTTTTACGTCATGCACGGGACAATAAGGGTTGTACACGCCAAAACGGCATTACGAACCGATAAAAAAAATGTAGGTTGTTTCGGTCTACAGTCAGCGGTGGTCCGCACCAGACCTGACCTCCTCGATTCAACCTAACAAACACGCAATAAAAACAAAGCGAAATGTTATGGCGACATTTCCTTAAAAGTACAAAAAGCTAGGTAAAATGTTATGATGACATTTTCTAAAACAACGAGAAAAAATTTTAACAATAACGACTAAGGACTAGATACATTCGCAACGAAACACACGCACTAATAAACAAAATTCATTCATACATTCACACAACAAACAACCAAAAAAATCTTAATATTAAAATCGGGGCTTTAGTTTCTTTTTTGGGACATTGTGTCCTGCAAAAATTCTACCCTTACTTGTACTACAATTTGGACAAGTTTTCGTGGTTTCATTTTTTCGACCACATCGATAACAAAAGACTCGTATTTGTGGGACTGGGCAACGCGATGCTAAATGGCCTATACCATCACAGTTCCAACACAAAAAGGCGTTATTATTTGTTTTGATACTATTATTATTAACACGGTTCCTAAAAACAAACTCGTGATTAATTTGACCGTTGTTTTGCGGTCCGTTAAAACTGTCGGACTCGACTCGAGATAAATTGTCGATTTCTTCTACTGACATCTGTTCATTTGTCAGTATCGAAACGGCTTCGACTTGACCGGAAATTCGTAGGTGTAATTTCACGACCGGAGTCGATATTTTGAAATCTCTAAATTGACAAATTTCGTCCGGAAATTGTCTTTCATTAATTATTAAATTTTCATCGGTTATTATTTTGTTTGAAACTGCCGAGGTCATGCTCGATAGTGAATTTTCAGTTTCGCTTACGCAATCAACAGATTCTTGGATAATTTTTTCCACGATCTCTGTTGCAAAATTCGTCCGAGAGTTCGCTAACAATAACCCGTATGTTGACCTACAATCTTCCAATTTGTCTAAAATTGCGAGATGAGAGTCCTTGTCTTTATTTAGCAAGGGTCTCGATTTAAATAATCTATTAAAGTAGTGCGCCAATTTCGTTTCTACCTGAATTCTTATGTCGGTTTCATTTTCACTAAAAATTTCTAAACGACCGAGTAATTTATTAATGATTAACACGCCCGTTTTTAATGCTGCCAAATCTTCCGTGAAAGTAAATGGGTACCATAATAAAATGTATCTTTCACCCTGTTCCTCTTTCATAAGGGCTGATACTAGTTCAACACGTAATTCTTTTACCGAACCGTGAACAGGTAAACCTCTGATCTTTAACTCGTATTGGACTTCGTCCTTGCGTAATCTGTCCGGTACGATCCTGAACGCCATTATAAAGTGAAATATATTAATTTGATTGAATACAAAAGAAATTCGCGAAACACGACTCTACTTTGTTCTTTAAACAATTGATGGTGAACGAGAACAAAATATTTGATCTTAAAATCACGATAATCTTGTAATTAATTCTAAATAGGGGGGCGTCATGGAATCTCGTTAGTCCATTCATGCGCGTCGGTACTACTTTTAACGTTGAAATATTAATTTGAAAATTCGCGATTTCCAAATTTTCACGTGACGTGCCAAAAAGGCTTTCTCGACAGCCACTTAGTTGGGCGCCAAATTATTAGCCTGTTACACCACGTTTTGCATCCACGACACCTTTCCAACAGGTAATAAAAGGTTGACTAGCTCAAAGTCGCGAAGGGGTGGGTTGGTGAAAGGAACAAAAGGGTCGTGTGACGGCACGTCGCAAAGCGGGTGTTTCCTATCGACGACCGGGCAATCCTCGATCGCGATTCTAAAAATGTCAAGATCGGTGTGAATAATTTACACAGGGGGGGAGTTAATTCAAGATCGATGGGGATAATATACACGCGGGGATTTAGATGGGCGCCACACATACGAAGAACTGAATCTTTTTTGAAGGGGACTGGTTATCACACCTTCCAAGCTGGTATGTGACAACTTGTTGATCTTACTGCGGATTCTCACTCCGGAAAAGCCTCGCTCAATGACCCTACCTTTACAGGAGGCGAGCTTTCCGTTGATGAAAATAGCTAAACAAACACTAACATAATAACAATAAAACACAACAATAATAAAACACACAGTTGGGAAACAAAAGTGTAATGAATAAAATAATATCAGGGGGGGAGTTGACAAAATTTACACAAGATACCATCAAATTTACAAGTATCGTATGAAACCAAATATATACAATGGGTGGAACCTTTCAGTATGGTTCCTGATGCAAAATTAATATTCGTAAAACAATTAATATTACAAAAGCAAAAACTGTCAATACGTAAATTATGACCACGAAAGTTCATACGTAAAAGGGTGTGTAATGAGTACAACACTCCACAAAAATAGTTACTTAAATGCAATTCAATAACTTCTAAAACTATGACTCATAAAATAAATAATGAAAATTAATCCATATGATCGATTAATCTTTATGAACTTAAGCTGCAATGCTAAACTTAAATAATACGCTAACTTGTTGGTTAGAATATGAACGCCCGAATGGCGTATTAAAAATTACGTTAATGACAAATACTAACATTAGTTAACAACTAAGGATGTACAAAAATGTTGCGATCGGCTTTCACGGGATTCGAACTGAAGATTCAAAAAAACATAGCCTGTGGCCAGAGGAACCACTTAACATTACAAATCTTACAAATAAAAAGGTTTCTTACTTAATTTGGTGTCTGACCTCGAGATAAAGTCGCTGGCGAGTCCTCCAGGAGTGAGAATCGCCTTCGGGATGTAGAGTGGAGCTGAATGCGATGTCTCAAACTAATACCACGAAGTTGGTGTAATAAACAGTTGCCAAAGCTTCTTCAAATCGAAAGGTGGTGAAAGGACAGGGTAATTCACACACTCCGTTACGCGACAAAAAGGGATTCTGGTCGAAATAATTCACTAGGATAATTACCCGTGACGTTACAATTATATTAAAGTCGGCACTGTGTAATGGTAAAACCATAAATGTGGTGACCGATAAAAAAAAACTGTTGGAATGCACAGCTGTGCTTGCAATGCAACACCTGTTCTTGTACCGATAAAAAGAAATGCACGTAGTTGCATCCAGGCGGTAGATGAGACGAAAGTTCGATAATTTAATTGAAAAGCACTTGATATTATCCAAAAGTTATAAACACACTAGTGGTAAGTGATTGATAAATACTAAAAAGTACTCGGTGTTGAATGAAAGATGCAAATAATCTTGAAATCTTCTTAAATGGCGCGATACTTGATTAAAGTTCGATAATTTGTTTAAATAAGCGGTAAATGTTTATATAAGACGTAATAACTGTATTAAATTCCGATATGATCTTTAAATAGTCGATAAATGTTTATATATGACGCAATAACTGGATTAAATTCCGATATGATCCTTAAATAATCGATAAATGTTTATATATGACGTAATAACTGGATTAAATTCCGATATGATCCTTAAATAATCGATAAATGTTTATATATGACGTAATAACTGGATTAAATTCCGATATGATCTTTAAATAATCGATAAATGTTTATATACCTGTGTAATGGAGACACAAAAAAATATTAGCACAACTGAATTGTTAATAGTTTAGAGATTCCGAAATAAATACGAAATCTGATTATTTAATTCCGCTTTCTAGCGTTTTACAAACAGCGCGACTATAAGAACGGTATTGAGTTCTGTTCAATCACCCAGAATCTCTCTCTAAATTGCAGTATGCAACGGCTTTTATGTCATTTCCCTTCCTAGAATTAGGCTAATTCCCACTTAACGATTGATTTACGCTCTTGTAATTGGATCTCATTAATTTGGAAAGAAGGGATATGCATTTCGATTGGGTATCAATCAAGGTGCGATGGCACGCTTCTGTCTTTCTTTCCACCTAAAGTGTTGGGGATATTTTACCACATGAGGTCCGAATAACAATTTTTTGCTTGTCTAGAACTCGGACAAAATAAGTTTTTGTCGAGTTTTTGCTTGCATTCTAGATTGCGAAATTCGTATCTTTCCTACCTCTACAATTCTTAAGACTATTATACGTTTGCAAAACATAAATTTATTTGTTGAGTGGATGGTTCAATCTTTCCTTTTACAACCCGACCTAAAAATGTCTTCTTAAGAATAAATTTCACCGGATTGATTCTAAATTTTCATTATAAGTTTAACAGCTTAAAATTACGAAATCTAAGGATGCGCTCGATGCGCGTAATCAGGTGACAAAGTGTAGAAATTGTCAACAAAACAGACAACACATGTGTGAACTACCAATTTACTCCTGGACTGTTCCTGAATACGTATGGGAGAGATTACACATGGATTTTGCCGGTCCATTTGAAGGAAAATATTGGTTAATTGTGGTTGACGCCTTATCAAAATGGACAGATGTTAAACCATTACACGAAATAACTACGAAGAGTTTATGTAACGCCCTGGATGATATTTTTACACAATTTGGAATTCCTAGAATCATTGTGTCGGACAACGGTCGTCAATTTACGTCGGAAAATTTCAAAAACTACTGCGAAAAGAAAGGCATTCGCCATATAACATCATCGCCGTACCATCCAAAAACCAACGGATTAGCAGAACGCTTTGTGAGAACTTTTAAGACTAGAATGGCATCAAGCAGAAATGATAATAAAAATCAAATACAACGCTTAAGAAATTTTCTATTCAATTACCGAAACACACCACATAATACGACTAATAAAAGCCCGAACGAAATGATGTTTGGTAGAAGATTAACAACCATATTGGACAACATAAAACCAAATTTGAAAGACGACTTACGTTTCAAAAACATTAAACAAGAAATTGAAAACGAAAAATTAAAAAAATATGAAAATCGAAATTTTGGTAAGGGAGAAAATGTTTATGTACGAACACAGTTAGAAAAAGAATGGACTCCAGCGAAAATTATCGACAGAACGAACAGGTATTCCTATAAAGTGCGAACTAGCGATGGAGTCGAAAGAAGAAGACATTCTGATCATATTCGTCAACGCGATGATAATGCACCCTACCTCGAAAACCCTATTCATATTTCTACGCAACCGAATGTTAACGTAAGAAATACAGTTTTAAGCGACCTTCCCGAAAAGACGACGATGCTTGAGACAAGAGAGGAAGAAGGACATGGATTGGAAATGAAACCAACATCGGATGAACAAGAAGTCGTACCTTTGAGACGAAGTAGCCGAATTGCAGCCTACAAAAACGCCAAGGAAAATCAAAGATCATAATTTTATGTTTGTTTTTCTTTAAGGAAGTCAAAATGTTTTATTTAATGTAATAATAATGTTTTAAAAAATTTTATATGGGAGAAATGTAGTGTTACGCCACTGGCAACATTGTACATAAGAATAATACCTTTAAGTTTTTGACAGTACAGAATATACGTTATAATCAGCACAACTTGCTCGTGTATTATTTAGTATTTACCTCTAAAAGAACCTACATAACACAACAGTTTTGTAGGATCAAAATTACAGCCGCCATCTTATATTAAATGGCGGCCTAGTTTTCGTTTTCTCAAAACCAGTAGAAAACTGCTACAGTTTTACTACAAATACGAAGTACTGTTATAAGGGGTCATTCATAATGGATGTCCGCAATTTCTTCCGACTTTTCAACCCCCCCTATCGTTGCCTCCCTCCAGGAACGTCTTATGGTTATAAATTAAAGACCCCCCCTCTAAATTTGTCTAAAATCGACATTGACCTTTTAAACTAAAATCCTATTAATTGCTATTTTTTTTTTAATTTTTATGGCTATAGTAAAAATTGGAATTAAACAAGCACTTCATTTTATGAACTTTTAAAAATATTCAAAATCTCAAAAATTGGATTTTTATTCGGACGTTACATTTGGCCAAGCCCCCCCCCCCCCCCAAAACGTGGACGTTCTATATGGACGAGCCCTAATCTTTTTATAAGGGTATTTCATGCGGAAGTTTGTTGTACTACTTATTGTGAGGAGTTTTAGCGATATTGGCCGTTTTCAATTGTTTTGAGAAGATCGGAGAGAAAATCAAAAACTTTTATTTTTGACCCTACAAAGAAAACATAAAAGATTAATCCTTTCAAGCTGAGCACTTTTGGTATGTTTGATAGTTTTGATATCTTTCACCATTGTCAAGGTATAGGAGAAAATCTATTTTTCCGTCGCTATTTTAATATGTAATTGCCAAGGTTGTGCGGCTTGAAGGCCGCACTGAGGAATTATTTTAAATAGCAGTTGTGATCCTATATGTATACAGACGCGCCATTTTATCGTTAGCAAAAATGTCTGATGTGTTTTTCCGCTCATGGTAGTAAAATTGCGCAGATCGTCTGTAACGCTAAATTGAACTGTCCTTCAGTGCGGCCTTTAGGCCGCACAACCAAAGCAATTACGTAGATGGCGAAAGGCAGCTGGTTGGTCAGCAATGCTATTGATAAATAATCAAAGTCGCGGATATTGAATCAACGCTTAAACTGGCTGTTTGCCTCAATCCCGCGGCCAAATATTGGAATCTTGTAACTGTTGATTGGTCCACGTTGGTATTTGGCCATTGAGCTCGTCTAGCATTAATTGTTATAATGTAAATAATAAATACTGATTTGTGTTCTTTAGTTTGTAAGGCTCTGATTGCGATGGAAATTTGCACAGTTGTTTATAAGAACGGCAACATAAAGTTATAATTTTTTATAAATTAGGTTATAATAATTTTAGTATAGGACTACACAAGCCCGTAAAATAACCAGCGGGTTAATAGGACTGAGGCCTTTATTTATTTAATTTCGCAGTTTACTCGCGTTTAGTTAATACTCAACTGCGCAAACTCGGGTGGAGATCCGCTATCTTTAGAAATGGCGGCGGAATAACAAAGATATTGATCGACCCCGCTCAGCACGGCCTTTAGGCCGCACAAACAAAGCAATCGCGAAAGTCTCGGATATTGAAGTAAGGGTTAAACACCCTGTTTGCCTCAATTTCGCGGTCAGATAGTACCTGTTACTGTATTTGTTTCGTTATGATTTTATCCCTGCCATTGATCTCATCTAGCAATAATAATTGTATTGATGTAAATAAGTACTACTGATTTGTGTTCTTTATATAGTTTGTATGGCTCTCATGTAAATTTACAGTTATTAGTAAGAACGGTAATACGAAGGTCTGCTTTTTTAAGTTTGGTCATATAGTACTACCCAAGCCCGCACCCTAACCAGTGGGTTAATAGTGGACTGCCCTCGAATGCCGCCTCACATACAATTTTTGTTGGTAATCACAGATTTTACAAGGGCTCGTTTTGTGATTTGTTATGTCATTAGTTGTAGAGTACCTAATTAATATTATTTAAAATTTATATTAATTTTACTAAATAATAAATAAATAAAAACATTGTTCGTATTTTTAACTCTGTATCCCAGTCATCCTAGCATTCACTTTCATCAAAAATGCCTTTTACTAATTAGTAATTTAGATCAAATGATTAATAGAAGAGTGAATAACATAGATTGTGCACTTGAGGGCTTCACGACAGCAATGCTCCCGGTCAAATACAGTTTGCTTAAAATAACTTACATAAAAATGAAAACTTGTCGTATCTCGATGCTTTATCAACTTTTTGGGTCGCCATCAGTATTTGCTACTTCTAATATTTCCGACCCGAAATATTTACAATTCAAATTTAAAACATTTCATTACAAGGATCCTTTTAATTCTCTGTTGTGCGGACAATTAGGACTAGAATGTTGTTCTAAACGGGGATTTATAGATGATTAATTCAAGTTTCACTTATCTGCGAATATTTTATCAAATTAAGATAGGAATTATTCGCAAAATAGTTTCAACCTCACATCTTTACCTCATACTTAGACAACTGCACCGCTACATTCTTAAGAACGTAACCACCAAATTTAAATTTCGTACACGTCATCTGGCAACACCAGCCTTGATCGGTCTCTCCGTGGAGTGAATTCCTGTAACTTGACCCGGAGCTTATTTATTATGGAATGAGCATCGTTCAAATTGAGGTGGGCTGGCCATATAATTAGGACGACGGACAGATGATGGAACATAAGGAGAAGGAAGAAAGAGAGCGGTAAGCAAAAGCTGCAGCTGCTACTTAACATACAGAAAACTCACAGCAAAGTGCAACACCCATGCCAAAGACTAAGTCCCGAAAGGGCAAAACAGTGCGGGAGTTCAAAACCAGCAAGCAAATAAAAAATAAGAGTATCAATGGTTTATTATAAATATTTGGTAGCTATAATGAATCAGTACATTATTAAAAATTTAATGTTGAACAAAAAATAGAATATTATTTTGAACAACTAAATTCTCGTACATACTGCAGTATCGGGATACCACGTCAATAGAAATACGTTTATTAAGATTCGGGAAAATTTTGTTATTAATAAAACATGTGACTTATCAAAGCAATCAGACAAACTTCGTCCGACACCAAGAAATTGAGTTCAATATCATTTAATTTGAGAAGAAAGACATGAAGCAGGTTAATAAAAATAATTTAAAATGTAACACTTAATAACTTCCGTTGATATAAAAATGTTTATTTATAGTAAAATTAAAATTGTTTAGTCATAAGAAAGGTATTTCAAAAGTAAAAATATTGTTAATTACTTAATTAAGGTGAAAATTTGTATTAACGTTAAATTTAAATAAGTCTGAAAATTATTACGTGAGTTCGACGTGTCAAAACTTAGTGCACCGTGAAGGTATATTTCATGTCCATTATCTTCAATAAACCAACCAAGAAGTAATTGTGAAGAAATTAATCCAATCTAAAAATATAAAATTTTTCATTAAAAATTTCAATAAGTCACATTGAGCTTAATACAAACCTGCAACCTGAAATTTCAATAGTATTGATTTTCTAATCGACCAATAGGAAGACGATTATGCAAAAATTAAGATTGCCATGAATTTGGTGGTGAGGAATTAAAAAACAATCGACGAGGTCCTTGTGTAAATTTGGATGGTAATGGCGTGTTAAATTAGCGTCGACACTAAAATTCAATAAATCGTAAAAATAATCAGTAAAAATTATATAAAAAGGGTGAAAATTATTAAAGTTTATGTACTTACCCACGTACAAGTGAAAATAATTCGAAAATCACCAAGAATTGTGAATATTTTTAACAAATTGGAAATCGACACCACGAGGTCACCAAAGTGTAATCTTGAAAATTTTAATGCAGATGAAGTCATCGGTTGGATTTGTATGCGCAACTACATGGTTCATGGTATAAGTGATAAGAAAATCCCTATATTTTAAATAAGGTAACGTTCACATTAACTATTTTCGTAAATAAAATAAGTGAGAATTTTTGGACAACACGACGCGTGCTT
The DNA here is from genome assembly GCA_932274525.1 of Podabrus alpinus. NCBI lineage: Eukaryota > Metazoa > Arthropoda > Insecta > Coleoptera > Cantharidae > Podabrus > Podabrus alpinus. Next base: position 9,663,828 of record OW026452.1, read on the forward strand.
TTTGTCGTTTATGTTAGATATTTTGATATATAAGATTAATATTAAAAACATTTTGTTTGATAAAATATTTAATTACATTATTGTGCATAATAAAATTATAATTGCATTCACAACGGAAGATATTTTTTTTGACCTGTTCCGAGTCCAAAATTCGATTTCAGCATTACAGTATTGGTCCCGGAACGAATCTACACTGAGTAAAGTAAGCACATGCTCTACGAACCAGCATAAGCCGAGGTATAATAATTTCATTTATTGTTATTTGGGTAAAAGTTCAATATTTCTATCGACGGGGTACATTTCCCGTGAACCCATTTATAATAAATAAAATTACAATAAAAATCGTATAACCCCATTAGTGAGAAGGTATATAGTAATACATAAGTAAAAAAAGTATATTCAAATCTTTGTAGAAATAATTTAAAACAAAAATATTTTCGTAAATAAAATCAGTCCAAGAAAAGCAAATTATGTTTTATTTTATAATACAGAGAACCCCGATTATCTTTAGTATTTTGAAGTCTTACTTTAGACATATTCGGTATCTGTCTGCACTGAGTTTTCGGTACTGGGATCACAATCCAAGATGTGACAACTTTTTAAGCAAAGATGTCCACAATTTAATGAACTTCCACATAATATTTCAGTGCAAACACCTTTCGGTATCTTAGCAAAATCTTCTGGCTCTCTAATTTGGGTAACGTGGTTTGGATTAATTTGACAACAAACTGGAAAATAACTTCCCAACCAGTGTTGTTCCACCAAAACTTCTTTAATTCTCGGCCACACCTAAAATAATAACATTCTCCAATAAAAACACAATGTGAAGAGGAAATGCTTACCTCGTTGTCTTGGGATAACAAATCAATGTTGCCCATCATGTAAAGAGCTTCTCTAGCTCGCGAAAGAGCCTGCATAACGGAAGACTCCGTTTTCAAGTGTCCAATTTTTCCTTCGTGATTGTTTCTCACCAAAGAGAGTAAAATAATTTTGCACTCTTTGCCTTGGTACTGGTGCAGACAGAAAATTTGAACACCCTTAAGCAGATCTTCATACTTTTCACTCTCGTCACATAAAACGTGCGCTTGACCAGAGTAAGCAGCTACAATTGCGATATCCTCGGGTTCATAACCAACTTGTCTCAAATAACGCGCGAGATTAATTAGAAATTTTGCTTCGTACAGATTCGTTTGGCTGTTGTATTTTTCAATTTCTTGATGTTCGTGATGGACGAAGAATATGCAAGAGGGGACACCTAAAATCGTAGGAAATTGACTAACCGAATGATGGTTTTCCAATTCGGGATAAATATGAGGCGAAAGTAATTGAGAAATTTTAGTAGGGACGCGATATTGCACGTCTAAAGTATGGCATTGCAGATTGTTGTTCGTCATGCGTTCCACCATGCTACTTTCAGAACCGTCGGCTCCGATCGGATGTAACTGCCGGTGATTACCCAATAATATTAAGTGTTTGCAGTGTGGAGTTAAGGAAGCCACTATGGAGGATTCCAAAACTTCGGAGGCTTCCTCTACTACCATAATTGGACACTTAAGGGTCTGCCAAGTTTCTTGCAGACGTGGGGCTGCATGCATGGTCACGCCCACTACCAGTGCACCTTTCATTGCCAATGAATTGGCAATGTTTCCAATGTTGATGACATTCTGGAATACCTCTCGATGTTCAGATTGAATATCGACGATCTTTTTTTCTAAAAAATTCTTGTAAAGGTATACCCAGTAAAAGTGTAAATTCCAACGATCGTTTGAATCCATACAGTGTGGTGCTTGGTAGTCAACATTATCAGGTTTGATGGGAGGTGGTGAAAACGTTCGATGGCTCATCTTCGCCTAAAAATTTTGATCTCAGCACTTGAATTCATGTAGTGCAATGGGAGTATACCAAAAGAGTACAAGGAAGACACTAACCTTGACATAACAATAGACTTGCCATAAATCTACCAAATCCCTTTTCAATTTGGCGACTTCATCCGGTAGTTTAGTTTGGGTTTCCATTTTTGTCAACTTGTTACTAATTTCTACAATAATTTGAATCCACAGTACTGATTTTGATATTAAAACAGTTTGCTGTGGAAAACCCGAACTATGAAATCTCTCATCAAAAGCGATATTATCGTCCTCACAGATAAACTGATTATCTTCCACAATTATATCACGCACTATATCTGAAATCTAAAAGTTGTTTTAAGTTATGCAAATGGATGAAATAAAATAGGTTTGTCGGAAGGGGAATGGCCCAGTTCGGCGCAGCCGTGTCACCGCAGCACTTTCGGCGCAGACCCGGTTCGGCGCCTGCTTGATTCAGGACGAGCACGGTACGGCGCAGATCCCATTCAGCGCGACCTATTTTCATTCATTAGTTTTTGAATAAATCGACTTTGAAGTTCGAAAAATGGCAGTGACGCGCATGAGGACGATTTGCGGAATCTCGCCCATTCTATTGACGGTAGGCGTAGATTGTAATACCTTAACATTTAGAAATTTTTGCTCCGGCAGAGTTGCTCTTATAACTGATACACCAGACTAGATCAAATGCTTTTGGAAAGTTTGCGGTCTCCGTCGGTGTTTGCCTCACTTGTCTAGGGTATCATAGCAGGGGCAGTCTGGGGGAAAGCACTCGGGGGATTTTCTACCCTGTCGCAAGACAGAGTATTCTTCTCCGGTAGAGTTCAGGAATTCCGGCCACGCAGGACCGGACTCCACTCGAGGGGGGCAACCCCCCCCTAGCAGAAACCCAACCTGACCGGCATCAGGAGAAAACTAGAGAGTTTTCCGCAGCATCTGAGCGACTGACACTCCCCCGATACGGAAAACAAGACGGTTAAACCCCGATACCGATCACTTTTGCATCTATTTCTTCATTCACATCCAGTGTTCTATCACATTCTTATCACCACAACCCGACCCTGACATCGAAGGAGATCAGGTGGTGACGTCAATTCTAGCATTACCAGCTTTATTCAAAAAGGCATCTGCGCAAATGTCTTTATTTCTGTTTTTCAAAGCCACGATCGTCGTCAAGAAGGGGGGTTAAAACCCACCCCGGACTCCGACGATCTCGTAGTCAGGTGGGGGCTTCAAAACCCAACCTTGCAAAATATAAATTCAGGTGCCGTGACGCACCAACTTTCTCAAGGAGGTACGGGCTTGCTCCGAGTACTCAAAGTTTTAATTTTCGATTCGATTCGCTCCAGCAGTTGGACCACGCCTCTCGTACGAGTAACATGTATGAAATATTACAATTTTCACACTTTTTTCGGGTTTTTAGGGGTGCTACATAAAAGTTAACTGCTGTATACCGCTACAATAATTTTAAAAGCTATATCCAGGTTTTCTAGGATTCCGATTGGGGTGGATTAATATTCCTTAAGTATGTTTAGCAAAAAACATGAGACTCGAATTCACACCTAAAAATTCCAAAATTACATAAATTTCATGGTGGGCGTGGCCGACACTTTTCCGTGAATAAACGGGTAGTTTATGATTTTTTTGCTAATATTTATTGCAAAATCGACTATTCAAACCTTCAGCTTTCCGAATCTCGAAGAAATTTTCAATTTCCGGATGAAAAATCCGCACTCAATCGGACCGAGTACCCCAAATGCATTGATATGTATGCGAATAAATAGTAACTCGGCGTTCCATAAAATTCTAAGCCCTGAACGTTTTGTACAAATGACGTGTTAAGTAATTAGAAAATATTCAAAACCAGGGACGCCGCATCTAACCGGGTCTGCGCCGCACCGAACTCGCGCCGAAATTGCTGCGCCGAACTGGACCCGACCCTACCTACCTCAATTGAGTGTGGATTTATATCTTGATTTTCTTTTCCATCAAATAACCATGCAGTAAGGTTAGCATTAGAAACACTGGAGAACCAGCTTTTTTTAGTATACTCGTCAATAATTAAAAAAATTTTAAAATGGATAACATTAAAATTTTTGATATGATTCAAGCGCTTAAAACATTCTTCAAGTTGATTTAACAAATGGCGTTTTCCTCTCTTCCAAGGAGTCACAGAATTGTAGTATGTACGATCCCATTTTAAAGCGAAGTTTTTCAACTTTTCTTTTATTCTATATTGTCCAACTCTGATTATTTTAGTCGTTGTGGATTTTAATCCTTCCAAAAATTCATCCAAAGCCTGGTTACTTAAAGCAACTATTAGAATTGGAGTTCCATTATACCAAAATTTTTGATTGTCTTCGTGCAAAAGTGTTTTGACGATTTGAAGCCCCAAGTAAGTTTTTCCCGTTCCAGGAGCACCTTGTATAATATTAAATTTTTGGGTTAATCCAGCTCTGAAAGCGCAATATTGGGAAGAATCTAATTTGAGCTCGTTTGCGCTCGGCTAGTTATTGCCGAATACATCGACCGTTCTGCCTTGAATATTATAAACGGCAGAACGTCCATTCAAATAACCTGGTTGTTCTATTGTAGGTACCGCATCAACCAAGTAACTTTTCATGGGAAAATCCATCCCAGACATACATTGCAAAGCTTTCAAACCATAATAATAAAATTCGAAAATGTCTTTATGCCGTACCATTGTGTAAGAGACATTCGTACACCCAGGATCGAAACCAATTATTAGGTGTTGTTGTTCCCAATCTTTTATAATAACGCGTCCAAACAAAACCGATGAAAAGTTATCTTTTGTGAACAAAACTAGTGACGAAATCTTAAAACATTTAGAACGTGAAGAAAAAACTTCATCAATGTTTTCCTGCCGGGAAAACTTTAAAACTACTCCAACTCCGTCAAAATTAAAAACCTCTGATTGGAAGACAACATCGAAATAAAGTGTAACTGGACGCACATCCAATATGCCATTCACATATTCAATACATTTTACAATCTCTATTCGTAATGGCCTAAGAAAATTTTCCTTCAACAACTTAAATTGAACGTCCAAATAGTGTTCCACATTGTCGTAACTATACCTTGAACAAAATATTTGCAGGCCAGTTCACAATTAGATGTTAAGATTTCTTCGCTGGTTGGATTAACATCCAAGGTTCTAAAATTACTATGCGAGGAATCCCCACTTTCTTGTGTTCTGTTTCCTGCTCCGACAGGTTCAACTTTTTGGTCAAAGTTTCAATGTTCGACTTCGTGTTTTCACTTATTTTGACATTTTGAAGCTCTTCGAGATACGGAACAATCGTCTCGATAGCTTCTAACAGTTTTGGCAAATTTTCGCAACCCTGATATGAGATAATTTCGGTGAAAGAATCGCATACAAAAAGCAAATTGGCAAAGAATTCTTCTGGGTTTTTCCAAAAATGATTGATCCTGTTTTGGTTTCCGCGCTTTTCATACTTGAGAAGCCGTAGGTTTGCATTCAGTTTATCCAAAAACGAAGCGTTTGCTGCTACTTTTAGTATAGCAAGTTTGCTTTGCCTAAAAGAGGATGAACACATTTGAGACAGAATCGCGATTGTCAACACAACGCAATCAGGTTCTAATTTTGATTCTAAGAATTTGACAAAATCATCCAGCTTCTCACTCAGATTCAGTATTAAATATTTCGCTAGAATTCTTTCGGTTCAGTTCAACTAAGTATTCCAGAGAGCGAAACTCTAAGGGATTTTCTCTTGGCAAGCCAAAATATCTTTGTTTTCTCCAAGTTTCCATGATTGAAGGATATGATTTTAACTGAAAAATATTTTAAAAGTAAGAAAAACGATATAATTTGTTGGTAGAACGAGAAAGTAACAAGTGCCAATCAGCCTACCGTAATAGCAAAACTTAACACCGAAAAGCGTCATCGCGGAACGATTAAAATTTTTGGATATAAACTATTTATAATTATTATCATGGAAATAAAAAATGGTTTGGGTACGGTAACCTATCTTTGGCCACTTCAAATAAATTGAAAATTTCCTATTGCAAAGAGGAAGGTTTATATAGTTTACTGATATAATTTAGAAAGTATTATCAAAATTTTGAGTAAATCGAATTTGAACTTTGCAAATTTACATGTAAAATTTAACGAGATTCCTCGCGTCGCTAATTCTGTTGACAGTCCGTGCAGTTTGAATGAACCTAACACTTAGAGTATTTTGCACCGGTAGATGCAGCTCGTCTCTCGTACATGTAACATCGATTATTTTTTGTTTTTACTCGATTTTTTGGGGGTGATACGTAATAGTTTACTGCCCCATACCGCAACTATACTTTTTAATGCTATTTCAAGGGTCTCTAAGCTCCCGGTTTCATTTATCCCGGTTTTCTAGATGGGTGGCGCCTTCTCGTATGTTTAGCCTAGTAACCAGAGTCAAAACCGCCCTGGAGGGGTGCAGAGCGAAGCGGCGCCCCGAAATGGTAGGTTTTGACGATGGATAAACCTCCCTATCGAATGCACACCCCAAAAATCGAATAAAAATTCGCTAAATTTAAGTACTTTCAAATTGATTTTTCTCGAAATTTTATGTATACTTTCGCAAGTGAAATTTTTACAGTATACTCTATAAACCTTCCTCTTTGCTATAGGAAAGTTTCAATTTTTTTGGGGTGACCAAAGATAGGTTACCGTCCCCAATGGTTTAAATTTATCTGTACAATTCTTCGCTTGAATTGAATCGACCAGATCTGTAGGAAGGGGATGAACGTCCCCCTTCAAAGCTAAATCTCCTTGTTTTAGATCTGTAGCGCCGTCAAAAACGCGTATCAAAAATCTATGTTTTGCCTTAAATTAAACCACCCCTAATTTACGCTTCGAAACAAATTATCGGAGTTCGTCTCTGTCTCCGTAAATCGTTGATCTGAATTTATGTCTCCTTAGTGCGGCCTTCTCGCCGCCCAACCTATGCATTTTATTATAGCCAAAGTTGAAGATCTAAAATAATCTTTACTACATGCATTCACCATGTGCGACGTCGTCCGACGAAGGTCGAGTAAATTATGGCGGCCGATAGGCCGACTGTACCACTTAGTCATGGAATATCACGAAAGGTTGAGATCTACGTCACGATTACTGACGTTGCGTTAGGTGACGAGAGCTTCCGAGAGTAATTTTAAAAGTTTTGTTATTTTTGTTCCGTCACCGTTGCCGTCGGATTGAACGCATATCTTATATCCACGGAACGCCAACATTTGCATAAGTAGATCTTAGTTTTATTGCAAAAAAAGTATCTGCCCTCAAAGAATTTTAATAATTATTTTGTTTTTTTAAATTTGTGTTTGTAATACCAAATTAGTCCGTTCATCAGTTCCCCTTAAGGCGGCGGCCTTGAGGCCGCACAACCTGATTTGTTGTGCACTACATAATTAAAGCCACCGAATAAAAACATAAATAGTTCATTTCGCACGATGCGAAACTTAAAATTTAATGGGAATTTCTATAAATTCTGGATTATTAAAATAAGACCAAAAAATTAAAAACTTTTGTACGGAAAATGAGTACTTATAATTTTTAGTAAAAAAACAATCACGTATTTTAGTTGTTTTGCTATCTCCACTTTAATAATTATTTTTTATCTTCCAAAACTTGTATTTATGGGGTTACTTCTATCAGGGGACTCCCAAATATTTAAAAGCATAATTGTTTATCAAAATATTTTAAGACCACTTTCACACATCGTTCTAATTGTAAAACCGGCTCAAATTTTTATCTTTCAAGAGATTCCAATTGTTTGATAATTATAAAATGGATAAGATGCAATGCAAAAAAAACAGTCAACAGAATAAAAATGTTAAACGTTTATTGACTTAAAAATAATTTTCGTATTTTTCAAAAGCATTAATAGGAAGTAAATAAGATAGGTCTTGAAAATATAAGGAATTAATTTTAATGTTTTTCTAATGCTGGAAAATTGTACTTGGAAAATTCTTTAATATAAATTGTATAAAAAAAGTAAACAATCGTTGAATGAGATAGGAAATCTTATCTTATGAGTTATGATTAACAACGAGGTACTAACAAGGTATCGACCCTAACAGATTTTGCGTGAACTTAGAAAAAATTCCATCTGTTCGTTTCAAAAATTTTCAAAAAACAAAAACAAAAGAGGGACTAATTAGTCCCGTTCGAATTTAAATAATGAAAGTGTATAAATTATTAGAATTTTTAATGAAACCTTGAAAATGTATTTCTCATAATCGCAAAAATATTGTAAACTAAAAGAAATACCAACAATGTAATTTAAAAACAATGGGACGTTTCAGTCCCGTCGGGCGATGAAGGGTTAAATATTAATGACTCTTCGTCAATTAATTATTATTTGTCCAACATGTTCTTTAAAAATATTCTTTCAATTTTATGTAAATATCTACAAGATAAAGATTAAATTACGTTTTAAGTTAAGTATTTTTCCTGCAGTCAAGTTTTAATAGTGTATTTCCCCACTCCTTACTGCATCTCAAGTGCCCTGGTGCACTTGAGAAATGCACGAGAAGACACACAATCGTTTTCGGTCACCTACCTTTATTCGACTCTACTTCTCAGGGTAAATGCGTCGGGATCTGACTCAAACAACGACACTTTAGTATACGAGCTTAAGTGTGGACGAATTCTCGATGCCAACAAAGACAAAACACGATTGAATTCAGTTAACAAGTTTTTTAATAATTTAATAAACTTTAACATTCAAACATGTAACTCAAAGCAATCCTTATCATACTACTATTCTACGCACTGAAATAATTGATCTTAGCTAACCTGCTATATCGCACCGTGCGCACAATTTTCGTTCTTCGCTCTTGTTTTCTTCCACTCTCTATTCTTCTCCCAATCTGGACTCCACAATCCACACACTCGTTCTGATATGATCGTTCCACAATTCCAACGATCTCTTCCAATAGACCTGATATTTTGTATCGGGGTCTCACATACGTATCCGTACCGTAGGATTTTCGACCAACAATTCTTTGTTGCCGAAACTGCCCGAATTCCACTATTTCAAGGAATGTAAATTACTTGGGAAAATTATTCTCCCTTGTAGCACCACTTTTTAACTCGCGAATATAATTTATTTCAATTATATTTCAATCGAACAGCAATTATTCACACGACTGCTTCTTGCAGTACTTTTATGCGACTACTCCGTTTAGGAATCTCGATGCTACTCCCCTATTTATCTTTCGTAACTCTCGTTACCATTTCCGTTTTGTTTCCAAACCGGAGCTTCATATAATTTCCGGTTTGTTTACATATGTCCGCCGGTTATCTGCACCTTTGATTTTTGCATGTTGTATATAACGCTTACATAAAATATACAACACGAACAAACTTAAAATTAATTAACGACAAAAAAAAACAAACAACAATGTGTTTGAACTCACCGTTTCCAATCGTTGTTCGCTCCTTGTTGGTAACAACATATCCTCAACGTGGATAGAGCGTATCACAACAGTATATATTTCAAAATTAAATTTTTGTTTATGAATCTCTGTTTTACGTCATGTGCACAATTTCATAGTATTATTATATTGTAGTCAGTAGCGTAGCGTGGTTTTCATTTTTGGGTACTTACTGTTCTTTTTTTCACTTATACAGTGCGAACAATTTAAGTGAAAATTTAAAAAAAAATTTAAAAGTTAAAATACAAAATTTCCCCTTTGGACAGGGCCACTTTAATTTTTCAACGTCCTTCTTCCCTGATAGTTGTTTTACTATTTTGTTTTATTGCGAACTTTTTTATCAAATTAAGATAGGAATTATTCGCAAAATAGTTTCTACCTGACATCTTTACCTCATTCTTAGGCAACTGCACGGCTACATTCTTAAGAACGTAACCACCAATTATAAATTTCGTACACGTCATTTGGCAACACGGCAGTAGAATGTATCTCTGGCGTTTCAGTTTGTTGCCTATTGTGGTACACCAGCCTTGATCGCTCTCTCCGTGGAGCGAATTGCTCCAGCTTGACCCGGAGCTTATTTATTATGGAATGAGCATCGTTCAAATTGAGGTGGGCTGGCCATATAATTAGGACGACGGACAGATGATGGAACATAAGGAGAAGGAAGAAAGAGAGCGACAAGCAGAAACTGCAGCTGCTACTTAACATACAGAAAACTCACAGCAAAGTGCAACACCCGTGCCAAAGACTAATGCCCGTATTCACAAACGTTCGTAACTGAATTTAACGGTCTGTTAAATTAATGAATGAATTCTTATTGGTCTACTAATATCAACAAACGTTTTCTATTGGTTGTTAAATTTAACAGAACGTTTAATTCAGTTACGAACGTTTGTGAATACGGGCATAAGTCCCGAAAGGGCAAAACAGTGCGGGAGTTCAAAACCAGCAAGCAAATAAAATAAATGAGTATCAATGGTTTATTATAAATATTTGGTAGCTAATTAAGTACATTATTAAAAATTTAATGTTAAACAAAAAATAGAACATTATTTTGAACAACTAGTTTCTCGTACATAGTACATAAGTAAAAAAAGTATAATATTCTACCCTTTGTAGAAATAATCTAAAACAAAAATATTTTCTTAAATAAAATCAGTCCAAGTAAAGCAAATTATGTTTTATTTTATAATTTAGAGAACCCCGATTATCTTTAGTATTTTTAAGTCTTATTTTAGACATATTTGGTATCTGTCTGCACTGAGCTTTCGGTACTGGGATCACAATCCAAGATGTGACAACTTTTTAGGCAAAGATGTCCACAATTTAATGAACTTCCACATATTTCACTGCAAACTCCATTTGGTATTTTAGCAAAATCTTCTGGCTCTCTAATTTGGGTAACATGGTTTGGATTAATTTGACAACAAACTGGAAAATAACTTCCCACCCAGTGTTGTTCCACCAGAACTTCTTTAATTCTCGGCCACACCTAAAATAATAACATTCTCCAATAAAAACAATGTGAAGAGGAAATGCTTACCTCGCTGTTTTGGGATAACAAATCAATGTTGCCCATCATGTAAAGAGCTTCTCTAGCTCGCGAAAGAGCGAGCATAACGGAAGACTCCGTTTTTAAATATCCAATTTTTCCTTCGTGATTGTTTCTCACCAAAGACAGTAAAATAATTTTGCTCTCTTTGCCTTGGTAATTGTCCAGGCAGAAAATTTGAACACCCTTAAGCAGATCTTCATACTTTTCCCTCTCGTCACATAAAACGTGCGTTTGACCAGAGTAAGCAGCTACAATTGCGATATCCTCGGGTTCATAACCAACTTGTCTCAAATAACGCGCGAGATTAATTAGAAATTTTGCTTCGTACAGATTCGTTTGGCTGTTGTATTTTTCAATTTCTTGATGTTCGTGATGGACGAAGAATATGCAAGAGGGGACACCTAAAATCCTAGGAAATTGACTAACCGAATGATGGTTTTCCAATTCGGGATAAATATGAGGCGAAAGTAATTGAGAAATTTTAGTCGGCACGCGATATTGAACGTCTAAAGTATGGCATTGCAGATTGTTGTTCGTCATGCGTTCCATCATGCTACTTTCAGAACCGTCGGCTACGATCGGATGTAACTGCCGGTGATTACCCAATAATATTAAGTGTTTGCAGTGTTGGGTTAAGGAAGCTACTATGGTCGATTCCAGAACTTCGGAGGCATCCTCTACTACCATAATTGGACACTTAAGGGTCTGCCAAGTTTCTTGCAGACGTGGGGCTGCGTGCATAGTCACGCCCACTACCAGTGCGCCTTTCATTACCTCTGAATCGGCAATGTTTCCAATTTTTATAACATTCTGGAATACCTCTCGATGTTCAGATTGAAGCTCGACGAACTTTTTTTCAAAAAAATTCTTGTAAAGGTATACCCAGTGAAAGTATAAATTCCAACGATCGTTTGAATCCATACAGTGCGGGGCTTGGTAGTCAACATTGTCAGGTTTGATGGGAGGTGGTGAAAACGTTCGATCGCTCATCTTCACCTAAAAATTTTGGTTTCAGCACTTGAATTCATGTAGTGCATAGGGAGTGAACTAAGAGGTTACTAACCTTGAAATAACGGTAGATTTGCCATAAATCTACCAAGTCCCTTTTCAATTGGGCGACTTTATCCGGTAGTTTAGTGTGGGTTTCCATTTTAGTCAACTTGTTACTAATTTCTACAATTTGAATCCACAGTACTGATTTTGATATTAAAACAGTTTCATGTGGAAAAGCCGAAATATGAAGCCTCTCACCAAAAGCGATATTATCGTCCTCGCAGTTAAACTGATTGTCTTCCACCATTATATCACTCACTATATCTGAAATCTAAAAGTTGTTCTAAGTTATGCGAATGGATGAAAAAAATAGGTTTGTCGGATGCAATACATGGTAACGAATTTTTTCCCCGTACTCCGTATGATTACACGCAAGAGCCACGGGCTAGGATGCTAAAGTCATTAAATGAACTGCAAGTAGACGAGGTTTTGAATAGAGATGTCGATACCACTTCGGATGGTTTGAGAGCTCTGCTCAATAGTAGATGAAACCGGTAGTGTGAGACCGCAGTGTTAGACTGGGTTTCTGGTATCTCAATTAGTGCCGCCATATTTTATTTTATTTTATTTGTTTAGAACTTCTCACTCTTGTTCTAAGCATATCGGCATTGAGTTAGCTATGTATAAGCAGGATACTTATACCTACATTTTTATAATTTCTTTATGGACCGTTTCGTTGGAGAAGTGCTAATACAGTTTTAATAAATAATCCTACAATGTACCTACCTGAATTGAGTGTGGATTTATATCTTGATTTTCTTTTCCATAAAATAACCATGCAATAAGGTCAGCATTAGAAACACTGGAGAACCAGCTTTTTTTAATATTCTCGTCAATAATTACAAAATTTTTAAAATGGACAACATTAAAATTTTTGATCTGATTCAAGCGCCTAAAACATTCTTCAAGTTGATTTAACAAATGGCGTTTTCCTCTCTTCCAAGGAGCCACAGAATTGTAGTATGTATGGTCCCATTTTACAGTGAAGTTCTTCAACTCTTCATTCTTTACATATTGGCCAACTCTGATTATTCTAGTCGTGGTGGATGTTAAACCTTCCAAAAATTGATCCAAAGTTTGGTTATTTGAAGCTAGTATTAGAATTGGAGTTTCATTATACCAATATTTTTGATTGTCTTCATGCAAAAGTGTTTTGACAATTTGAAGCCCCAAATAAGTTTTTCCCGTTCCAGTCGCACCTCGAATCATATTAAATTTTTTGGTCAATCCAGCTCTGAAAGCGGAATATTGACAAGAATCTAATTTGAGCTCATCTGCGCTAGGCCAGTTATCGCCGAACACATCGACCGTTCTGCCTTGAATATTATAAAAGGTAGAACGTCCATCCAAATATCCCGGTTTTTCCACCTTAGGAAGCGCATCAACCAAGTAACTTTTCATTGGAAAATTCACCTCAGACATACATTGGAAAGCTTTCAAACCATAATAATAAAATTCGAAAAAGTCTTTATGCCGTACCATTGTGTAAGAGACATTCGTATCGTAATTGTCGCACCCAGGCTCGAAACCAATTATTAGGTGTCGTTGTTCGCAATCTTTTTTAATAACGCGTCCAAACAAAACCGATGAAAAGTTATCTTTTGTGAACAAAACTAGTGACGAAATCTTAAAACATTTAGAACGTGAAGAAAAAACTTCATCAATGTTTTCCTGCCGGGAAAACTTTAAAACTACTCCAACTCCGTCAAAATTAAAAACCTCTGATTGGAAGACAACATCGAAATAAAGTGTAACTGGACGCACATCCGATATGCCATTCACATATTCAATACATTTTACAATCTCTATTCGTAATGGCCTAAGAAAATTTTCCTTCAACAACTTAAATTGAACGTCCAAATAGTGTTCCACATTGTCGTAACTACCTTGAACAAAATATTTGCTGGCCAGTTCACAATTAGATGTTAAGATTTCTTCGCTGGTTGGATTAACATCCAAGGTTCTAAAATTACTATGCGAGGAGTCCCCACTTTTTTGTGTTCTGTTTCCTGGCTTCGACAGATTGCACTTTTTGGTCACAGTTTCAATGTACGACTTTGTGTTTTCACTTATTTTAACATTTAGATGGTCTTCAAGATACGAAACAATCATCCCGACGGCTTCTAATAATTTTGGCAAATTTTCGCAACCCTGATATGAAAAAATTTCGGTGAAAGAATCGCATACAAAAAGCAAATTGACAAAGAATTCTTCTGGGTTTTTCCAAAAATGATTGCTCCTGTTTTGGTTTCCCCGCTTTTCATATTTGAGAAACCGTAGGTTTGTATTCAGTTTATCCAAAAACGAAGCGCTTGCTGCTACTTTTAGTATAGCAATTTTGTTTTGTCTAAAAGAGGATGAACACATTTTAGACAGAATCGCGATTGTCAGCACAACGCAATCAGGTTCTAAATTCGATTCTAAGAATTTGACAAAATCATCCAGCTTCTCATTCAGTTTCAGTATTATTTCGCTAGAATTCTTTCGGCTCAGTTCAACTAAGTATTCCAGAGAGCGAAATTCTAAAAGGCTTTCTCTTGGCAAGCCAAAATATCTTTGTTTTCTCCAAGTTGCCATAATTGAAAGATATGATTTTAACTGAAAAATATTTTAAATGTAAGAAAAACGATATAATTTCTTGGTAGAACGAGAAAGTAACAAATGCCAATCAGTTACTACCTTACAGTTACACCCTAACAAAGTAGATCTTAATCTATTGCGAAAAAAGTATCTGCCCTCAAAGAATTTTTATAATTATTTTGTTATTTGTGTTTGTAATACCAAATTAGTCCGTTCATCAGCTCCCCTTAAGGCGGCGTCCTTGAGGCCGCACAACCTGATTTGTTGTGCACTATAGATGATTAAAGCCACCGAATAAAAACAGAAATTGTTCAGTGAGCCAACCCCACAAATATATTACCTAAAATTACTAGTTAAGCGAGTTTTTATAAATTACGCCACGCACGATGCGAAACTTAAAATTTAATGGGAATATCTATAAATTCTGGATTATTAAAATAAGACAAAAAATTAAAAAATTTTGTACGGAAAATGAGTATTTGCATATAATTTTTAGTAAAAAAAGAAACACTTACGTATTTTTAATGTTCTGCTATCACCACTTTAAGAATATCTTTTATCTTCCAAAACTTGTATTTATGGGGTTACTTCTATCAGGGGACTCCCAAATAGTTACGAGCATAAATAATTGTTTATCAAAATATTTTAAGACCACTTCCACACATCTCATCGCTCTAATTGTAAAACCGGCTTCAAATTTTTATCTTTCAAGAGATTCCAATTGTTTGATAATTATAAAATCGATAAGATGCAATGCAAAAAAACAACAGGCAATACAAAGTAGTGAGTAATTTCAGTATCCCCCCCTAACTTTTTTAACATGGTTTTAATTTAAACAACGTGACATCCAAACCTGTATTAAAAAATTTGTTAAATTTTCCTGGGGGGGGGGGCAAGGTAACTGGGAGAAGGGTGTAAGCGGTGTGGGCCAAAAATTTTAAGCAGCGAGAATCGATCGGCGCTTATAAACGATTCTCGCCTATCATAAATTTTTTGACTTGGTCAACAGAATAAAAATGTTAAACGTTTATTGACTAAGAAAAAATTTTCGTATCTCTTAAAAGTATTAATCGGAAGTAAATAAGATAGTTCTTGAAAATTTAAGGAATTAATTTTAATGTTTTTCTAATGCTGTTGCATTTCTAACGAAGTTAATTTGGATCTCGGTTAAAATAGTTTGTCTATAGGGGAAAAATATTAATTGTACGCACCCTGGTGGCTGTAATATCAACTAAATATTTGACGTCTTAATTAATTTAAATTATTTTAAAAATTAATTAAAACACGTTAAATTTATTATTTTTTATTAAATTATTTATTTATTACTTAGTTGTAATGTATTATTATCGTTCAAAACCAAATCAAAGTATTTCTGAGCGAGGTCAAGCGAGGTTATATCATTAGCGTGCATCAGCGTGACGTCACGTTGATGTTGCTTACAGCGCACCAAGTGTTAATATTTCTCCCCTATTCTATATCAGAATTACTTCTTACGGTTTATTGCTCATTTGTCTAATGGCATTTTCAATCGCCCACGCTTAGGACGGCAGCCTTAATATAAATTGTATAAAAAAAGTAAACAATCGTTGAATGAGATAGCAAATTTTATCTTATGAGTTATGATTAACAACGAGGTACTGACAAGGTTTCGACCCTAACAAATTTTTCGTGAACTTAGAAAAAATTCCATCTATTCGTTTCAAAAATTTTCAAAAAAAACAAAAGAGGGACTAATAAGTTCCGTTAGAATTTAAATAATGAATGTGTATAAATTATTAGAATTTTTAATGAAACCTTGAAAATGTATTTCTCATAATCGCAAAAATATTGTAAACTAAAAGAAATACCAACAATGAAATTTAAAAACAATGGGACGTTTCAGTCCCGTCGGGCGATGAAGGGTTAAATATTAATGACTCTTCGTCAATTAATAATTATTTCTCCAACATGTTCTTTAAAAATATTCTTTCAATTTATGTAAATATCTACAAGATAAAGATTAAATTACGTTTCAAGCTAAGTATTTTTCTGGCAGTCAAGTTTTAATAGTGTACTTCCCCCCTCCTCATTGCATTGTATATACTTCAAAATTAAATTTTTATTTATGAATCCCTGTTTTACGTCATCTGCACAATTTCATAGTATTATCTGTTGTATTATTTTGAGCCAGTAGCGTAGCGTGGTTTACATTTTTGGGGACCAACTGTTCTTTTTTTCACTTATAACAGTGCGAACAATTTAAGTGAAACGGTTAGAATACAAAATTTCCCCCTCGGACAGGGCCACTATATTTTTTCAACGTGCATCTTTCCTGATAGTTGTTTTACTGACTCTCGTTGAAATTTTGCATAGAGAAATATGCGGTTATATGACCTGTTGTTATCAAAGAGCCTGATTTATGAAGAGCTTTAAGAAAAATCGTGATAGCTGCGAAAATGTTATCAATTTATTCAAAATTAATATTAATGGATGGTATTACTACAAATAAAGAATAAACTGCACTAATAAAGCAGTTTATTTCGACCTCTAATTAAGTGCACCCTCTGTTGATTGCATTTTCAACTACAAAAGGTGTTTTCAAAATTACCACAATATTTTTACAATTTTATATAATACAATCAAAGGTTTCAGCAAACTTTTATTTTAAATTTTTTGTTCTACGCTTTAATACTTTCGAACTGCAAATTAATCAGCCCCGTAGTGAGGTTTTTTTTTAGGACATTTGTATGTTTAGAAAAACATAAAAAAGTGACTCACGGTGACTCTGAACGGAAGGATGGGTTGCTCCAAGATGGCTATTTTATTTCTTGTTAGCTGTTCAGGGGAGTGGTAAACCTTCAAGAGGCACCACCCCAGTTTACGGCGGTAGGGTCGGATTTTTCCCGACTAAAACCCGCTCCCCGATGACTGCCTGATTCACCTCTCGGTATTTCTTCAGCTGTTATCTGCGGTGGTATTTATACATGTTGTCATGTAGATGCCCTTTCGGATATTGACTAATCTTCAATCTTGTGATGTTGGAATGTTTCTTGTATATCTTTTTGTTGATCGTGTTTGATAAACTTATCATTCTGCTCTTTCGAAACTATGCTCTTCTTTGTCATCATCTTCATTCGGCTAGAGTTAGGAACACTATTCTGGCCTTCTCTTCTATTCGGCTATCTATAACCTCCAAATGCGGCCGGGGAGGAGATTTCGCTCGTACCGGAGTATTTCCTTCCTCCATATGTCTTCGTCCCTGTGCACTGGGACGGTTGTAGCATCCTGTTCTTGTAACTACACTACCTTAGTATGTGACCTTGACTTAGGAAGGCGACAGATGTTCATCTCCGATTCACAAAAACTTATCGCGTCAGCCGTAGAAATTTCCCTCATCCACGTGGGTTTGTTACTCGACCTCTTAGAGTCATCCATAAGTTACCAGTGACCCCTAGCGAAGAGGTGCGAGTAGGATTTTGGTCTCCTTCCAAGATGGCTGTGGGATTTCAGCTCCCCAGATTCGTCAAGTTAGTTTATTGACGTATCCATTCAGCTGAAAATGAGCTTCATCAGTTAAGATAATTTTATTTTAAAAATCACCATCAAGGGCTTTGTTTTCCAACACCCAATTGAAAACTGTACGGCGCTGCGCGTGGTCTTCAGGCTTCAGTTCTTGCGTTAGTTGAATTTTTCAAAGGTGTAAACGAAGCTCTTTTTTTTAATTCGTTGCCGAGTGGAAGAAAGGTCCAATCGGACCAAAAAAATTGAAGTCGCAATATACTACAATTTCAAAGTTTCAAACTAAATATTTCAATTCTTAAAAATGCTTCCGGTAGAGAAAAATCGCGCTAATCCGGGTCACGGAGGGCCCACCGAAAATTTAGTAGTGTTCTAGTGTGCGTGGGTTAGTGGTGTATTCATACATTATAGAGAGGAATCTCTAAATTGCATTTAATTTTTTCATTTAATAGCACGTTTTAGCTCTCTTGCCCCACTGTGCGACGGACCGTAACACATGGGCACAGAAAGAAGAGGCCTATGTCCAACACTGCATTAGTAATAGCTGATAAACATCTGCCAACTAAGGAGAAGGAAGAAAGAGGGCGGCAAGCAAAATCTGCAGCTCCTACTTAGGCCCGGTTTTACCACCTCTAGTCAAAGTGCTAGTTGACGCTTGACTAATAGTTGACGATCATTTTGCTATTGCAAAACCTGTCGTCAACTATTAGTCAAGCGTCAACTAGCACTTGACTAGAGGTGGTAATACCGGGTCTTAACTTATAGAAAACTTACAGCAAAGTGCAACACCCGTGCCAAAGACTAAGCCCCGAAAAGGCAAAACAGTGCGGGAGGTCAAAACCAGCAAGCAAATAAAAAAATGAGTATCAATGGTTTATTACCTATAAACATTAGGTAGCTAATTAATCAGTACATTATTAAAAATTTAATGTTGAACAAAAAATAGAACATTATTTTGAACAACTAAATTCTCGTATATACTACATAAGTAAAAAAGAGTATATTCTAATCTTTGCAGAAATAATTTAAAACAAAAATATTTTCTTAAATAAAATCAGTCCAAGAAAAGCTAATTATGATTTATTTTATAATACAGAGAACCCCGAATATCTTTATTATTTTGAAGTCTTACTTTAGACATATTCGGTATCTGTCTGCACTGAGTTTTCGGTACTGGGATCACAATCCAAGATGTGACAACTTTTTAAGCAAAGATGTCCACAATTTAATGAATTTCCACATATTTCAGTGCAAACTCCGTTTGGTATCTTAGCAAACTCTTCTGGCTCTCTAATTTGGGTAACGTGGTTTGGATTAATTTGACAACAAACTGGAAAATAACTTCCCACCCAGTGTTGTTCCACCAAAACTTCTTTAATTTTCGGCCACACCTAAAATAGTAACATTTTCCAATAAAAACACAATGTGAAAAGGAAATGCTTACCTCGTTGTCTTGGGATAACAAATTAATGTTGCCCATCATGTAAAGAGCTTCTCTAGCTCGCGAAAGAGCGACCATAACGGAAGACTCCGTTTTCAAGTATCCAATTTTTCCTTCTTGATTCTTTCTCACCAAAGACAGTAAAATAATTTTGCACTCTTTGCCTTGGTACTGGTCCAGGCAGAAAATTTGAACACCCTTAAGCAAATCTTCATACTTTTCACTCTCGTCACATAAAACGTGCGTTTGACCAGAGTAAGCAGCTACAATTGCGATATCCTCGGGTTCATAACCAACTTGTCTCAAATAACACGCGAGATTGACTAGAAATTTTGCTTCATATAGATTCGTTGTACTGTTGTATTTTTCAATTTCTTGATGTTCGTGATGGACGAAGAATATGCAAGAGGGGACACCTAAAATCGTTGGAAATTGACTAAACGAATGATGGTTTACCAATTCGGGATAAATATGAGGCGAAAGTAATTGAAAAATTTTAGTTGGCACGCGATATTGGACGTCTAAAGTATGGTATTGCAGATTGTTGTTCGTCATGCGTTCCATCATGCTACTTTCAGAACCGTCGGCTCCGATCGGATGTAACAGCCGGTGATTACCCAATAATATTAAGTGTTTGCAGTGTGGGGTTAAGGAAGCCACTATGGACGATTCCAAAACTTCGGAGGCATCCTCTACTACCATAATTGGACACTTAAGGGTCTGCCAAGTTTCTTGCAGACGTGGGGCTGCATGCATGGTCACGCCCACTACCAGTGCACCTTTCATTACCTCTGAATTGGCAATGTTTCCAATGTCGATGACATTCTGGGATACCTCTCGATATTCAGATTGAAGCTCGACGAATTTTTTTTCTAAAAAATTCTTGTGAAGGTATACCCAGTGAAAGTATAAATTCCAACGATCGTTTGAATCCATACAGTGTGGTGCTTGGTAGTCAACATTATCAGGTTTGATGGGAGGTGGTGAAAACGTTCGATCGCTCATCTTCGCCTAAAAATGTTGGTCTCAACACTTGAATTCATGTAGTGCATAGGGAGTACTCTAAGAGAGTACAAGGAAGACACTAACCTTGAAATAACGGTAGATTTTCCATAAATCTACCAAGTCCCTTTTCAATTTGGCAACTTCATCCGGTAGTTTAGTTTGGGTTTCTATTTTTGTCAACTTGTTACTAATTTCTACAATTTGAAACCACAGGACTGAATTTGATATTAAAACAGTTTGATGTGGAAAACCCGAAATATGAAGCCTCTCACCAAAAGCGATATTATCGTCCTTACAGTTAAACTGATTGTCTTCCACCATTATGTCACTCACTATATCTGAAATCTAAAAGTTGTTTTAAGTTTTGAGAATGGATGAAAAAAATAGGTTTGTCGGAAGGGGAATGGCCCAGTTCGGCGCAGTCATTTCGTTGCAGTCCTGTCGGCGCAGAGGTCGGTACAAACCCGGTTCGGCGCATGCCTGATTCGGCACGAGCACGGTTCGGCGCAGACCCTATTGGGCGCGAGCTGTTTGTATTCAGAAGTTTTTGAATAAAACGACTTTGAAGTTCAAACATTTACACATGCAGTGACGCGCATGAGGACGATTTGGGGAATCTCGCCCGTTCTATTGACGGTACGTATAGATTGATATACCTTAACACTTAGAAATTTTCGCTCCGACAGTTGGACCACGCCTTTCGTACGAGTACCATGTATAAAATATTACAATTTTCACACTTTTTCGGGATTTTAGGGGTGCTACGTAAAATTTAACTGCTGTATACCGCTATAATAATTCTAAAAGCTATGTCCAGGTTTTTTAAGATCCCGGTTGGGGTGGATTAATATTCCTCAAGTATGTTTAGCCCAATTCAGCGTTGTCAAAACCGCCCAGAGCGGCCGTAACGGAGCGGAGCGCAGGCTAGTGTAACGTAGGCTAGGAGGTACTCACACCCCCTAGGGGTGGTCCCTGGTAACTTGCGGAGGACCCTCAGAAATCGGGCGCGAACCCCGGTGGATGGGGGAAATCCGAAAACCTGACGTGAAAGGTCACATCAAGCAGACGAATACCAGTCTCCCCCAACGCCAAGCTGAGGGAAGTTAACCCGACAGCGGTGAAGACCAGGCAGACCGGGTCAAGACTCTGCACATCAGGTTGCAGAGAGACGAGCCTCGCGGGTCACTACCTAGTGGCGCCCAACACGCATCTGTACAAGCGATTCGGATGATGCCGGGGGATCATTGAGACCAGCCCGGGCCACGTACTCCGTGGGTGCCTAGCGAGCGCCAGCTAACCGGTGATGACGGGAGGCCGTAGAAAAACGACAAGCTGAAGACCATCGGAGACGACAGCGGAAGTGATGCCGAGAAGGTAAATCCTGCTGCTCGTCGGGGAGGGGCTTTTAGTCAGTAAAAATCTTACACTATTTGAGTTGTGCCTATGAAGGTATCCCCCTTCCCTGTATTACAAAAAAAAAGGTTTTTACAACGCAAAAATCATGAGACTCGAATTCACACCAAAAAATTCCAAAATTACTCAAATTTCATGGTGGGCGTGGCCGACACTTTCCCGTTAATAAACGGGTAGTTTATGATTGTTTTCCTAATATTTATAGCTAAATATTCTATTCAAACCTCCAGCTTTCCAAATCTCTAAGATATCTACAATTTCCGGATGAAAAATCCGCCCTCAATCGGACCGGGTACCCCATATGCATTGATGTATGCGAATGAATAGTAAAACGGCGCGGCGTTCCATAAAATTCTAACCCCTGAACGTTTTGTACAAATGACGTGTTAAGTAATTAGAAAATATTCAAAACCAGGGACGCCGCATCAAACCGGGTCTGCGCCGAACCGTACCCGCGCCGAAACGGGTCTGCGCCGGACTGAACCTGCTGCCGGACTGAAAACGACTGGGCCGAACTCTACCCGACCCTAACTACCTCAATTGAGTGTGAATTTATATCTTGATTTTCTTTTCCATCAAATAACCATGCAATAAGATCAGCATTAGAAACACTGAAGAACCAGCTTTTTTTAATATTCTCGTCAATAATTTCAAAATTTTTAAAATGGATAACATTAAAATTTTTGATCTGATTCAAGCGTTTAAAACATTCTTCAAGTTGATTTAACAAATGGCGTTTTCCTCTTTTCCAAGGAGCCACAGAATTATTGTATGTACGATCCCATTTTAAAGTGAAGTTTTTCAACTTTTCATCAATTGCATATTGACCAACTCTAATTATTTTAGTCGTGGTGGATTTTAATTCTTCCAAAAATTCATCTAAAGCTTGGTTGGTTAGAGCAACTATTAGAATTGGAGTTCCATTATACCAAAATTTTTGATTGTCTTCGTGCAAAAGTGTTCTGACGATTTGAAGCCCCAAGTAAGTTTTTCCCGTTCCAGGAGCACCTTGTATAATATTAAATTTTTGGGTCAATCCAGCTCTGAAAGCGGAATATTGGGAAGAATCCAATTTGAGCTCGTTTGCGCTCGGCCAGTTATTGCCGAATACATCGACCGTTTTGCCTTGAATATTATAAACGGCAGAAGGACCATCCAAAAATAACCTGGTTGTTCCATTGTAGGAACCGCATCAACCAAGTAACTTTTCATGGGAAAATCTATCCCAGACATACTTTGCAAAGCTTTCAAACCATAATAATAAAATTAGAAAATGTCTTTATGCCGTACCATTGTGTAAGAGACATTCGTATCGTAATTGTCGCACCCAGGCTCGAAACCAATTATTAGGTGTCGTTGTTCGCAATCTTTTTTAATAACGCGTCCAAAGAAAACCGATGAAAAGTTATCTTTTGTGAGCAAAACTAGTGACGCAATCTTAAAACATTTAGAACGTGAAGAAAAAACTTCATCAATGTTTTCCTGCCTGGAAAACTTTAAAATTACTCCAACTCCGTCCTTTTTAAAAACCTTTGATTGGAAGACAACATCGAAATAAATTGTAACTGGACGTTCATCCGATATGCCGTTCACATATTCAATACATTTTGCAATCTGTGTTCGTAATGGTCTAAGAAAATGTTCCTTCAACAACTTAAATTGAACGTCCAAATAGTGTTCCACATTGTCGTAACTACCTTGAACAAAATATTTGCTGATCAGTTCACAATTTGATGTTAAGATTTCTTCGCTGGTTGGATTAACATTCAACGTTCTAAAATTACTATGCGGGGAATCCCCACTTTCTTGTGTTCTGTTTCCTGGCTCCGACAGGTTCAACTTTTTGGTCAAAGTTTCAATCTTCGACTTCGTGCTTTCACTTATTTTGACATTTTGATGTTCTTCAAGATACGAAACAATCATCCCGATGGCTTCTAATAATTTTGGCATTTTTTCGCAACCCTGATATGAGATAATTTCGGTGAAAGAATCGCATACAAAAAGCAAATTGACAAAGAATTCTTCTGGGTTTTTCCAAAAATGATTGCTCCTGTTTTGATTTCCCCGCTTTTCAGACTTGAGAAGCCGTAGGTTTGTATTCAGTTTATCCAAAAACGAAGCGTTTGCTGCTACTTTTAGTATAGCAAGTTTGCTTTGTCTAAATGAGGATGAACACATTTTAGACAGAATCGCGATTGTCAGCACAACGCAATCAGGTTCTAAAGTTGATTCTAAGAATTTGACAAAATCATCCAGCTTCTCACTCAGTTTCAGTATTATTTCGCTAGAATTTCCACGGCTCAGTGCAATTAAATATTCTAAAGAATGAAATTCTGATCGCCTTTCCCTTGACCGGCCGAAATATGTTCGTTTTTGCCAATTTTCCATGATTGAAGGATATGATTTTAACTGAAAAATATTTTAAAAGTAAGAACAGCAAAACTTAACATCGAAAAGCATCATCGCGCAACGATTAAAATTTTTTGGTTATAAACTATTTAATAATTATAATCATCGAAATATAACATGGTCTAAATTTATCGGTACGATTCTTTGATTCGTATGCCCCAAGATTTTCAGCAGGAGGGGGGTGAACGCCCCCCTTCAAAGCTAAATCTCTTTTTTGCCTTAATTTAAACCACGCGGCCTTTTCGCCGCACAACATATGCAATTATGTACGAGTATTAGTAGTTAATAATATAATAATAGTAAAGCAATACAACATATAATAATAACCTTATTTTATCCGTTCGCAACACTAAATTGATCTCTTGAGTGTTCGATCTCTCTCCATGTGCGGCGTTTAGACTGCACAATTAAAGAATTCACGTATTAATATTTACTATAAAACACCACTTCTGTGTATCAGCCTATATATTGATAAGAAATTGTATAATGCCTCAAAATTTTATTTCAATTTGAACGAAAACCTTAAATTCCTTCAACACATATTGCTGTGGATGGCCCCAGCCGCCATCCAGCAATTTGTGCGCCTGCCCATAATAAATAAATTATGCCAATGTCCTATGTATTTTTCGGCTTCAAATGAAATATTTTCTGCTTATTCCCAAAATTTATCAATGACTACCTATTTTTGGCTTCCTTTTTGCTAAACTATTTTTACATGATTATAAATTTTTAATTCTTCAATAACGTTATGATCAGCTGGTCCGTTACCCCCTCCCCCAGTTAAAATTTTTTCTCAAAAAGCTACCTCCCGATTCCTTGGAGTTAATACCCCTAGGTTTGTCCGCAAATCAACATTGAAAAACGATAAAATTAACATTGATTTGTGGACAAACCTAGGGGGTGTTATGCCTAGCTGTTCAGGAAAAAATATTAACGGGGGGGGGGGGACTAACTTAACAAAAGTTTAGTTTTAATTTAATTATTTATAAATGCCGCACGTTGGGCTCTACTAAATGGATGCTATGCTATCGTTAAGAAATAAAATTATCTGAGCTGAACGTTTGGATTTCTGATTCTGTTTGACCATGTATGAATTCACAACTAAATAAGATAGAGTAACAAACGTAATAAGATATTATTTTATAGAACGTTAAATTATCTACAATATTGATTGGAACGACTTGTATTATAGGTCAGTCATTCAGCTAGCACGCGCCGTCAAACTCTGAAATGTGGGTCCCGGTATTCGGTAATTTCTTTTAGTGATATGCCAACTAGCGGAGTTTTGCGTTAAATATATTTATTATAACCAAAGTTAAAGACCTAATATAATCTTGACTACATATATTTACTATGTGCGACGTCGACCGACGAAGGCCGAGTTAATTATGGCGGCCGATAGGCCTACTGCACCATCTAGTCATGGAATATTCACGAAAGGTTGAGACCTACGTCACGATTACTGACGTTGCGTTAGGTGACGAGATCTTCTAAAATTGTGACGTCACAACCTGAATTTTGAAAAGTTTTATTATTTTTGTTCCGTCGCCGTCGTAATGAACGCATATCTTATATCAACGGAACGCCAACTTTTGCATAAGTGGATCTTAGTTTTATTTATTGCGAAAAAAGTATCTGCCCTTAAAGAATTTTTATAATTATTTTGTTATTTTTTATTTGTGTTTGTAATACCAAATTAGTCCGTTCATCAGCTCCCCTTAAGGCGGCGGCCTAGAGGCCGTACAACCTGATTTGTTGTACACTAGATGATTAAAGCCACCGAATAAAAACATAAATTGTTCATTGAGCCAACCCCACAAATATTACCTAAAATTCTTAGTTACGCGAGTTTTTATAAATTACGCCACGCACAAAGCGAAACTTAAAATTTAATGGGAATTTCTATAAATTCTGGATTATTCAAATAAGAGCAAAAATTAAAAACTTTGGTAGGGAAAATAAGTACTTTTAGTAAAATAAACAATCACTTACGTATTTTTGTTGTTCTGCTATCTCGACTTTAATAATAACTTTTATCTTACAAAACTTGTATTTATGGGTTTACTTCTATCAGGGGACTCCCAAATTGTTACAAGCATAATTGTTTATCAAAATATTTTAAGACCGCTTTCACACATCGTTCTAATTGTAAAATCTGCTTCAAACTTTTATTTTTCAAGAGATTGCAATTTTTTGATAATTGTAAAATCGATAAGATGCAACGCAAAAAAACAACAGGCAATACAAACTAGTGAGTAATTTTAGTATCACTCCCCCACCTAACTTAAACATTGTTTTAATTTAAACGTCACATCCAAACCTGTATTAAGGAATATGTAAAATTTTCCTGGGGGGGGGGCAAGGTAACTGGGCGGAAGGTTTAAGCGGTGTGAACCAAATATTTTAAGCGGCGAGAATCGTCCTGCGCTTATAAACGATTCTCGCCCATCATCAATTTTTTGACTTCGTCAACAGAATAAAAATGTTAAACGTTTATTGACTAAAAAGATTTTCCTATTTTTTAAAAGCATTAATAGGAAGTAAATAAGATAGGTCCTGAAAATTTAAGGAATTAATTTTATGTTTTTCTAATCCTGGAAAATTCTATAATATAAATTGTATAAAAACAGTAGACAATCGCTGAATGAGATAGCGAATCTTATCTTATAAAGGTAAGCGTTCATTTATCGGCATCGTACGCATCGGACGAATCGTATCTTTTTCGTCGAGTTCGTTCACTTTTTCGGATCGTATGAAACGGCGTATTCTGCACGTACTAGAACTAACAACCGTGTTTGATATTTGTTAAAAATTTAAATTTTTAAATTTTTTTCATTTATCACTGTAAGCACTATCAACAATGCATTATTTTGATTTGAAAAAAATAAATTGAAAACTAGATATTTCGCCAAAAAATATGTTGTTTTTAAAAATTATAAAATATAAAATATGCCATTTTGTGCCTAAATGTGTTTTACATATGTTCCCAAAATTTGAACTAACGAAATTAACATACTATCGTCCATGTTTGCAACAAATACTGTGAGAAATGCGAACACTGCAGTCGAGCCGTTGCGATGACTATCGTTCATTTCTCGGATTTGTCGATGACATCATCCGAACGCATCGCATCATCGGAAAAGTTGCCTTGCAAAGAATACTTATCGGATTTACCGAGATGCGATGCGTACGATGCGATATAATGAACGATGGTTCATTAAAAACAATGTAAAGAATATTTTATTCCGATGTGTCCGATGCGTCCGATGCGTACGATGCCGATAAATGAACGCTTACCTTAAGTTATGATTAACACCGAGGTACCAACAAGGTATCGACCCTAACAGATTTTGCGTGAAATTAGAAAAAAGGGTTAAATATTAATGACACTTCGTCAATTAATAATTATTTGCCCAACATGTACCCTAAAAATATTGTTTCAATTTTATGTAAATACAAGCTCTTTTATATATTTAGATCTACAAGATAAAGATTAAATTACGTTTCAAGCTATGTAAGTATTTTTCCTGCAGTTAAGTTTTAAAAAATTAAGTTTTAATTTTTAATACCCCCTCCTTACTGCATTGTATATATTTCAAAATTAAATTTTTTTTTATGAATCCCCGTTTTACGTCATCTGCACAATTTCATAGTATTATCTGTTGTATTATATTGTAGTCAGTAGCGTAGCGTGGTTTACATTTATAGGTACTTACAGTTCTTTATTTCACTTATACAGTGCGAACAATTTAAGTGAAACGGTTAAAATACAAAATTTCCTGCTCATCTGCGGCCAAAATCCTCGGACAGGCAACTTTATTTTTTCAACGTGCATCTTTCCTGATAGTTGTTTTACCCCCACCCCTTTCAGTACTGAAGTCAACTTAACTTTATTTTGAATTCTGATTCTCGTTGAAATTCTGCGTGCAGAAATATGCGGTTATATGACCTGTTCTTATGAAAGAGCCTGATATATGAAGAGCTTTAAGAAAAATCGTGATAGCTGCGAAAATTTTATCAATTTATTCAAAATTAATATGAATGCGTGGCATTATTACAATAAAGAATAAACCGCACTAATAAAGCAGTTTATTACAACCTCTAATTAAGTGCACCATCTGTTGATTGCATTTTCAACTACAAAAGGTGTTTCCAAAATTACCGTAAGATTTCTACAATTTTAAACAATACAATCAAAGGTTTTAGTAAACTTTTATTTTTAATTTGTTGTTCTGC
This sequence comes from Podabrus alpinus, assembly GCA_932274525.1. Taxonomy (NCBI): domain Eukaryota; kingdom Metazoa; phylum Arthropoda; class Insecta; order Coleoptera; family Cantharidae; genus Podabrus; species Podabrus alpinus. The sequence continues at coordinate 9,692,344 of OW026452.1, forward strand.
GCTTTAAATATTTCGAACTGCAAATTAATCAGCCCCGTAGTGAGGTTTTTTAGGACATTTGTGTTTTTAGAAAAACATAAAAATGTGACTCACGGTGACTCTGAACGGATGGATGGGTTGCTCCAAGATGGCTTTTTTATTTCTTGTTAACTGTGCAGGGAATTGGTAAACCTTCAAGAAGCACCACCCCAGTCTACGGTGGTAGGGTCGGATTTTTCCCGACTAAAACCCCTCCCCGATTGTAACGATTTTTTTAATCGTTATTTTTTTTTCTACTTTTCAGTTGACAACTTTGGCAACACCCTGTATGGTGGATTAATTCTAAGGTTGACGGGATTGCTGGGTTTTCGATAACGGGGTCGCGAGAGCGACTCGACAGGAGATAGTTTTGAAGTGCCGAAGCGGAAGGTCGAGTTTTAGGGGAGATGGTCAATTCCTGTTTGTGATGAGGTGATAGCCATGGATGGGGTCAGGTGGCTGTGATGAGAATTCGTTTTTTGCTTGCGCAATTCTCGTTTGAGGATTTTTTTGTTCGCGTAGGTGAGTGCGATATTTTTGCTATTCTATTGATTTCCGTTCTGGTTTGTCGTCTCTTGACCAAATTTGGGCATATGGCTTTGTCTTTTTTGTATTGTCTCCGCAATTACGCAATTTGTGCGTGATTGTTATTTTTTACTCCGTTTAGTACCGAAAATTATTTTTCCTTGTGCGTATAAATACAAGTTTGTTCTGTGTAGTAATTGTTGCCTCATACTGTATGTTTTTTTTTTATCTAAACGGTTTGTTTAGAGCCATTTTTTGTGTAGTTTTAGTACTACAATTTTGATTTAGGCAAATTTATTTGAATGGGAACGTTGATAGCGCAAGATACGACCGCTTCGCCTGCCAGATAACAACGTTGTCGCTCGCATTGACAATTCGATTGCTTTTCCATGTTAAATATTTTAAGTGATTTTAAATATTTGTGCATTGTATTTTCTTATTTAGCATTATTGATATATATATTATGTGTATTTAAGTACGATTACCATCTAGGGGTTAACATGAGTGTGATGATTGTGGTTTTTATATTTGCTATTAGCAAATCACATTTGACGTCGCATTACATGCTCGCTTCTAACAGGAGTTCTAATCGATTGTTGATGGTTTGTTTTTTTTTGTGTTCTGGTAGCGGTCGATCTTGCTAACACAGATGAGGTGGTGTCGTTCGACGAGTCGTTAAATATTTTTCTGGTCACAGGGCAACCTCCGACCTTTGGTTATTTATTTTCGGAAGCACAAATTGTAATTTTTGTGTTTCTAAGTTCTCTCTTTATACGAGGTGAATATAATTACATGGCGCCCAGACCAACACCTTTTTTTCGCTACGTTTATGTATTCTTAGCGTCATTCCGTATAATTGTGTAACATCAACCGAGGGAAGTGGGGTTCCGTTTTCTTCATGGTCCGTGCTTGAGCTAGTACTTTGTGGCATTTTCTATCTTTGTCCGGCGATCCCCTGAGTTATCAACAAAGATCGTCGGGGCAGTTTTGTCGTTTCTTGGAGTGGCAAAAATTGTTACACGATGTTCGCCGGATTGACCTCTCGGTATTTCTTCAGCTGTTATCTTCGGTGGTATTTATACATGTTGTCATGTAGACGCCCTTTCGGATATTGACTAATCTTCAATCTTGCGATGTCGGAATGTTTCTTGTTTATCTTCTTGTTGATCGTATTTGATAAACTTATCATTCTGCTCTTTCGGGTCTTTGTTCTTCTTTGTCATTATCTTCATTTGGCTAGAGTTAGGAACACTATTCTGGCCTTCTCTTCTATTAGTTATCTATAACCTTCTAATGCGGCCGGGGAGGGGATTTTGCTCGTACCGGAGTATTTCCTTCCTCCGTAAGTCTTCGTCTCTGTGCACTGGGGCGGTTGTAGCATCCTGTTCTTGTAACTGCACTACCTTAATATGTGATCTTGACTTAGGAAGGCGACAGATGTTCGTCTCCGATTCGTAGAAACTTCTCGCGTCAGCCGTGGAGATTTCCCTCATCCACTCGGGTTTGTTACTCGATCTCTGAGAGTCCTCCATAGGTTACCAGTGACCACTAGCGAAGAGGTGCGAGTAGGATTTTGGTCTCCTTCCATGATGGCTGTGGGATTTCAGCTTCCCAGATTCGGCAAGTTAGTTTATAGACGTATCCATTCAGCTGAAAATGAGCTTCATCAGTTAAGATAATTTTATTTTAAAAATCAACATCAAGGGTTTTGTTTTCTGTACGGCTCTGCGCGAGGTCTTCAGACTTCAGTTCTTGCGTTAGGTGAATTTTTCAAAAGTGTAAACGAAGCTCTTTTTTTAAATTCGTTGTCGAGTGGAAGAAAGGTCCAATCGCGATTAACTGTGACGATTTAAGGTTCTCGGTTCTTCTCTGACACTTTCCTTCATAAAACTGTGCGCGTAAATGTTTCATTTCTTGCGCGCAAATTTTCATTTCATATCGTAAAAATCCATGCTATTCAACATACCCGTCCAATTTGAGCATCGTGCGCGCATACAATTTTTTGTAATTTCGTTGTGACTAATAGACGTTAGGACACTTTACAATCACGAAATTTTGCGCGTAAAATGTATTGTAGTTTTCAACGCACGAACGGCGTGCCATTGGCTGTGGATCGCACCAAGATTTTGCGCGCATCGTCGTGGGCGGGAATGTTACCAGGATGTCGTATAATTAGGAAGTCATTAATTTTTTATTCAAGTTTTCAACGCTTTGAATGTTTTAAGTGATTAAATTCTGAGAAATGCATCGGCTAATTGATGACTGACAAAATACCTGCTATATCTCGTACTACGTTGTAGTTGATAAAATCAACAAATGAAATTATATAGTTAATATTAAAAAATATCCTATACAAAAAATAAATTTATTAAAACAGAAATGTTACATTTGTAATTCGTCCACGTAAAGGTGTCCAGAATTTAATGAACAAACTCCCTTTAGGATCTTAGCAAAATCTTCTGGCTCTCTAATTTGGGTAACTTGGTCTGGATTAATTTGACAAGGTGGAAAATAATTTACCATAGTTTTCTTCCATCAAAACTACCTCAATTCTCAGCCACACCTAAAATAAATGTAAACTTTAATTATAAAAAAAGTGACCACATAATGCTTAGTACCTTGCTGTTTTGAGATAACAAATCTATGTTGCCCATCAGGAAAGCAGCTGCTCTGGCTCGCGAAAGAGCGAAAATAATTAAATTATCAAATTTCATGTATCCAATTTCTCCTTCGTGATTGTTACTGACAAAAGACAGTAAAATAATTTCGCTGTCCTCGCCTTGGTAGTTCTCTAGACAACATATTCGAACACCTTTAAGCACGTCTTCGTGCTTTTCACTCTCTACACACAAAACGTGCGTTTGACCAGAGTAAGCAGCTAAAATTGTGATATCCTCGGGTTCATAACCAACTTGTGTCAAGTAACGTGCGAAATTAATGAGAAATTTTGCTTCATACAAATTCGTTCTGCTGTTGTATTCTTCAATATCTTGATGTTTGTGATGAACGAAGAATGTGCCCGAGAGGACACCTAAAACCGCAGGAAGTGTGAGTAATTCGGAGGTTTCAGTTGGTACGTCATGTTGGACGTCTAAAATGTGGCATTGTATTTTGTTGCTCACCATGCGTTTCATCATGCTACATTGAGAAGTGCAACCATCCGATACGAGTAGGTGTGACGGATATTGATTACCGAATAATATTAAGTGATTGCAGTGTGGGGTTAAGGAAGCCACTATACGAGATTCTACAACTTCGGAAGCTTCCTCGACTACCATAATTGGACACTTAAGAGTTTGCAAAGTTTCTTGCAAACGTGGAGCTGCACGTATGGTCATTCCCAATACCAGCGAGCGTTTCATTATCCCTAAATCGTCAATTTTTCTAATGTCGATGAGATTCTGAGAGACCTCTCGATATTCATATTCAAGCTCGACCAACTTTTTCTTTAAAAAATTCTTGTAAAGGTATAACCAGTAAAAGTACAAATTCCAACGATCGTGTGAATCCATACAGTGTGGTGCTTGGTAGTCAACTTTGTCAGGTTTGATCGGTGGTGGTGAAAACGCTCGTTCGCTCATTTTCACCTAAAAATTTTGGTATCAGTACTTGAATAGTAAACTAAGAGATTACCAACCTTGAAATACTGGTAGGCTTGCCATAAATTTACTAGGTCCCTTTCCAATTTGATGACTTCATCCGGTTGATTAGTTTGGTTTTTCATTTTTGTCAACTTTTTGTTAATTTCCACAATTAGAATCCATAGTTCAGATTTTGATATTAAAACAGTTTCATGTTGAACACCCAAAATATTAAGCTTCTCGGCAAATGTTATATAAAGGTCCTCACAATGATACTGTTCATCCTCTTCAATTATATAATTCACAATTTCTGAAATCTACAATTCCGTTAAGTTATGTGAAATGGATCGAAAGTGTAGGTCTGTGGGAAGCAAAGTTGTTACGGTGACTAGTTATGGGCCCCCACCGGTATGATTACACACAACAGCGCATAGAGTTGATTTTGAATAAATATTATGCCGAGGCAGGTAGGTGTGTTTTAGAATAATTTAAATTGGGTGATTTCAGAGTTCAGATTCAGAATTCGACGACAGTCATTCGACATTTAAAATTCTATTATTTGAAGTCATGCAATCATATTTTTATGTTAATCAGTATTATTTAAACTATATCAATATTATTATCAAAACTTATTATATTCAACTATTCAAAATCATTCATACTATTAAAGATTGTTCATCGTTGTGGAATATTTTACGCTTGACTCGCCCCCCCCCTTATTGGAAATTAGGTTCTGAATTACTATCGGTGGGTGAGTATACGACAATTCAGTGGCGCTTAGAATTTCTGTCGATTGTGACTTTTTCTCCTATTTTGACGTCCCGAATTAATATTGGATTGATTGATGCATCCACGACCATCACGACCTGAGCTAGCGGCATCCGATGTTAATCAAGGTAGGCAGCGCGTATTTTGCCCGCGTGCTACGGATTGTGCCCGAAGCATTTAGGTCCGTGACATAAATAGAGGTAATGGCAAATGCAGTTTGAATAAATAATATAACCATGTGCTTACCTCGGTCAAGTGTGGATTTATATCTTGGTTTTGTTTTCCATGAAATAACCATGCAAGAAGGTCGTCATTAGAAACGCTGGAGAACCAACTCTTTTTAAGATTTTCGTCAATAATTACAAAATTTTGAAAATGTATAATATTGAAATCTGTGATCTGATTCAAGCGGCTAATACATTCTTTGACTTGATTTGACAATTGTTTCTTTTTTTCCTTCCAAGTAGTAGCCGCAGCTTTGTAGTATCTAAAGCTTCTCGATCTGTTCATATTTAGTGTGTAGTTCACCAAATTTTTATTTGTTAAATTTGCACCAACTCTGATTATTTTAGTCGTGGTGGATGTTAAACCTTCCAAAAATTGATCCAAAGTTTCGTTGTTTGAAGCAAGAATTAGAATTGGAGTTTCATTATACCAAAATTTTTGATTGTCTTGATGCAAAAGTGTTTTGACGATTTGAAGCCCCAAATAAGTTTTTCCCGTTCCAGTAGCACCTCGAATCATATTAAATTTTTGGGTCAATACAGCTCTGAAAGCGGAATATTGGCAAGAATCCAATTTGAGCTCATCTGCGCTTGGCCAGTTATCGCCGAACACATCCACCCTTCTGCCTTGAATATTATAAAAGGTAGAACGTCCATCCAAATACCCCGGTTTTTCTATCTTAGGAAGCGCATCAACCAAGTAACTTTTCATGGGAAAATCCACCTCAGACATACATTGCAAAGCTTTCATACCATAATAATAAGGGTCGAAGAAACCTAGATCCTGTACCATTGTGTAAGAGGTATTCAAATTATAATTGTCATGTCCATGCATGAAAGAAATTATTAGGTGTTGTTGTTTGCAATCTATTTGAAAAACACGTCCAAGCAAAACCGATGAAAAATTATCTTTGGTGAGCAAAACTATAGACCCATACATAAAACTTTCAGAATGCCGAGAAAAAACTTCTGCGTTGTCTTCTTTACTGGAAAAATGTAAAATGACTCCTACTCCATCGTTACAAATACCTTTCGATTGGAGGAACACATTCGAATAAATTATAACGGGCATAAGGGAATTACCCCTTATGCCCGTCATATAATCAATACATTTAGCAATCTTTAGCCGTACTAGTGCAAGAAAATTTTCCTTTAATAATCTAAATTGTACGGCCAAATAGTGCTCCACATTATCGTACCTTCCTTGAAGAAAATATTTCTTGGCCAGCATACAATTAGATGTGAAGATTTCTTCGCTGGTTGGAATAACATCCAACGTTCTAAAATTACTATGCGGGGAATCCCCACTTTCTTTTGTCTTGTTTGCTGGCTTCGACAGATTCAACCTTTTGGTCAAAGTTTCAATCTTCGACTTAATATTTTGATCCACTTTGACATTTTGACACTCTTCGAGATACGGAAAAATCGTCTCGATAGCTTCTAAAAGTTTTGGCAAATTTTGGCAAACCTGATTTGAGATTATTTCGGTGAAAGAATCACATACAAAAAGCAAATTAACCAAGAATTCTTTTGGGTTTCTCCAAAAACCGTTGTTCCTGTCTTGCTTTGCCCGCTCTTCGTGATTGAGAAGCCTAAGGTATGTTTCAAGTTTACCCAAAAACGAAGCTTTTGCGGCTACTTTCAGTATAGCAATTTTACTTTGCCTAAAAGAAGATGAACACATTTTGGATAGAACCGCGATTGTCTGCACAATCCAATCAGGTTCCAAATTAGATTGTAAGAACTTGACAAAATCATCCAACTTTTCAAACAGTTCTAGTATTATATCGCTAGAATTCTTTCGGCTCAGTTCAGTTAAATATTCCAGAGAGCGAAATCCTAAGAGGCTTTGTCTTGGCAAGCCAAAATATCTCTTTTCTCTCCAGTTTTCCATGTGGAAGGAAATTATTTTAACTGAAAAATATTTTAAAAGTTAGAATAACGATATTATTGCGGAGGGGCGGGGTACGCTAACGTATAAAAATTAAAAGAGCTGTCAGTTGAGGTTTCCTCATTTAGATTTAGAAAAAAAACTTGGAAAAAACTATTTATAATATAAATTGACAAATTAAATTGCGTTTAAACTTAAACGCAATAAAACTAAGATATAAGTTTGCAACGTGGTTTTCTAGAGGAGGATGGCGACGACTACAACTATAATAAATGTGGGTCATTAATGTGGGCCAAAATATGAATCATGATTTGATTTTGGCGGATAAAGCGAATAGTTGTTTTCCCAGTGTGCTGGTGAAAATTTTATTATTTTGCCGCTTTTCCTCCTTTTAGGGTTAGGTCTTTTTACTGGACGAGAATATGCAGAAATAAAAGGAACCACATGAAGCTGTTAGTTTCGTTATTGCAATCTAATATAACGTTTTAGTTTATAAAACAGAATATTATGAACCCCCTCGCTACCGGCGCTTAGACGGAACCGCTTCACCCCCCCCACCCAACTTTAATATTGCCGTTTAAAAACATTACTCAAGTTAGAGTTGCATCATAAACGTAAAATTAAACACAGTAATGCAATAAAACTAAAATAATAATTATTAAAAGAAATTACATTAAATAAACAGAAATAAAATTTAATAATAATACAATAATTAACGAATGTAATAGTATAGATAACAAAGTAATTGTTTAAAACTAAGATAATACTTTTTAGGTTGTCACGGAGCAAACAGGTTCGTTAACGATTTGTTGCGACACCTAGCCGCACGGTTGGGGTTCTTGCGCCGGGGTGCTGGATACCAAAAAATGTACTCTCGCTTGGCGCGGCCCTGTGTGCAGGGTTTTGCAACTTCTGAGGACTCCAAAAGTGCTGTGTCACCGTGGAGGAACGTCAAAGATGAGGCATTAAAATTTATTACAGCCTTTCGTTGGCGTAGCCAATCACTGCCTAAAATCTTATCGCGGTTTAATTTAGGGACAATCAAGCACTTGACTTCCATCTTCGCATTGTTAATTTTTATAGGCAGTAAAATTTGCTTTGCGATATTTTGCTTTTCACCCCCCACAGCGACTGAAATCTTGGTGCTGATTGGTAAAATAGGTAATTGAACCTCCGTTTTGATTTGGTCATACCATTTTTCTGAGATAACGCATACTTCGGAACCACTATCCACCAAAGCCATGGTGCGACGCGGCCCTTCGTCAATGCAAATTTCAATTTTGGGCAACAAATTTTCTGGGTTTTCCAAACAAATTTGTATATTATTTACGTTATTTACCCGATTATCATCCTCACCATCGCTAAAACCTCGGTTGCTGTTTTGCCCGATTTCGTAAGTATTATCAATTTTGGTCAAGTGTTCTACCGAATCAATATCGCAACACCGTTGGTAATGGGACTTTTCGGCGCCGCCGATTCGGCGTAGCTAGTTCGGCGCCGCCGGTTCGGCGTAGCCAGTTCGGCGTAATACCGTTTCGGCGCGAGGACGTTTCGGCGCGAGGACGTTTCGGCGTGAGGACGATTCGGTGTGAGGACGGTTCGGCGTGAGGACGATTCGGCGCGAGGACGATTCGGCGTAGCCCATTTAGCGATTCGGCGCTAAGACGATTCAGCGCTAACCTTTTTAGTAATTCAAGACGCTTTTCAAGAATTTAAAATATCCTCATTTTCAGTCGAGAGAGACTATAGAAATATTACAAAAATTATATTTTTGTAATTTTTAGAATTTCTGTTAGTAGTATTCGTAAGTTTCACTGTCTGTGTGTAAGTATAATAATGTTATGTGTTACTGTTTTCATTGGCTAATTTTCGGTTTTTTATCCTACAGCCTCTTTTCGACCGAAGATGAGAATATTTTAAATTCTCTAGACGCGTCTCAAATTATTAAAGATTTAATTTTTAAATTACATGATCTTGGTTTTCAAACTAATTTTTCATTTTGTTAAGGTTATTCAGGATCTCAAGATTAGAGTAATATAAATTTGTAATAAATTTTTGTATTATAGTTGATCTTTATTTGTTAATTTATAAGATATTTTTTAAAATTGGGTATAAGGTCTTTTAATATTAAAAGACAAAAATAATCAATAACAATGGGGAACATGCATGAAAAAAAAATTTTAGTTAAAACAGTATTTTCCGATTAATCCTATATATTAAATATCAAATCAGCAAAAATAACTTCTATTTATTGTATATTGTTATAAATAATCCATTTTAAAATTCAATAATAATTTAAAATAAATCATGTGACCTTAAACGCAACGAAGTCACCGGTACAATAACAATAACCTCACTTTCATGTTTACTATACTCGTTTGGAGTACTTTTTTAACTTTCTTGTTTTTAATTGATTTAATTATGATAAATAACAGCTTTTAACACTAACAAACTTCAACTTTCAAAGCACAAAACCACAGAAAAATAATATAAATGAATGTAAAATTAAACTGTGACGTCACACGTTCTGTAGAAAATTGCGCGGGCGTTTCCTTCAATTCAAATTGACGGATTTTTAAATATTTTTTAAATTATTATCAAAACGAAAATAAATAAATTAAATAGCATTAATTAGTATATTTAGTTATTTTTGATCCAACTACGCTATAAAAAAAATTTATGCATCTTCCCTATTGATTAAATTTACATTATCTACATACTATTGAATTTGTGCTAGTAAATTTGAATAGCTTATTTGCAAAATTTTAGAGCATATTTTGTAGTTTTTTAGTGCCTAAAATCCGATGACTACTAATGAGTAATAAATAAATAAAAATATGACACTGAAAAATAAATTTTCCGAAATTTTTTTATGAAAACCATCCACATTGTAATTTCAAGCCATTTCAATGGTGTTTTTAGAATATCATTAAATTTATTCGTTTTTAAATTTGCACCGAACAAAAACAGCGAATTTTTCGGCCACCTCAAAGAAATCTTAAAGTATAATACAACAAAAATGTTTTACAATATTTCTAAAAATTATTGAACCTCATGATTTACAAATGAAACCATTTTTGTTCTATAAATCCAGGTTAATACGAAAAGTATTAGCCCACCTCTGCATTTAGAATTTGATTTTTTTAAATCTACCACCTAGAAATGATTCTACGATAAATAATCAAAGGAGAAAATTTCATAGTATAAAATTTATTAATTTAATTGCTATACATCAACTACATAATATGTAGTATATTAAAATCATTACATATTCAAGTTAATGATCGTATGTAGTTTTACAAACGTGAATTAAAGTTTAATTTGTGATTAAAAACTGCGAAATAATGCATTAATTTTCCATTACAAGAATTTAATTATATTTTAAAATGAATCGGAAAATCATTTCCCGCCGAATTGTCCTTGCGTCTAATTGGTCTTGCGCCGAATCGTCCTCACGCCGAACCGTCCTCACGCCAAATCGTCCTCACGCCGAAACGTCCTCGCGCCGAAACGGTATTACGCCGAACTGGCTACGCCGAATCGGGTGCACGCCGAAAGGGCTACGCCGAACCGGCTGCGCCGAAAAGTCCTAGACCCGTTGGTAATTGAATGTCTTTGACTTTTTGACCCTTTGAATGTCGGTAGGAAAATGTTTCGTAATCATTGCAATTAGGTTTTCCTCGGAAATTTTTTCTGATAAATGCTGCGCCCGACTGAGTAATTTCAAAAAATATTCTAGGTTCCAAAATTTATTTTTGAACGCCTTTTCAAAATCCGCGTATGTTTTTAAACTCGCCTCTTTAACAACCCCCCAATCCTCCGCAGAACCTCGTAAGCAATTAATCGCCAAACCTTTTTTGGACTCTTCAGGCACCCCAGCTTCATCGAATAATTTATTCAGTGTTTTCAGGAATACCATTGTAATCTTTCGTTCGGGACAAATCACAAGTTAGTACCGCCCAGATTGCTAAAATTGGTAAAACACGCTTTATCCTTTGATATGGTTCCCAATGTCGGTGTACTCTCTTCATTCCTTTTCTTTATCAATCACTAACTCCCCTATGTTGTTTTGTAGCGCGATTATCCCGGTGGCTAATTACTCCAAGATGGCGTCTAAATTTGATTTGGAAGTCATTTTGGTAGTTTAATATGGAGAAGTTAAAAAGCTAATAGTTCTTATCGCAAATTTATTTATCGCGATAGAGAGACCTTTAATTACTTTTTCTCCTGCTTGGTGACGCTACTCCATTTGCCGTTTCCTTCCGCTTCGAATAGCTGATGGTAATTCACCACGCCGCCGATTCTCTATTTTTTTTAAATAAATTTTGTCCCTCTGCCACTATGGGACGGGTCTAATTTTTTTAAGATCACTGATCTCGCTACCGTCTGAATCAACCTTCTTCCCTTTCGTCGCGTCGGTAGCCGGAACCGCTTCAGATTTGGTATGTTAAATTTTGTTTGTAAGCCAATAAATTTTCATAATTGTTTCTATAGAAATTATCCTAGCCGGAAAAATAACCTTAAGCCGAACAAAAATACAAAATTAATTATTTTAATTTCTGCATTAAATGGACCATAACATCAAAAATATTGATTTTTTGGTGTTAATAGAGTAATTATTTTTTAAAGTGCGTGAAATTATCTACAAACTAGGTCATAACCTTTTATTGTCTAAAATCAATAGATTTCGAGTTATGAATTAAATTAATTTAAGAAATGTAATAATTAATTATTAGCCTTATTATAGTTGTGGGGAAAATTCAAGAAATATCAATAAGTTTAACGGGTTTCGTGGCGCGGGTGAAAAATACAAAAAACCAAATCAATTATTTTAATTTCTCCCTTAAAATGAATGATTTTTTGGTGCTAGTCATCTGTTGGTGTGTTGGAGTTTCAGGTGGGGGGGGGGGGGAGCTGGAGCTGCAGTGTCGGCCTTTCTTCCTTTTTATGCGACCGCTACTCCCGACTGGCGGCGAATATTCGTCTCTTGCGGGCTAAATTTCGGGATGGAGATCCAATCCTTTAATTCCCTCCAAAAATAGTCACGGACTTGTTGGACTTCTTTCCTATGTTTGCGTAAATTGTGCTCCAATTGGTCCAACAAAAGGATCCTTCTTTGAGTGGTGCATAAATCATACACACAGTGAATTAAAAGAATTTTTTGCGGAGCTCAAAAAAACACGCCTGATTTCGACGACGACTAACACCACTGACTGAAGTTTTATTAGTACAGCATAGCATTGAAAGGTGGCGTTGCGGAGTATATTACGAGCGAAGCTCGCTCGACGATTAATTTCTAATAGAAATTATTATTATTAATTATTATGTTTTTATTATTAAATAGCTGGCACGGGCGGCATCCGCCGCCCTTAGCCATCTAGACCCAGAATAGATCCGAGTAGGCCATAGTTGTTCGGCCTTCGGCCTCACAGGGGGAGGACCATAATAGATCCGCGAAGGCCATAGTTGTTCGGCCTTCGGCCTCACAGAGCGGACCACCTCGCCTCCAATTTAAAAAGTGTCGCAGGTCCCCCGGTACAAATATTACAAATTTTTTCCAAAAAGTTATTCACAATTTTGCCAATGTTTTAGACAACCGAAGAAGAAGTTTAGATTACGCTTTTGTGTTATAATTCCCAAAAACGGTTTGCCCGTCCATTTCCGGCGTTAATATATAATTATCGGAGCGTAATTTTTTTTCGAAAAATTTGCAAGGCTATCCCATTGAAAAAATAATTTAGAAATTTAAATTCGGCTTAACACCTTCGGCGTTGAAAATTCGAAGGAATGTTATGGACGAACTATTATAGAGCGTCGCGATACGCTTCCGTTGCGTCTTAAAAATTAAAGATCGGCCGGTAAATAAGAGCGCTACATACGTCCAAAGTTTTTACACAATTTTCACTTAAATGGGTCTCTCACGAAGAAACGACGGATAATTTAGAAAAAGCAATCGGAGCTTCGGATACGGTTATTAACGGTCTTTAATTTAGCACATGACGACGGTTGACGAAAAACGACAAATAACGGCAGCATTTGCAAATTAGTGTCGACGTCAAAATTGAAAATCAAAATCTTAGGCGATTTTGGGCAAAATTTAAAATATGCAAAATGTGTATTTTCGTTGCAAAGCAAATGTTTATGGGGAGGACCATAATAGATCCGAGAAGGCCATAGTTGTTCGGCCTTCGGCCTCACAGAGAGAGGACCATGATAGATCCGCGAAGGCCATAGTTGTTCGGCCTTCGGCCTCACAGGGGGAAGACCATAATAGATTGGTGAAGGCCATAGTTGTTCGGCCTTCGGCCTCACAGACCGGACCATAATAGATCCGTGAAGGCCAAAGTTGTTCGGTCTTCGGCCTCACAGGGCGGACAATAATAGATCCGTGAAGGCCAAAATTGTTCGGCCTTCGGCCTCACAGACCGGACCATAATAGATCCGTGAAGGCCATAGTTGTTCGGCCTTCGACCTCACAGACCGGACCATAATAGATCCGTGAAGGCCATAGTTGTTCGGCCTTCGGCCTCACAGACCGGACCATAATAGATCCGTGAAGGTCAAAGTTGTTCGGCCTTCGGCCTCACAGACCGGACCATAATAGATCCGTAAAGGCCATAGTTGTTCGGCCTTCGGCCTCACAGACCGGACCATAATAGATCCGTGAAGGCCATAGTTGTTCGGCCTTCGGCCTCACAGACCGGACCATAATAGATCCGTGAAGGCCATAGTTGTTCGGCCTTCGGCCTCACAGACCGGATCATAATAGATCCGTGAACGCCATAGTTGTTCGGCCTCACAGACCGGACCATAATAGATCCGTGAAGGTCAAAGTTGTTCGGCCTTCGGCCTCACAGACCGTATAATTTAACAAATTTTTTTTCGTATTATTCATTTAGATGATTAGGGGGAATCAGATATCAATTTTGGTGATGATCGATGAAGTTCCAAAAAAAACTTTTTTTGTGCGGATAATTTTAAAATTTTTTTTTCGTATTATTCATTTAGATGATTAGGGGGAATCAGATATCAATTTTGGTGATGATCGATGATTCCAAAAAAAACTTTTTTGGTGCGGATAATTTAAAAAATTTTTTTTCGTATTATTCATTTAGATGATTAGGGGGAATCAGATATATATTTTTTTAAATTTCTGAGTGTCTTTAGTCCAAAATTTTGTGGTGGAGGGGGAAAAATTAATTTTTATAAAATTGTTTTATGTTACCTATTGATATACCAAATATGAAGAATTTATTCTAGACTTTAGTAAAAACTCTTTAAGTGGGGGTAACTGTCAAAAAAAATTCCACTTTTAAAAAGGGCGTGTCTAAAGACCACCAATATGTGAATTTTATTAGAAACAAAGAAGAATTTGATTTGGACTTTGGCGTAGGGGTATAGAACAATTGGCTTTCCCTGACGTATTGTAATTGGGTCACATAATCTTAGGTGTGAAATTTATTTCGGGTAGTACACTGTTGTAGTATGTGTATTATTTTTCTACTTTACTTTATTAGTATCACTCGTATGTTTTTCACTTCACTTTCCGTCACTTTGACACTATCTTTTAATATATGGCAATATCGAAAAACGCTTATCATCGCGCCATCTGTTGACAGTACAGTACGTCAGATTAATTATTTGACAAATTAAATTTTTTGTCAAACTTGTGATTTGATTTTCGAAAAAAGCGAATAACTTTTTTCCCCGCTCGAATTTCTTCTCCATATATGCGAGAATAGTTGCGCCTGGAGCTACAAAATAACTGTGCAAAATTTGGTCGAGATCGGTCCAAGGGTCTAGGAACGTATAGCGAACAAACACGCAAGCAGATCTTCTCTTTTATATATTTAGATTGATATTATGGGGGGGGGGGGGGGTACGTACCATCCCTTAACCGGAAATACCATAATAAATTTCTGTCAAAAAAACATTTTGGTGAAACCCTCGAACATCCTCTTTCCGGGGGGGGGGGGGAGATTGTTGAAATTATTAATTGAAAAAATTATTGGTGTTTGCACGCACCTTCATAAATCACAAGTGCCCCCCCCAATAAAAAAAAAGTCTACGGGTCTGTTGGTTACTCTGCTTTACCAAAACCACAAAAGCCCATGAGCAAAGGCGTAAAAAGGACGAGGAATCGATCAAGCGTGAATGAAAAGTAATTGAATATAAATTGAAACTTGAGAAAAAATTCAAGTTTTTCCGTTTAATCAAAAAAAAAAATTATTTTTATTTGTAATAATCCCGAATATTTGATCCCAATTCGATTTTTAATTTTACTCCCGGTTTTCAAAATATTAATACTTTTTTTTGAAAACGGCTAAAGTAAATAATTCTAAAACTAGCAATTTTTGCCTTTTCGTTAGATTTTCAATTTTTTGGTGTCGATTTCATTCCGTCGAATTTTATTTTTGAACAAATGTATTAAATTTAAAAGAAAACAGCCGAAATTTTGCATTATTAAAGTAAGACCAAAAATTAATAGATTTGTGCGGAATATGGGCATAATTTTCAGTAAAAAAAAAACACTTACGAATTTCTAAGATTTTTTTCTGAATTTAAGAAAACTCACTGGCACTCGTTTCTACTATTTCCACTTCAATTCCCTTGACTAATAAATTTCATCTTCTAAAATTAGTATTTATGGGAGTTATTTTTATCGGGGGACCCCCAAACACCCCAAAAAAACATTGTTAAATTTCAGATATCATTGTTCTTTGTTAAACATTGTTCTAATTGTAAAACCGAACTCAAACTTTAATCTTTCAAGTGATTACAATTTTTTAATAATTTTAGAATAGATAAGAAATGATAAATAACAGGTTATTCAAAGAAGTGCATAATTTTAGTATCAAATCCTCCTCTAACATTTAAAACCGCTTTTAAGGGATTTGTTCCATTTTTACGGGGGGTGGGGCAAGATTATACATGTAAATATCATGCAGAATTTCTTAAGAAGCTTTGTTTGGGTGGTTGTCGGGTAGCTGTGTACTAAGGGGTTTCATTTTTAAAATCCTGGACCTACGGGAAGTTGTGGGGAGAATTAAAAAATTTAACGGTTTGGGCGGTGTGGGTCAAAAATCTTTAAAGGCGAGAATCGCCAGGGGGCCTGTAAACGATTCTTGCTTGCCATACATATCTTGACTTTGTCTACATACAGAATAAGAAAATTAAACATTTAGTTCACTAAAAAAAAATTTCATAAATTTTAAAAACGTTCAAAAGTAGGAAATAAGGCAAGTCCTGAAAATTTAAGGGATTAATTTAAAAAAATTTCTAGTCCTCGGAAAATTGTAACTTGGTAAATCCTTTAATATCAATTGTATAAAAGTTGACAATCGTTGAATGAGATATCAAATCTTATCTTATGAGTTATGACTAACAACGAGGTACCGACGAGGTATCGATCTGAATATTTTTGGATTAGAAATTGGATTTATTGGCCCAATGTGCTAAACGATGCAAAAAAATAAAATATTATTAATGATTACATTTATTATGTAACTAGGGGGGCTCCGCCCCCCTGGCCGCCTTCGGCGGCCCAACCCCCTTGGGCCGCTTCGCAGCCCAATATTCCCGGCCGGTTTACGGTTGAACCAACCCCATTGGATTTTGGATTTCGGGGGAGGGGGAGTGGCAAGTATTAACCTGCACGCACTTAGGCCACTCAACCGGACCCATTGTACTGCTTCAACTTTGTTGCTCACCCCCAGCCTGACCCACAATGTCGACACTGCTAAGTATGACCGCAGCCGTTAGGCGGTCTCTCGCCCTCACCACCGACCAAAACTCCCCAATAATGGCCGGCACCACGAACCAGGGACGTCCGTTCGATGACCGAGTTCTGAGAAGTTCCGCGATTGCGTAGTCGATGGGGAGTAGGGGTGATTTTTTTTTATTACCCTGTTTGACATATTAGATCACCTCAAATCAGGGGGACCGCCGGTTTAACGTGCCCTCCGAAGCACGAAGACGGTTCATTGGAGGAAAGAAAGTCCGAAAGAAAATTGACTCCTACTGGACTCGAACCAATGCCTTTAGCATCAGTAGTCGATTGCTCTAACTACTCGGACAATGACCTTCTTGGCCACCCCCATTTCGCCACCTCGTAATTCCATATAAATGAGAAATCTTGCGAGTTATAAAACTTCTTTCCATACGACATTTTTTTGTTATGTCGCTTGTACTTTGAATTTGTATTCCATCCTTTGCTCGACATCTTGATAATGCTACATATAACTGTCCGTGACTAAACAAAGGCCTATCGACATTTATACCAACTTTGTCAAAGCTCTGCCCTTGACATTTATTTATAGTTATAGCGAATGCCAACGCTATCGGAAATTGTCGTCTATGTAGTACAAATGGTAATCCGCTTGCAGATCCGCTTGCAGATCCGCTTACCGATTCTAAAACAGTGGCCAGATCTGTCGATGGTTTCTGTAGCGCTCTTCGTTTTCTGTTTCTTTCGGTTGAAGTTTTTGCTGGTGGGTTTGATGTTGAAGGTTCTTGTTCCTCTTGTAATTGTACCGATTCTAAAACAGTAGCCAGATCTGTCGATGGTTGCTGTAGCGTTCTTCTTTTTCTGCTTCTTTCAGTTGAAGTTGTTGCTGGTGGTCTTGATTGTTGAAGGTTCTTATTTCTCTTGTAGTTGTTGCTGTCGAGTTTTGTGTTTTCTCGAACGTTCAGTAGATGTTTTTCGTCTTTTTTTTTCTTTCTGTGTACTTTCAGTATCTGAGGATGTATCCCGTTGTGGTCGCACTCCTTTGTTTGCTTTTATTCCATCTGTTCTTAGAATTAAAGAAGCTCCGCTAATTATAACAGTCGGAAAACGTAAAATCCTTTTTTGGTTAAAGATAACTTTTAAATGAGTCCTCATCTCTAGCCGAAACTATGTATTAACCGTCAGGATCTCATTAAATTTTGTGATATGATCAAAGTTGAAAGGTAATGATTAGATGTTAACTCTCGAACAGCTATTGAATTTAAAGGTAGAATGGTAGTAATTTTTGGACAATAGTATTAAATTATTTTTTACTTCAATTACTTTTATAGTACTTAATTCTCCAAATTGTGATCGTGATAGTACAACTTCTTTAACTTACTTAATATATAGACATCAACGTCCTATAAATATATATATAGGCTATAATCCTATGATACGGTGATCCAATGATCCGGTGATCCGAAGAAAGCAATAATCTGATTATCTGATTACGGGTCAGATAATCCGTACTCTTTTACTCCATATAAGTAAAACATAAAACTTTATGTGCAAACTTTTTATGGAACGTTTTTGAATAACAATTTTAAATCAAATTAATGATTGGTTCTTTTTTTTAACCAATAGCCAATGAAATTGCAAAACCTTTTATGGATAAGGGATTACCAACCTTATATTTTAAAACGAAGAAAATATTGGAGAACTACCTTTTAGGCTTCTATACAAAGTATAGCAAGAAGCCTTATGATCTGGCTCCGTGTCCGTCTGTCTGTCCGTCTGTCCGTCTGTCCGTCCGCATAATTCAAAATCATACAGAGTGTTTCAAATCGTGTTGGAAATACTCTGTGTGTATAGAGGTCTAAGAACTGGGTAGCCAGTGCGCTACTTTTAGGCTTCTATACAAGGTATAGAAAGAAGCCTTATGGTCTGGCTTCGTGTCTGTTAATCTGTTAATATGTTAATCCGTTGCTTCGATTCGCTAATGCGATTTATAAATACGCAAATGTTCGAAAGAAATTTACTAAGTTAAAGATATTTTCGAAGAGGTCTCCCTATATAAACTACTTGTTTTACTTTGATGTGAAAAAATAATTTTTTATTGATGTGCTTAGTGAAGTTAAGTTATAAATAAAAGAGAAAGGAGAGGATTGGTCCACCTCAAAAAAAGGACCATACATTACAGAAAAGTAAAATTTCTAATAGAATGGAAAAGTTTGATTGTTATTACTTATATAGTAAATGATAATTACCAATCGCAAAAAATTTAATTGGTGCAGATTATCTGATTATGTGATGTTACATTATATGGCGATCAAAAATAACCAGATAATAACAACTTTCCACACCAGAAAGGTAGCTGTATAGAAGCCTAAGAACTGCCGCTAAAGCGAGTTCCACCTTGTTTAAATTAATAAATCGATGTTTACCAATTTTGGTTTTTAATTTATATTGCATTCCCTTTGACTTATATAATAGAAATTTTTATTGGTTGTCAGATTATCCTATTATCGAAAACGTTGCATAAAATCGTTGCATGAAATCGTTGCATAAAAACGTTGCATAAAAGCGTTGCATAAAAACCCTTATCTTTTTATATATATAGAGTAGATAGAGTAGATATGAATATATGTAAGAAAATCGGTAATAATCGCACTTTCGATGAAATATGATCGCAAGTTAATTCGGCAAATGTTACTAAAAGTAACGTAACGTCGATTTAATTCTTTGTGTCAGGTTTAATTCGAGTGGTCGTGGTGGTTTGGTTTCTATTAGGTTGTTTTTTTAGTTCAATAATGTAGTTTTCTTATATAGTGTTTTTAGTTTTAGTTGGTACACCTTTAATAAGGATAATCTCCTTTAATAAGGATAATCTCCTTGGTCAGGGCGGATTAGTGTCAATAATTTTCTCCTTCTTGATACGACGATCCAATGATCCGATGATACGATGATCCAATGATCCGATGATACGATGAAAGCAATAATCTGATTACGGGTCAGATAATCCGTACTCTTTACTCTATATAAGTAAAACATAAAACTTTATGTGCAAACTTTTCATGGAACGTTTTTGAATAACAATTTTAAATCAAATTAATGATTGGTTCTTTTTTTTAACCAATAGCCAATGATATTGCAAAACTTTTTATGGATAAGGGATTCCCAACCTTATATTTTAAAACGAAGAAAATCTTGGAGAACTACCTTGTTAAATTGATAAATCGATGTTTTCCAATTTTGGTTTTTAATTTATATTGCAGTTGACTTATATAATAGATTTTTTTGTTGGTTGTCAGATTATCCCATTATCGAAAACGTTGCATAAAATCGTTGCATAAAACGTTGCATAAAAACGTTGCATAAAAACCCTTATCTTTTTATATATATAGAGTAGATTAATAATAATTTAATATCCGTTTATAGACATGATTTATTCGTTTCAATATTTCTCAAAAAATAAAACTAAAGGAGGGGGGAAACCAATACGTTCCGTCAGGACCTAAAAATTATTAAAGTGAATAAATTATTAGAAATTTTAATGAAACCTTGAAAATGTATTTTTCATAAACGCAAAAATACCAACAATGTCATTTAAAAACAGTGGGATTTTGCAGTCCCAGTGGACCATGTCAATTAATTACTATTTATCCAAAATGTTCTTTAAAAACGTCTAAAAATCGGCATTTAAGTTCGGCAATAAAATTATAAAGGTATTTGAATTTTGTCCAATGACGCTTGGTTTTTGAGTTACGAATTTTTGAAAATAGGGTAATTCCATCTCAAATAATCAATTGAAGAATTTACTCGACCCTCACCAAATTTTACGAAACTTGGCACTTGCCATATTATTAAGAACTAAAAAATAGAAATTTAAGGACTTGCCCAAAAGGGCTTTTTTTCCTTGTTTTGGTCCTTCAAAAAGTAAAAAAGTTAATGTGTAGATTTGTAGGAAAATCCACAGTGGTCTAAATCTCTTATTATAAAAGGCCAAGTCTTTCTTTCTTTCTGTCCGTCCCACGGAAATACCCGAAGCAAACCGAACCGAACCGAACGCACAACGTATCATCGGATCAACGTATCATCGGATCAACGTATCATCGTATCAACGTATCATCGTATCAACGTATCATCGGATCAACGTATCATCGTATCAACGTATCAACGCAACGTATCATCGGATCAACGTATCATCGTATCATTTTGTCTATATAGGTAAGTCTATTTCCAAAAAAGCATTATGTGAACTTCCATAATGTGTAAGAATAATTTCAAAATTTAGATTTTATTGCGATAATTTATTTATTTAATTCAATAAACTAAATTTGTTTACGTTTCCAAAATTTAAAAAAAAGCACCAAGTCGATTTATTTTTACGGTCTCACGTTTTTTTTTTGTTTGTTTATCCAAACGTTAGATAGGAACCCTTATCCGTTATGGCTGCCACCTTATCGACGGCAACTATGCAGATAACATATTTGCTTCTTGTCTGAGTTTGATAACAAGCGTGGGACTCATGTATAAACTACCTCGTGTGAAAATTAAATTACATTTACCGCCTTTTTTTCGCCTGACGTTAGGCCACCCGTGTTCGATTGATGGTAGAATAAGTGGGGTAGTATCACCATTAACTCACTTCTCTTCGAGTTTTCCTTGCGCAAGCATCTTTGTTGAATTGAAGTCACTTAAATTATTAAAACCAACGTTTTTCTATACGGAATATCGAAATATCACGAAATTACGAATTAATATTAATTTAGTGTGTTGATGCGGTTTACTTAATTTATTTTATTGTGTAATATCGAAGACCGATCGTGGCATGTTAAATCGTTAACTACATTTTCAACGTGCGTATGATTTTTTTTTTGTCTTATCAGAACAATAAGGTGCGTGCGTCATTTGGGGATCAGATTTACCCTTACGTGTTTGGTTGTGACCTTGGTGTCCCCCTCGCGATTATATTATTAATCGGATCTTTACATTTCTGACATCAAATCCCAAGTGACCACAAGATAATAGATTGTGCTACAATCTGACCGACCCACTCGAGGGAAGTTCTAACTGGACGAGTTAAATTCGTACATGCCGCAGGAGATTCTGGGAAACTGTCGAAGATTTGGAGTTGCCGAAATCATTACGTCCTGGATGACTTGTGGCACACACACGGTTTCGAACCTGGCGCTTTCAGCAACACCATCCACTCTGTGAGTAACATAACTGTATATTTTATTCAAAGTGCCCGGTTTAGTGTTCTCGATCGCGTCGAAATAATTTTAAGTTGATAATTTTAAGATTCAGTTTGTTTGTTTTTAGGATTAAAGTCAAGTTTTCATTTTAAGTTTCTTTTAGGTGTTTAAAGTATTCACGTCAAATTATTAATTAGTCATTTAAAGTTAGTCCATTCAAAATTAATAATCAATCATTCGTTACGTTGGCCAACCGAAGTAGAGTTTTCGTAGTTGTTTTTTTTTTGTATTATTAGTATATTTTTGTATATTTGTTATTATTAGCAGATCGTTTTTCTGCATGGAATGGACCCGTTGGTTCAATTCCAATTATTGTTATTATTTGAACTTTGAGTATTATATTTCTTACTGTGTACTTTTTGTGTTTTCTTCTCGGCTGATTAGCCGAGATTGCATGTTTCTGTTGCAGAAGTGTAAGGAAGCATCAGGTTCCGACTTTGTGTGTTCTACAGTAAGTCATATTGTCAGCGTCTGTTCTTCGGGGTTAGTTCGTACGGTTCCCCTACCGTGCGAGCAACATTCTCCTCGGCAGCAGCTTAGAGTTTCCCGTGAAAAAGGGGTGGCGCCCAAATTAACTTCCCTTTTTATAAATTCGAGCACCCAAACGACCTACCCACCATCTGTCGTTGAACCGCGACCTCACGACGAGCCGGCCGGCCAACATCTGTACCGGGTACGTGTCGTGGTGCCGAAAAAGGCCGTTACAGATTTTGGCGCCCAACGTGGGGCAAAATTTTAAAAGTCACGAAGACCTTAAGTCATTATTTCGGTTATTTGTTTTCAATTTTTATTTTTGATTATCGTGAATTGTTAGCACAATTTATTTACCTTATTGTTGAGTGTGTGTGTCCCGCGATAATAATTAGTCAATTCTTTTATATTTTAGTTTTTATTGTTACCGAATTTTGTTAAGATGGTGCTGCATTTTGTAGTAGAGCGTCTTTTAAAAGACGAATTAAAATATGAGTTAGACTGGCGTGGGATTCCTTCCGATTTGTTAGTGAAAGATTTGCGCGTTAAACTGCGTAAAACTTTAAAACTTGAGGGTGAAGGCGAAACGTATAAGGCAGTAGCTTATCCATTTTCTTTTGAAGAAGATTGTGACGCGTTAGAAATCGGTAAAAACACTATCGAAAAATTAATGATAGCTTTTGAAACCTCTCCCGCGAAAGAAACTGGATTAACCATTGAGACGAAATTAACGCATTACATTAATAGAGCCAATAACTTAAGGCCAACGATACCAACGGACGAGCTAGTGAAAACTCAATGTACGACGGACTTCTCAATGTTAATGATGAAATACCAATTGCTCGCGTGCAAAACCGATAGGTTTAAATTAACATCAAGCGAATTAGAACCCGATACTTCGTGTTCAATAGAAATACCGATTGTTTCGACCCCAGTACCAGCCACAGTTGATCCACCTAAGCAAATTATCATAAAATCTACTCCGGTGGTAAAGTGGAACTTAAAATTTTCAGGGGACGCGAAATTAATTTCGTTAAGCGCATTTTTAGAACGAGTTAACGAGTTAGTAGTTGCACGAGGCATTGACGAGCTACAGTTATTCAGTGAGGCAATTGATTTGTTTACTGGTAAAGCCTTAATATGGTTTCGAGCTAATCGAAGCAAGGCTACGTGTTGGTCCGAACTTGTCGCTTTATTAAACCAAGAATTTCGGCCTAGTGACTATGATGATCGACTCCTAGAGGAGATTAAACGTAGAACACAAGCAGGTGACGAATCCATTTCGATATATCTGTCGATTATGCATACCATGTTTGCGCGATTATTAGAACCAATTAATGAAGAAAGGAAGTTGAGAATCGTTTTGAAAAACTTAACCCCTTTCTATCAAAGTCAGTTAGGACTTACCGTGATAGCTGGCTTTGATGAGTTAATAACGTACGGGCGCACTATTGAAGAACGACGATACGCGATCGATAATTATGTGCCACCTTCGAGAAAGAAAACAGATCTGGAAACAGATTTGGCTTACTTGAGTATTACGCCAAGCTTAGATATGATCGATGTACCGGTTGCGGCTGTGTCTTCGCCGACACGCGACCATTATAGTTCGGGTCCAAGTTATTCGAGAGGTACACCTGGACGAGGTCGAGGTCGTGGTAATAGGGGAAGTTATAATCAAGCTTCTAGCCGTACCGCTGCAGTTAAGGTATGCTGGAACTGCAATGATTCGGGACACTTTTCTTCACAGTGCCCCGAACCGCAAAACCATCTATATTGCTATCGTTGTGGAACCCCTAACGTCACGACTCGTACATGTAGTAAATGTAGTCATGGTTATCGGTCGTCGGAAAACGACAACGGGAGCCATTAAAAGGTCGAATGATGCGATCCCGTACTTATGTGAATTCGACTTACTTTATAAAAAAATTAATAGACGACCGAAAAGTTACGTTTAAGAAAAATAAGGTTATTTTAGATTTTATTTTGGAGAATGCTTCAGAGGACAAACGTCCTCATGTTACGGTTAACATTTTGGGTTGCAAGATTTTAGCTCTGTTAGATTCTGGCGCTAGCCATACTATTTTAGGAGGTGAGGGATGGGAGTTATTGCGGTCAAGTGGAACTAAATTAAATATTCGGAAAACGGCACAACCATTTTGCACTGTGGCAAATGGTCACGCAATTAAGAGTCTAGGTACTATAAACGTGCCTATACAATTAAAAGGACGCGTTGTCAGTTTAAAAGTTATTGTAGTTCCGGAAGTGCAACAAACCTTAATTTTGGGAGTTGACTTCTGGGAATCTATCGGATTTATCCCTGACCTACGTAACGACCAGTGGCACTTCTCAGATGCCAACGTTGCCACCATCCAAACGCAAAAGGAAACCCCCTTGCTATCTACTTTTGATATGTCGTTTGAACAACATCAACAGTTAGATAAGGTAGTTAATAATCATTTTGTAAATAATACCGCGGAGTTAGGACGTACCGATCTGGTAGAACACGCGATTAAAACCACTTCCCCCCCGATCAAGCAGAGATACTATCCGGTCAATCCGAACGTACAAGAGCATATAGACAAAGAATTGGACAAGATGCTTAAATTAGGAGTGATAGAACCCTCTAAAAGCGCTTGGTCCAACCCTATTTTATTGATTAAAAAGAAGGACAAGACTTTTCGTTTTTGTGTGGATTTCCGCAAACTGAACCAAGTTTCGGAAAAGGATGCATATCCTTTGCCATATGTGTCCGCGATATTAGATCGTCTGCGTGACGCGCAATTCATTACATCTTTAGACGTCAAATCTGCGTACTGGCAAATACCGGTGGAGGAATCATCAAAGCAATATACAGCTTTTACGATTCCGGGCCGTGGGTTATACCAATTTACTCGTATGCCATTTGGTCTCCACAATGCCCCCGCTACGTGGCAACGGTTGATCGATAGAGTTCTAGGTCCCGATCTAGAACCCTATGTTTTCGTATACCTTGACGATATTATAATTTGCGCATCTACTTTCGAAAAACACCTAGAGATTCTCGAAGAAGTATTACGTCGCTTACAGGATGCCGGGTTGGCATTAAGCAAAGACAAATGTCATTTTTGCCAATCCGAATTAAAGTATTTGGGATACGTAATAAATTCTAACGGGTTATTGGCAGACCCAGATAAAATCGTGGCCATTGTACAGATGCCCACTCCGAAAAATACTAAAGAAATTCGACAGATCATTGGTATGGCGTCATGGTACCGTAGATTCATCCCCCAATTTTCGTCGATTATCGCCCCCTTAACCGCATTATTAAAGAAAAATTCGAAATTTTTGTGGTCAGACTTGTGCGAAGCCGCATTTTCCAACATCAAAGATTGTTTAGTTTCGGCACCGATACTCTCGTGCCCTGACTTTAGTATACCGTTTACCATCCAAACTGACGCTTCAGGTTTTGGAATTGGCGCAGTTTTAACCCAAAACATTAATGACGAAGAACGCGTTATTTGTTACATCAGTCGGTCTCTGACCAGAAATGAGCGAAACTTCTCAGTTACAGAAAGGGAATGCTTAGCTGTGTTATGGGCAGTCGAGAAATTACGAGCGTATGTGGAAGCTTCCCACTTTACCGTTATTACCGACCACCATTCGCTAATTTGGTTAAATAATTTAGAGACTCCTACGGGAAGACTTGCGCGTTGGGCCGTACGCCTACAGCAGTACGACTTTAACATTATACATCGTAAAGGTAAAGACCACCTAGTCCCTGACGCTTTATCACGTACGGTACCGGAGATTGAAACAATTGTCGTAAATTCCGTTGAAGTAGATAACGCCCCTGATCCTTTGGAGGATTCTATGGAGGATCCTACCGTTAACGATCGATGGTATCATGGCATGATAAAGAAAGTCCGGAACAATCCGTTGAAATACCGCGAGTGGCGAGTGGGGGATAATAATCTTAAACTGTATAAACACCTTAATAATAAATACCCCGCTCTGGCTGACGACAACCACGAGTGGCGTGAAGTCGTACCTAAATGCGATAGAAAAAAATTGTTACGCGAATTTCATGACCAACCGACATCCGGTCATTTTGGAATTTATAAGACATTTGAACGTTTGGCTCAGCGATTCTACTGGCCGAAAATGAAATCGGATATAACTCGTTACGTTAACCGATGTCCCGTATGTTTGGCTCATAAACCCGAGCAAAAGAAACCAGCAGGCCTAATGGCTAGACATCCCGAGGTTAGTAAACCTTGGCAAATGGTCTCGGTAGATATCGTCGGTCCACTTCCGCGTTCAACGAAAGGGTTTACGTATATTCTATCGGTAGTTGACTGCTTTACGAAGTTTGCGCTGTTTTTCCCAATGCGTTCGGCTACGGCCTCGCAGGTCGTACAAAAGGTAGAGGAAGGTGTTATCTTATTATTTGGAGCGCCTCAGTATATATTGACCGATAACGGTGTACAATTCCGTAGCAGAGAATTTAATAAATTAACTACATCGTACAAGATCCAAACCCTGTTTACCGCGTACTATCACGCTCAAGCTAATCCCGTCGAAAGAGTCAACCGAGTGCTAAAAACGATGTTAGCGTCTTACGTTCAAGACAATCATAAAACTTGGGACTTTTATCTTCCTAAAATTGCGTGTGCAGTTCGAACGGCCGTACATGAAGTTATAGGAATGACGCCATATTTCGCAAATTTCGGTAGGGAAATTACCTTGAGGGGTGATGAGTATCACCATACTGTCCCTACTAACACATTAGAAAATTTAACGTTCGCCGATCGAGCCGATTTGAGTAATCGAGCCCCGGCTCTTTTAGAAGTTTACGATGACATTTTCAAGCGGTTGAAGGCTGCGTATGACAAGTCGAAAGTTATTTACGATTTGCGACGACGCCCAGCCACCTTTGCGGTCGGCGACACCGTCTTCAGAAGAAATTATGTTTTGTCGGATGCCGCGAAACACTTCAATGCGAAGTTGGCTCCTAAGTTTGTCGGTCCCTTCCTAATCTACCGCAAAGTGTCTTACAACACTTATCAATTGTCTAACGATTCAGGTGTCCTTAAAGGCGTGTGGCACGCCAAAGACTTGAAAGCCCTCCCAGATGAAGATTAGGATGAGATTTATTATTGTTAATATTAGTTAGGTTTATTGAACTATTGTTCGGTTGAGGTTTAGTTTTAGTTTTTTTTTTTTTGATTGTTTGATGGAGAATCGCGCTTGCGATCATTATTACTTATCTCTAGTTGAAGGTACCGGTGATTGTGGTCTGATGTAAGACCAGAAGATTATTCCCCATTTCGCCCTTTAAAAAAATATATATACTAATGTAGATATTTTTTTTCCCTTCTCCCCTCTCGCGTGTAAGTTAGTTTTCTTTTTCTTTATCGCCATCTATTATTATTGTCAGGAAAACCGAACATATTTACCTTGAGTTATATAGAGGGGATCACTGTTCGAAAATTTCGGTTCTAGAAGTTTTTTGTTGTTGTGGAGATATTGGTCCTGGACACGACCTTAAACTGTATCCACTTCGTCAACTTCCATCTTGATGTTTTCTGATAATAAGATAGTGGTAAAAGATTAACGTTTCGCGATTCTAAGATCATATTTACGCAGGAACACTTACACCGTCTTGAGCATGACGTTAAATGTTCATCAAGAGCAATCGTACATCATAGAAATTGCTCGACCGTGATCGGTGTCCTGACAGTTGAATAAATGTATTTGACGATCGCATGATTTCCATCTTACGGTTCTCATTGAACGGCTTTTATATATTCTCATTTACGTTAGTTTTTTTTGTTTGGTTTGTCCAATTAGGTTATATTAGTTTTTATATTAATTACGTCTCGCTTTTGTTTATACGCTTTCGGTTTAGTTTCGTCCTTAGGTATGACTTTAAACTACCATATCGTTTGGCTATACCGTTTTTCCACGCTGCGGTTAGCATTGTCCTAGGTATGATAATAACTACCGATTTTGAGTTCTTTGTGGACTCCGTTTTTCGTTCCTTACGTTGCGAACTTATAGTCCTGAGCAAGACTATAAACTGTATCGACCTTGTAGATATTAGTTTAGTTTTGTGTATGTTCGTTCACGATATTTATCGGTTATTCTTGTTAGGTTAGTTTTGTTTACTTTCGTTTAATGTAGTTTTGATATTTCGTTTGAAGTAAATTAATTCCGTTTGGTATTCCGTTTGTAACCATATTCCGTTTACGACCATTTCAGACTTGCACTATCGTTTTGATGATTTCATTTTTCATTGTTAAAAAAAAAAAATAATAATAATTTCTTTTAGTTTTTCTTGTATGCCCAACAGGCGTTAGAGAGTAATTTGGGAAATCACTCTTTAAGTAGGAGTGGTGTAAGAATAATTTCAAAATTTAGATTTTATTGCGATAATTTATTTATTTAATTCAATAAACTAAATTTGTTTACGTTTCCAAAATTTAAAAAAAAGCACCAAGTCGATTTATTTTTACGGTCTCACGTTTTTTTTTTGTTTGTTTATCCAAACGTTAGATAGGAACCCTTATCCGTTATGGCTGCCACCTTATCGACGGCAACTATGCAGATAACATATTTGCTTCTTGTCTGAGTTTGATAACAAGCGTGGGACTCATGTATAAACTACCTCGTGTGAAAATTAAATTACATTTACCGCCTTTTTTTCGCCTGACGTTAGGCCACCCGTGTTCGATTGATGGTAGAATAAGTGGGGTAGTATCACCATTAACTCACTTCTCTTCGAGTTTTCCTTGCGCAAGCATCTTTGTTGAATTGAAGTCACTTAAATTATTAAAACCAACGTTTTTCTATACGGAATATCGAAATATCACGAAATTACGAATTAATATTAATTTAGTGTGTTGATGCGGTTTACTTAATTTATTTTATTGTGTAATATCGAAGACCGATCGTGGCATGTTAAATCGTTAACTACATTTTCAACGTGCGTATGATTTTTTTTTTGTCTTATCAGAACAATAAGGTACGTGCGTCATTTGGGGATCAGATTTACCCTTACGTGTTTGGTTGTGACCTTGGTGTCCCCCTCGCGATTATATTATTAATCGGATCTTTACATTTCTGACATCAAATCCCAAGTGACCACAAGATAATAGATTGTGCTACAATCTGACCGACCCACTCGAGGGAAGTTCTAACTGGACGAGTTAAATTCGTACATGCCGCAGGAGATTCTGGGAAACTGTCGAAGATTTGGAGTTGCCGAAATCATTACGTCCTGGATGACTTGTGGCACACACACGGTTTCGAACCTGGCGCTTTCAGCAACACCATCCACTCTGTGAGTAACATAACTGTATATTTTATTCAAAGTGCCCGGTTTAGTGTTCTCGATCGCGTCGAAATAATTTTAAGTTGATAATTTTAAGATTCAGTTTGTTTGTTTTTAGGATTAAAGTCAAGTTTTCATTTTAAGTTTCTTTTAGGTGTTTAAAGTATTCACGTCAAATTATTAATTAGTCATTTAAAGTTAGTCCATTCAAAATTAATAATCAATCATTCGTTACGTTGGCCAACCGAAGTAGAGTTTTCGTAGTTGTTTTTTTTTTGTATTATTAGTATATTTTTGTATATTTGTTATTATTAGCAGATCGTTTTTCTGCATGGAATGGACCCGTTGGTTCAATTCCAATTATTGTTATTATTTGAACTTTGAGTATTATATTTCTTACTGTGTACTTTTTGTGTTTTCTTCTCGGCTGATTAGCCGAGATTGCATGTTTCTGTTGCAGAAGTGTAAGGAAGCATCAGGTTCCGACTTTGTGTGTTCTACAGTAAGTCATATTGTCAGCGTCTGTTCTTCGGGGTTAGTTCGTACGGTTCCCCTACCGTGCGAGCAACATTCTCCTCGGCAGCAGCTTAGAGTTTCCCGTGAAAAAGGGGTGGCGCCCAAATTAACTTCCCTTTTTATAAATTCGAGCACCCAAACGACCTACCCACCATCTGTCGTTGAACCGCGACCTCACGACGAGCCGGCCGGCCAACATCTGTACCGGGTACGTGTCGTGGTGCCGAAAAAGGCCGTTACAAATGGATAATGAAAATTTTGAAAATCCTGCTGCAAAGCGACGACGATTGAATCGTGAGAGAAAAGCACGTACAAGAGCTAATAACACAGAAGAACAGATTCGATCACAGCGACAAGCTAACGCTCGGTCTCATGCGATACGTCGACAACGTGAAACTTTGGAACAAACTCAAGCGCGGCAAGCTGCTGACGCTCGGTCCCATGCGATACGTCAACAACGTGAAACTTTAGAAGAAACTCAAGCGCGGCAAGCTGCTGACGCTCGGTCCCATGCGATACGTTGATCCGATGATACGTTGATCCGATGATACGTTGATACGATGATACGTTCATCCGATTGGTTATGAAATTATCCGTTATGCGTTCGGTTCGGTTTGCTTCGGGTATTTCCGTGGGACAGACAGAAGGAAGGAAGGAAGGAAGGACTTGGCCTTTTATAATAAGAGATTTTTCACCTATATAGGAAATTTAAATACGTTGATACGTTGATCCGATGATACGATGATACGTTTATCCGATTGGTTATGAAATTATCCGTTATGCGTTCGGTTTGGTTTGCTTCGGGTATTTCCGTGGGACAGACAGAAGGAAGGAAGGACTTGGTCTTTTATAATAAGAGATGAGAACAACATTAAATAAATAAACAAAAAACTTACATATATTTTTTTAAATTAAATTTAACTTAATCAATATTTAAAAATTTTTTACTTATTTTAAACTAGATGATACCCCGTCCGAGGACGGGCAGCTAGAAGGACGGGCAGCTACCCAAGGTAACTTAAGTTGAATGAAGATTAAGGAAAACTCTCAGTGCAATCCAAAAGCCATATGACCTTGGGTAGCTGCCCGTCCTAGCTGCCCGTCCTCGGACGGGGTATCATCTAGTCTCTTATTATAAAAGGCCAAGTCTTTCTTTCTGTCTGTCCCACGGAAATACCCGAAGCAAACCGAACTGAACCGAACGCACAACGTATCATCGGATCAACGTATCATCGGATCAACGTATCATCGTATCAACGTATCATCGTATCAACGTATCATCGGATCAACGTATCATCATATCAACGTATCATCGTATCAACGTATCATCGTATCAACGTATCATCGGATCAACGTATCATCGTATCATTTTGTCTATATAGGACAGCTATTTCCAAAAAAGCATTATGTGAACTTCCATAATGGATAATGAAAATTTTCAAAATCCTGCTGCAAAGCTACGGCGATTGAATCGTGAGAGAAAAGCACGTA
This sequence comes from Podabrus alpinus, assembly GCA_932274525.1. Classification (NCBI taxonomy): domain Eukaryota; kingdom Metazoa; phylum Arthropoda; class Insecta; order Coleoptera; family Cantharidae; genus Podabrus; species Podabrus alpinus. The sequence continues at coordinate 9,724,111 of OW026452.1, forward strand.
CAAGAGCTAATAACACAGAAGAACAGCTTCGATCACAGCGACAAGCTGACGCTCGGTCTCATGCTATACGTCGACAACGTGAAACTTTGGAACAAACTCAAGCGCGGCAAGCTGCTGACGCTCGGTCCCATGCGATACGTCAACAACGTGAAACTTTAGAAGAAACTCAAGCGCGGCAAGCTGCTGAAGCTCGGTCCCATGCGATACGTCAACAAGGTGAAACTTTAGAAGAAACTCAAGCGCGGCAAGCTGCTGACGCTCGGTCCCATGCGATACATCGACAGAAAGAAAATCGATACCAAAGTCAAGCAATTCAACTCCAAACAAGAGCATTGAGATTTGATGAATCTCACGTTACTCGACACGATTGTGGAGAAATGAATTCCATCTGTCAGTTCTGCGGCTCCAAGAATTTCGCCAAGGAGCGTCCAGTTGATAAACAATTTAACAACTGCTGTCATAAAGGAAAAGTGAAGATTCCGCAACCGCTCGATCAACATGGGAATCTATTGTTATATCCCGAATTTCTTCGCTCTATGCTTTCAGATTCAGATAATCCTTACTACAAGAACTTTCGTCAGCACATCCGCTCTTACAATTCCTCGGTTTCTTTCGCTTCAATGGGAGCAGAGATTGTTTCAATGCCGGGTAACGGACCATACGTTTTAAAGATTCATGGACAGACGTACCACAGAACCACAAACCTGTATCCACCTGAAGGACAAACAAGAAAGTTTGCACAACTGTATGTAATGGACACGACAGAAGCGGTCAATGAACGAGTAAATCTGCCTGAGAATAGAGGTTGTCTACCTGAAGTGATTGAGAAAATCGATCGTTTCTTCCGCGTCAACAATCGTATCGCAGCTTCATATTGCCTGATGAAAGAAATTGAGCAACAAGAGCGTGTACGAGCCGAAGAAGAAGGACAACCAGTTCCGGTCGTCAATATGGTGATGCGGCGCGATCGGCAGTCTGATCAAAGACGTTACAATGCTCCAACGTCCAATGAAATTGCAATGGTGTTCGTAAATGATGACGGCCAACCTCCATTTGAACGTGATATCCGTATCTATCCTCGAAATCCCGTCGACAATGCACAACAATTCATTCGTATCAATATTCTCAGTCCAAATCTTGACCCTATGACTTATGGCATTCTTTATCCGTTTGGCGAACCGGGGTGGCAACCCAATTGGAGTTGCGAAGGATATCGGCAATCCCGTAATAAAATCAGCATGTTACAATTTAAAGTTGCGCAAACAGCAATTAGAAACGATTTCAATCCGATCATGAGTGCGGGAAAACTTACGCAACAGTGGATTGTCGACTCATATTTGCAAGTGGATGCCAATAATTTGAACTACATACGATATCAACAAAGTAAATTGCGTACTGAATTGTATCAAGGTCTATCCGATCATATTCAAAATGCAGCACACGATGCTGGAGTGCAAGCTGGTTTGTCGGTTATTCTTCCTTCCTCTTTCGAAGGCTCTCCGAGAAACCTGCGTCAAAGACTTCAAGATGCAATGTCAATTTTTGGAAAATACGGCCCACCTGACCTTTTCATACATTCATATCATAGAAGATTTAACTATTCTTCATGTTTTAGGGCGATGCAAAGCATTTGCCTATACCATTGAATTCCAAAAACGAGGTCTTCCTCATGCTCATATCCTGATTGTGCCCCATGATGATGATAAATTCAAAACATCTGAACGTATCGACGATGTAGTTAGTGCCGAGATACCAGACATCGCACTAAACCCACGATTATTCGAAATTGTTATTCGATGTATGATGCACGGTCCTTGCGGTGCTTCACATCCATTTGCGCCATGCACGGAGAATGGTAAATGCAAAAAAGAATTTCCTAAAGATTTTCAACTCGAGACAACAACTAACATTAACGGCTATCCGCGCTATCGTCGACGAGTGGAACCTACGACGGAAGTTAGAGGAAAGATGATGAATAATCGGTTTGTTGTTCCATACAACAAGTTTTTGGTACTTAAGTATGACGCTCATATCAATGTAGAAGTTTGCACATCACTAAGGGCCATTAAGTACATTTACAAATATATTTACAAAGGACATGATTGCGCGAACGTCGTTATTGGTACTGGAGACGATCAACAATTGATTCATGATGAAGTTGCATCTTTTATTGACACCAGATACGTAAGTGCGCCAGAAGCTATGTGGCATTTGCTTGAATCTAAAATGCACGACCGATCACATGTGGTTTATCGACTACCCGTTCATTTATATCGCCAACAGAGAATTTATTTTGAAGTCGGTCATGAGCAAGAAGCTATTGATCAAGCGTCTGGTGGAAACACTAAGCTCACGGCATGGTTTCAACTAAATCGAAACGATGTGACAGCTAATCAGTTTCTATATACAGAAATTCCGTACCATTATGTATTCAATAGGAGTACATGGACAGCGCGGCAGCGTGGAGGCGAAAAAATAGTAACTCGCATGTACACGGTGGGAATAAATGATTTGGAACGATTCCATCTCCGATTATTGTTCATGTTCCGGGTGCAACAAGCTATGAATTTCTTCGAACAGTTGACGATGTCCAATATGCAACGTTCCAAGAAGCTGCTTTTCATCGAAATCTTCTTTCCTCAGATGATGAATGGGAGAGATGTCTGGACGAAGTTGTTATTTTCCAGCTGCCACCACAAATGCGGCAAACTTTTGCATTTATCTGCATTTATTGTTTGCCAGCAAGACCTTTGCTGCTGTGGGAAAAATTTAGAGGACACATGGCTGTCGATTTCCTCAGTAACCATGATGAAGGAATATCTTTTAACCTGGCTCTAAATGATATCGAACATGTTTTTCAGCAACACGGAGTGTCTTGCTCTTTTTTTGGACTACCACAACCGACTGCATTACCTGAACAAGCAATAACTCAACAAGAAGAATTCAATCGGGAAGAAGAAGCAGTACAAGCTCAATTGCTGATCGCGACATTGAATCCTCAACAACTTATTGCGTTCCAGAGCATAATAGATGGAATTGATTTAGGGGACAATCACCGACTGCATTACCTTAACGGTCCAGGTGGTTCGGGGAAAACGTACCTCTATAATACTTTAATAACCTTCTTAAGAGGGCTTGGTCAAACGGTGGTCGCTTTTGCCTCAACAGGAATTGCTGCAACACTAATGAAAGGTGGACGCACAATCCATAGTGGATTTAAATTGCCTGTTCCGTTGGATGATACATCGGTCTCCAAAATGAAGCAAACAACAGCTGAAGCCAAGAAAATTAGAGAAGCCGCGCTTATCATTATGGATGAGATAACAATGTTGCCAAAGGATGGAATTCGAGCCATTGATTTATTATTGCGGGAACTCATGAATAATAACAGTCCATTTGGGGGTAAATCTATTGTTATTGGAGGTGATTTCCGCCAAACACTCCCGGTGATGCCAAAGGGAAAACGAATTGATGTTATTGAAGCGTGTTTAACGTCGAATCCATTTTGGAAATACTTCAAACAATTGTCCTTGATTTCCAATATGAGAAGTGAAGACCAAAATGAATTCAACCAGTGGTTGCTCAATATTGGTAATGGAAGTTTGCCATCCGTTGAGGGACTCCCGGAGGACGCCATCCAGATTCCGACAGATATGATTGTTCAAGGCGACATTATTTCTAAGATATTCGGAAACTCGATCGCAAAACTCTCTGTTGATGAACTTTCCAAGCGGGTGATTCTTGCAACCACCAACAAAGAAACGCTCGAAATCAACAACAATATCATTCGGCAATTAAATGGGGAGAGTCAGATTTATCATAGTTCGGACTCGATCATTACAGAGGACAGTAATGATCTTATTAATAATTATTATCCTCCAGAATTTCTCAACAGCGAAACGCCATCAGGAGTACCTCCACATGAATTAATATTAAAACGCGGAGCTATAGTAATGTTGATTCGAAATTTAAATCCCGGAAAAGGGCTGTGTAACGGTACCAGGATGGCCGTTCGAAATATGCATCGGCGTTCCATTACGTGCGAGATAATTTCAGAGTCGCACAGAGGGCAAATTATTATCCTTCCTCGAATTGACATTGCACCTTCAGACAGTAATTTGCCCTTTACTCTTAAAAGACGCCAGTTTCCGATAATTCCCGCTTTCGCCGTAACGATAAACAAGTCGCAGGGGCAAACATACGAACATGTCGGAATTAGTTTGACTGAACCGGAATTTTCACACGGACAACTCTATGTAGCTCTCTCGCGATCTCGACTTCGACAAAATATAAAAATCCTAATTAAAGACAATTCTAGACAAGGACAACTTAGAGCTACAGACTGGTTTACACAAAATGTAGTGTTCCGGGAAGTTTTTGAAAGACTTTAAAATTAAGCATTAATTAACTCGCTAAGCATTAGTTAGAACTAGCTGCCAAGCAAAAAGTATTCTAATCCATTATTACCTCAACTAGCTGATAGCCCGTCCGAGGACGGGTAGCTAGAAGGACGGGCAGGCAGCCAAGGTAACTTAAGTTGAATGAAGATTAAGGAAAGCTCTCAGTGCAATCCAAAAGCCATATGACCTTGGCTGCCTGCCCGTTCTTCTAGCTACCCGTCCTCGGACGGGCTATCAGCTAGTTTAAAAATAAAAAGTATTCAGAGTACAAGTAAATGAATATTCTATTGAAATATTCAACCCTTAATAATTGGAATAATTTTCTAATATTAACCCTATTTCAATCCCTTTTAAAGGGTCTTTTTTTTGTTCATTTATTTTACTGTTTTTTTGTGCAATTGTGCTGAGCATGCGTACAAAATTTGATCATGGGAGATCATAGCGAGAGACAGCCAAAATTTTTTTGTTTTTAGATTATATATTAACAAATGGATATGATTGGAAATTTTGAACGTTGGATCATGAAGGAAACCCTAGAAACAGATGCCGTCCGACCCATCCAGCTGAGCGGAATTTTGTTTATATTTCTTGCATTAGTCGTAATATCTTAATAATAAGAATAGATACGGAAAAAATGTATAAACCTTTTTTGTAGAAAATTCTACAGGGTTCATTTTCTGTATGAAACTTATTTTCATATCGCTAATGGTTAGCGAGATATAAGTAGAAAACTGATTAAGGTCGCCATTTTTCCAAGATGGCGGATCGAGCTCAAAAGATTTACTTTTAGTACATATTTAGTACATAAGACCTCTGTCAAATTACAAGAATGTATACATTTTTTCCGGCAAACGACAAAATTTGTTCTTATTTACTGGAATAATTCGCGATTTTAGACGAATTTTAAACGAGAAAATGAAGTATTGATTGAAAATAAAGATAAGTTCTTAAGGTTTACGATATATTATGTAATCAAGTTCATTAATTAACAAAACATATTACAATAAATTTAATAATCACCAAAAAATGACTTTGAATTTCGAAATATAATTTTACACATAGCCATAATTGTTGCTGTTAGTGGCGCCACCAACAGTAATGCAAATTGGGAATTACCTTGAGCTGGATCGATAATCCATCCGTTTTAACTATGCAGAGTGGCGGTGCCGAACCTCCAATGATCACCAATCACCGTTGCGGATCGAGGCCGCACCTTTGCATACTTAAAACGGATGCACTATAGCGAAGAGCGGTGACCATTCCGAATGCTAATATGAGCTTAGACAAAAACCTCTTTGGTTTAGGAGAGAGAGATTTACGGTCAATGCTCAAAAGATTGCTTCCTAATTTTCTATCGTGATTGTGTTTGTTTGTTAATACGTTGCGCTAAATTGAGCCGACGACATCTTCCTCCAGTGCGGCCTTTAGGCCGCACAACCTTGGCAATCATGAATAAATGCGGCTTTAAAACAAAATTTCTGTCTATTTTTTATTCAATTTACCATTTTAAACTCATTTTTCTTCCGAAAACCATTTCGTTAGTTAGGGCATTTTAACTAAGGACGGTAAAATTATTATAATACGGCATGCATAAATATTATAAGATAATAGTATACATTATTGGCCAACGAGCTATCTCCAAAGTGATTCTCTTAGTTGTGCGGCCTATAGGCTGCACTGGATGGGGATTATGGAATTAATTTAAGGTTTTACAGCTGTTACTTATAGAAAAGAGACGGTCGTTAGCTAAAGCGGTTATGTGCGTTGCTGCTAATGCGGAATGTCTGGTTCGACTCCGGGATCAGTAAAAATTTATTCTGACCGTCTCCCCTCGGAAGGCAATGGCAAACTACTGAGGTGTAATCTGCCTGGTACAGCTTCTCTGGAGATGAAGTGTATACACTTCCCGCGGTTCGGAGCCCGCGTTAAGCAGTAGGTCCCCTATGTGCGTGATAATACTTCAAACGCATAACACATACATAGGAGAGAGGTCGCCAACGTCCGGGGGACCGGATATGGCACACGAAGAAGAAGACTTATAGAAACACAGATAGATAATCTGATAAAAAAATATCTTTAGGTACTTTGGCTAATTTTTACCATGTAGTACTAAGTATATTCTATTGCTGAAAGCAGGCAACGGGAAACCACCCCATGCAATTTCTTTCCCTAGTCAGTCATCTTGACTTCGGTCAAGTTGATAGCCAACGTTCGCTGAGCGGATACGGCACTTTAACAAGAAAGATTTTTGTTTACCAGTACCCGAAACGTAATTCTTTCGTGGGGGAGGGCATTAAATCAATTTAATATCCTGAATCTACTACCTTGACTTGTTTAACTAAGCAGCTCATCAGTACCGGCTTGTGGTTTACTATATTTGGGGGGGGGGGGTGAGAATGAAAGTTTTCATATTTTAGTAAAGTGTTTTAAATTTTGGCCACCGTTCACTGTTTAAGTGACGTCAGATGGTGTAATATTCAGTGGCGTTACCAGCGCCGTAGCAAAGGTGAAGCCACTGAGGCGTTTTCCTCGGGCGTCATCGCAATGGGGGCGCTAAACCTTGACAAAATCCAATAAATAATAGTTTAAACGTTTCAGAAGAATCTTTCGGGGGGGGGGGGCGCATATATTCAAATTTGACCACGATTTTATTTGCAACATCGCCTAAAATTCCCTGTCGGCCTTTTCTCCAAGTTGGGATTTTAATCCTCTACAGTAGTTTTTCGGCTATAACTCGTTTACCTTCATTTTTAGTTAAAAATATCATCAAATCAAAATTGAAGAGTACAAAATTCTCTATTGAACAGATTAACAAAATTTGTCTACTTCAGATCTGAAGTAAATCCTGAAACCTTGTTTTTTTAGAGAATTTTCACCTCTTCAATTTTGGTCCAATGATAAGACAGGAGATTTTAGGAAAGTTGATTCCAAACCCGTGTTCTTCTTCATTTCTCTTTAACTGACTGGGTAAGCGGTAAAAATATCACGTTATCATCGCGACAGTTATTCAAATATATTTAAATTGAAAAGAAAAATTCCTACCGATAAAAATAATCTTCATATTCGGGAGGGGGGGATTCCGTTACGTTGGTGATTCTGACATACGAGTACTATGCGTATTTTATAGAAGATCTTCAGAAGTTCCCAACGATAAAATTCGACATTTTTAAACAGGTACTGCTTAACCCGAGCTCCAAACCGCTGAAAGCGTATACACTTCATCTCCAGAGCGGCTGCACCCAGACAAATTACAAGAAGACAGAGAAGAAGTTGAAAATATTTTATTATTTGGAACATTAATCAGACAACATTTTAAAAATTCAAACACTAACACAATAATAATAAAACCTATTAATGATCATATCAAGTTCATTTGGTCTTCACAATCGTTACCAAATGAGGAAATTCGTCCATAACACCTTAAATCAGTCTAATTTTGAACATGGCAGTTGTGTACACGTTATTGTAGTATGGTCGCGATCCAAAATGTGACAGCTTTTTAAGCAGCGATGCCCACAACTTAACAGTCTTCCACATATTTCATTGCAAACTCCTTTGGGGATCTTGTCAAAATCTTCTGGTTCGTTAATTTTGGTGACGTGGTCTGGATCAATTTTGCAACACACGGGAAAATAATTTCCCACGCACTTTTGTTCCACCAAAATGTCGTTAATTTTTGGCCACACCTAAAATCAATGGAAATGCTAACAGTCAAAAAAGGCGATCACAAAAAGCTTACCTCGCTCTTCTGACACAGCAGATCCATATTGCCCATCATGTAAAGAGCTTCTCTGGCTCGCGAAAGAGCAAAATTAACGTATTTATCAGATTCCAAAACTCCAATTTTTCCGACGTCATTGTTTCTCACCAAAGATAGCAAAATAATTTTGCATTCTTTACCTTGATAGTTATCAAAAGCGTATATTTCAAGACCTTGAAGTTCATTTTCGTAATTTTTGCTCTCATCGGTTAAGACATGTGTTTGGCCATAATAAGCGGCCAAAATTGTGATATCTTTGGGGTCATAACCAAGTTGTATCATATAGCGTGCGAGATTGATCAGAAATTTTGCTTCGTACAAATTTGTCTTGCTGTTATATTTTTCAGTTTCTTCATGTTCATGGTGGATGAAGAAGACACAAGAGGGGATCCCGAAAATCGCAGGAATTTTGGTAACAGAATGTTGGTTTTCCAATTTGGGATTATGGTGAGGTGTCAGTAATTTTTCGATTTTCGTCTGCATGCGATGCTGGACGCTTAAAATATGGCATGGTATTTTTTGGCGCTGCATGCGTTCCATCAAACTGGTTCCCTTATTAACGAATTTTTGGCTACTTGTGGTAGCGGTTGGACGTAACTCTTGGTGAGTGCCTAATAAAATTAGGTGTTCGCATTGTTTGGTTAAAGAAACCACTATATGAGATTCCGAAACTTCGGAAGCTTCCTCTACTATCACAATTCGACAATTGAGGGTCTGCAAAGTTTTCCACAAACGTGAGGCTGTGGTTGTGGTCATCCCCAAAACCATCGCGCGTTTCATTATGTTTAGGTCGTGTATGCTTTCAATTTCGAGGATAGCCTGAGAGAGCTCTCGATGTTGATATTGGAGTGCAAGATACCTTTCCTCTATTAAATTTAACCAATAGACGTACAAATTCCAACGATCTTTGTGATTTATATTTTGAGGTAAATCGTATAAGGCACTTTTGGGCTTGATCGGAGGTTGTGACAACTTGTAATGCTGCATTTTCATCTGAACATAGTTGTTATCATTGGCCTTATATAAAAGCGAACTGTATTTAGTGCACTTACCTTAAAATACTTGTAGCTTTTCCACAAAGTTTTGAGCTCAGATTCCAAATTTTTCTTTTTATTCATTTCATTTCTGGTGCGCATTTCTTTTTCTTCGATTTGAGTAATAATTTCCATCATTTGGATCCATATGTGGGATTTTTGCCATATGACGATGTGCACTGGCTTATGGGAAATTGTTTTTTTCTTACCAGATAATTCAGGGGTACTATTTTTCCCACTATCAGACTGTTTCTGCTCTTCCTTGATATCGTTTATAATATCTGAAATCTAAATACTCGTTAATTAATGGGAAAAACAAAATAACCAAATAATGTGGATACCTCCCTGGAGTCCTGATCACTATTTTGTCCATGACACAACCATTTGAGAAGATCGTCATTGGAAGCGCTAGAAAACCACAACCAGTTTACATTCTTGTCCATTTTGTAATTTTGTATCAATTTTATAATACCATAAACAGATTTGATCTGAGCCAAGCTATCAGCGCATTCTTTAAGTTCCTTTATCAACTGTTGCATTTTTGTCTTCAAACCATATACGACGTTACGGTCTTCATTATTTTTCTCCCTGACACTCGTTAAAGAGAAGTTCACTAAATTATCATTTTTAGATTCAGCACCAACTCGAATAATTCGATCCGTGGTGGATATCAAACCTTCCAAAAATTGATCCACACTTTGATTCGATAAACAAACTAATAATATTGGAGTGTCATTATACCAAATTTTTTTATTGCTTTCGTGTAAAAGTGTTTTGACAATTTGAACCCCCAAGTAAGTTTTTCCCGTTCCAGGGGCACCTTGAATCATAACAAATTTTTGGGTTAATGCAGCTTTGAAAGCGGAATATTGACTCGGATCCAGTTTGAGCTGATCGGCGGTAGGCCAAATATTCCCAAAGATTTTCACTTCGGTTCCTTGAATTGAATAAATGGAAGTTGAATGCAAATAATTTGGAGATTCCACGCTGGAAACTCCATCAATTATATAGGTCTTCATGGGAAAATTATCTTCCGAAATGCATTGTAACGCCGTTAAAATGTAATAATTAGGCTTGAAAAGAATATTGCATCCTACCATTGTGTAAGGGACGTTCGATTCGTAATTGGAGTCGGGATCGAAACCAATCAATAGGTGTTGTTTTTCGCAATCTTTTGTGATAACTCTTCCAACCAGAATCGTAACGTAGTTATTTTTGGTGAAGCAAACTACCGATCCCGTTTCAAGACATCGCGAACGCAGGGAAAAAATTTGTTGAAAATCTTCCTGTTCGGGAAAATTTAGAATTGTTCCCATTTCTGTGAAATTAAAAACCAGTGATCGGAAAACAACCCCTGGATAAGTTTGTATGGTAAAAAGGTTCTTATCGTTGTTACTGCCGTTGGCATCTTCGATACATTTGGCGATATCTCGTCGTAAAGGCGCAATAAAATTTTCCTTCAATGATCTAAACTGAAAGTCCAAATAGTGCTCCACATTATTACATCTTCCCTCAACAGAACAATTGCTGGTTGGTAGTACATAATTCGAATCCAAAACTTCCTCACTAGTTGGATAAACACTGAACGTTCTAAAATCTTTATTCGCATTAGGGTTTTGGTTTTTTGACTCCGCTCTTCGCGTATCCAATTCTAGGATCAAATCTGTAATTTTCGCCTGTGTTTTTTCACCGATTTCGACATTTTTCTGCTGTTCTATAGCTATAACGGATAAATTGAGAGTCTCTAACAGGTTTTGCAATGAATCGAAAAGTTTATGTGGGATTACACCGATGAAGGATTCAGAGACGAAAACAAAATTATTAATAATTTTCGTAGCTTCGTTCCAGCACAGTGGATTCCGTTTTAGCATTTCCAGAATGTGGTCTTGCAGAACCCATACTTGGTTTTCAAGCCTCTCGATAAACTGTGCCGTTGCTGTTATTTTTAGTATAGTAGTTTTGCACTGTCGATAGCAGGATGATAACACTTTTGATAAAATCGTGACTATCGGCACAATCCAATCGACTTCGAATTTCGATGTTACTAACTGGCCAAAATCGTCCAGGTTCTCAATCAGGGTCAATATTATTTCGGTAGCATTTTTATGGCTCAAGGTAACCACAACTTCCAAGTTGCAAAAATATGGTTTGCTGCTGATTTTCGATAACTTCGAAGAAGTAGAATGTGGACTAAATTTTTCACCAATTTGTAAATTTGGATTAGGGGATTTATTTAAATGAGAATTAAGTGAAATCGAACGTTTAAATGTGATTTTACGTGATTTGGGCGTATCATTGCTGGAACTGAACGCAATATCCGATCCATCAGGTGTAGTACTTGGTGATCCTTCAGAGTCCTCCATAATTGGAAAATATTGCTTTAAAATCTAAAAATTATTATTTACTGAAAAATTTAAGCAAAATGGAACTGGTGGAAAAACAACATTTCAAAATTGTTGTTTATAATTTTACAAATATTTCACTTCGAATGAAATTATCATTTTCCTGATGTTCGCCAGATAAGCACCATTCTGTGATAAGTTTGAAATTTCGCAAATATTTAATTTAAATTAGAAAACAAAATTAATCTAAACTCCACGAAATAAAATAAAACGAAACATACAGAACTGAAAATCGGTAATTTTCACGATTCGGAAAACACGGAGAATAATTTTGGAATATGAAATCACTTACTTTAAGGGTTGTTTTCTTAAATAAAGTAAAATTTCTTGATAAATACGTAGACGTACAGAACTTGCACTATTTTTAAAATTATTTTCTTACAAACACAACATAGAAATTCAATTCGCCATTAGTATTCCATCTGCAGAATACGAAGGAGTCTGCGTCGTACAGCTTATTTTGTTTCCCCCCGTTACGTTCAATTTAGTGACGAATCTATCCCCCAATAAAGTTATGATTCAACTGTTAAATGTATTACTAAATTTTGAAAATTCTTGAAAATTAAGTATAACAATGTGAAATTCCTCGATTGGTTTCAAACTGTTAAGAGTGGAATCCCATCCAATAATTTTATTTGGGCTTTAGAGAGGGAAAATTACTAATCACGTTCACCCCGCGTAATTCGACGCAATGGAATCCGCCGAGTATCTCATAATTTTCTAACTCCAAAATATTTATAGGAAATTTTGAATGTTCTTGTTAGGTGCTCATTTTCTCGAGGAAGACGATGGTAAATCAAACAGGAAACAAAGGTTTTATTGTGCAAATAGTTGGGGGAAAACTGGAATACATACTGTTATCTTTATATGAGGTGGGGGGCCATTAAATTTCACACATTGAAAATAAAAACGATTAAATGCAATAAAGTAGCTAAAAATTAAATAACTTCCAATGAATTTTTCCAGGATCTGCCTTCGATCCATTCCTTCCGTGCGGCCTTTAGGCAGTCCGGCTCAAGTTTAACATTAAGCTCTTATTATATAGTACCGGGCCTATGGCACCACCTCTTTCATCTAAAGAATCCCAAAGCAGTTGACTTGATGGACAGAAGGAGGGCATTTCCGTGCCCCACCCCCCTTTGGAATAAAAGTGGTCTGACACCTTATCTTGGGAAAAATTTAAATCTATTATAGGTATCTTTATTTACCTACAAAATAATTTAATTCCAAAGGAGCTTCAATCGATAAACCTTATCGTGAATATTTAACGATGTGCAGAGTTCCAAATACTGACCATAAATTGTCAAAAATCTCGAAAAATCATTCCGACTACTTGACGGGTCTAGCTATAACGGTTTTATTACCAGGGGTGGATCCAGGAAATTGGTTTTTTTTGGGGGAGGGGGGAGTTTAATCGTTGTTTTTTCAATGTTTGGCAATTCATGGAGTGGAAGTTATTACCCCCCCCCATATCCACCAGTCTGTATTACGTTGAAAATATTAATACTTTTCGTTGTACAAATAGAATCTGGGGGGATGGAATACCCCCAGCATTAAATGGGGAAAAGAAAACCTAGAGGCTGAGATCACAAGAAAGAAAAGTCTTGCATGGGAACCTTAGGAAAACAGCGGCACGTGCTTGCAAACACAGAAATTCCAATAAACTTAAGACGCAAAGTGTTCGATTCGTGCATACTGCTGGTGATAAAGTATGGACTGGGAACGATGACTATTACCAACAAAAATTCCGAAAAGCTAAGGGTGGTGGAGAGGGCGGTGGAAAGGTTGATGGTGAAAGTAAGTTTACGAGACAAAATAATACATTGCAAGATAAGAAGAAGAACGGGAATAGTGGACGTGCTGAAACATATGGCACTTCTGAAGTGGAGTTGGTTCGGGCATGTGGCGAGGCAGGACTGCAACAAGTGGACGGTAAGGGTAATCAATTGGAAGCAAAGAACGACAAAAAGGAGCAGAGGTAGCCTCCAGAAAAGGTGGCTCGACGATGTCAGGAAAGTGGCGGGTCGGGAGTCGTTAAAGAGGGCTACAGAGAGGAGTGGACCGTGACAGGCTGAAAAAGAAGATTATACTAATACCCCCAAATGGGATAAGGGATGTAGCCCCCCCCCCGAATTTTCAAACATCAAAAATAAAAACTATTAAATGCAATGTGATCAAAAAATTAAATAATTCCCCAATGAATTTTCCCTGGATCTGCTCCTGCTACGTTCCTTCAGTGCGGCCGCACTACCCATGCAATCACGGACCAGTCAAGGTATCAGTCAATCAGTTAAGGTACCGGGTCTATGACACCACCTCGTTCATCCCAAGAATCGCAAAGCCGGTGGCCATTGGCAAAGACGAGGGCATTTGCGTGATACCCCCCCCCCCCTTCGAACAACAATGCAATGTTTATGAAAAATATAAATTTATTATAGGTATCTTTATTTACTTCCAAAATAATTTAATTTCAAATAAGCTTCAATCGATGAACCCCAATCAATCGATAAGCTTCAATCGCGAATATTTAACGAAATCCAGCGTTCCTAATATACTGACCATAAATTATCAAAACTCCCCCAATATCAGCCAGACTACTGTGTGTTGTGTTGTCAGAGGCGAATCCAGGAAAGGTTTATCGGAGGGGGGGCATTCATTTGCGTATAATGACACAAAACGGTACATTTTGAATTGATTTGTCAATTTTAGTGCATTATTTAATCGTTTTTTCAATAATTGACAATTCCTGGAGAAAGCGTAAAGTAACCACCCCAATATCTGCCATTGTGAAATACTTAGAAAAGAAATAGAATCTAGGGGGAATAGAATACCCCCCCCCCGCATTTCAGAATGGTCATCCTGCTCGCCATACGCTGGGAGATATTCCATACCTCCCACAATTTCCACCAAAAAAGTTTAAATAACTTACCTTTTTTCTTCATTATTCAATTAACTGTTAACTGTCAGTGCGGCCTTTAGGCCGCACAGCCTGTACAATCACTATTCAGTCCGGCCGAAGTTTAATATTATAACCATGTAAAGTACTGGGTGTACGACACCACCTCTTTCATTTAAATAGTCCCAAAATCTTGTGGCTTGAAGGGGAGAGGGAGAAAATTGGTGTGCCTCCCCCCCCTTGGAACATGTAGCCAGACTTACAACAGTGTACTATTTAACCGGGTGCAACACCACTTCTGTCTATTTATTTCTTCATATCGCATCTTTCATTTGTTTCTTTTGGTTATCAACCTAAAAGGGGTTTAATGGACAAAGATATCCAACCTCTGGCCCATTTGCAGTAAGTTACCCAACGCCAAAATCTACGGTCCTAAAATTTAGTTAGGTGAAATTAAATGCTCTACATTGTTATTTAAATACCTATTCAAATGCAGACCAAAATTACTTATAGTTTGGTGTGGTGGCGAAGAAGTTGAGTTGTGGACTTGATGATCCGAGTTCGAATGTCAGCGAATTCCGAATTATTTGTGTCGTGGTTCGGATTCCACGTTAAGCTGTAGGTCCTATTATGTTTATTCACGTACTAGTATACTGGAAGTAACACTGTGGACTTGTGTTTATACGGAGTTAAGTGCCTTTCAAAGCGCGGAGACGGTCAAGAAATTTTAGACTGTACCCGGAGATGAACCGGGGAACCTTGCATTATCGATTGATCTCGCTAACATTGAGATCATGATCGTCGTCTTGGTTCCAAAACCGTTGGAAGTAAAAGTTACCCTATAATGGGAGCATAAAGTAATATGGCTAATTCGAAAATATTTTATTCAGAATATTAAGAGTTACAACATTTACACAAAATATACAATATTAAAAGTAACAAACTTTAAAAATATAAAAAAAAAACAATTACAACAACAATTAAACTGCAAGATGGTAAAATTCGTCGATTCTCGCAATTCAATCTCAGCACCCAGCCGGCATTCCGCCGTTGGATGCACAAGCTGATTGT
The DNA here is from genome assembly GCA_932274525.1 of Podabrus alpinus. Classification (NCBI taxonomy): domain Eukaryota; kingdom Metazoa; phylum Arthropoda; class Insecta; order Coleoptera; family Cantharidae; genus Podabrus; species Podabrus alpinus. The sequence continues at coordinate 9,739,674 of OW026452.1, forward strand.
GTTTTTCTTAGGTAACTCTTTGCACGGCTAAAGTAGTATAAAACATTAAATGAAAAATAAAAAGCGAAGAAAAGAGAAATTTTAACTTCCTTAAAATTAGAAGCTAGAAATGAGTTTTCTAATTTGCATCAGTCGTAGTTCAGTAGTTCAGTCGTAGTGCATCAGTCGTAGTAGTTCGGTACATGCGATAGACATGTGCTCGCGATCCAACGTGTGACAACTTCCTGTGCAGGAGTGTCCACAATGTAACAAAGTTCCACATGTTCTATTACAAGTTCCGTCTAAAACCTCATCGAAATCTTCTAGTTCTTTAATCTCGGTAACGTGGTGTGGATTACTATTTTTGCAATAAACAGGCAAATGATTTCCCACCCATTTTTGTTTCGTCAAAATTTCTTTAATTCTCAGCCACACCTAAAACAAATGAATTTATAACAATAAAAAAATCTACCAAAAGGTCTCAGTTCGGGGTTTGTTACCCCCCCCCCCCCCGCCTTTAATATTTTTACTCTAAAACCTAGCTCCCGTTTCTGGAAAGAGACTAGCTCCCAATAATTTAAGCTAGTGTTTAGTTTGTACAAAAATCAATATTTTTTCTACCGGTGACGGGAAGTAACACGCTATTAGCTGGCCTACCTCCCCCCCCGCGTTGATAGTTTGAATCAAGAACTTAGCTCTGATACCTAAAGACTTAGCACTAGCACCATTATTCTTTCCCACAAATTTTTATTTATTCCTGAGTTATTTTTATTTAATTTTATTTAATTTTACCTCAAGTAATATTAAATTTGCTAATAAACAAAAAATATTATAAAAATTATAACGTAGGGGTATTTCTTAAGGAGGGATGATACATAAATTTTGTTTAAAAATTTTGAAACTTTGTAAATGGTAAATTAGATGACAGTGCCCCCCCCCCCCCGCAATCGAATGTTTTGATAAAATTGGTGTCAAACGTTTGAGCTACTCAATCGTCGCGAAATTATTATAAGCGAAATCTGAGGGGGGGGGGCGTGAAAACAGCTTCTATTTACCTCTCCATTTTGAATTGTTGTGAGAAATGGAGGTCAATCGAACAGAGCTTTGTTTCAACTGCAATGCGCTTCCAAATGATCACTTTTTCACAGTAATGGGTATTAGCAAAAAGTTGATTTTCTAGAAATCAACTTTTTTCAAATCCCTTTCTTTGGGAACCACTGGTCTAGCTAGTGGTTCCCGAGGTAGGTTCCGGGAGTAAAACATAGGGTTTCCCCGTAGAAATTAAAAACCAAGGAAATAAAAATACACGACATTGTCGGATATTGCGGGTCATTTTAACAATTTTATATCCTTAATTGAAAAAAAGCATTGCCGAGTTAAAAATCCAGCTAAAACAGGCGTAGTTTCGTCTGAGGATTTCGAAAATTTGATCGAAATCGGCTTGACACAATTCGAGACACGAAACTCCAATTGTGTTATGCGAAAAGTTCAAATTTTATTTTCTTAATTATTTATTGGGGTGGATAACCTAACCCTGGTCACTCCAAATAAATTGAAAATTTCCTATTGCAAAGAGGAAGGTTTATATAGTATACTGACATAATTTTCACAAGCGAAGATATAATCAAAATTTTGAGTAAATCGATTTTGAAGTTTGCAAATTTACATGTAAAATTAACGAGATTCCCGCGCGTCGCTCATTAACACTTAAAGAGTATTTTTGCCTTCATCCCGGTTTCCGATTTGAATTTTTCTTTGAAATTCGGATAGATTGGGGGTGTGATTAGTGGATATTAGTAATAATATAATCTGGCACGGCCAGAATTGGGCGCAACAAAAAACCTACCCTACGGCCCTCCGGGCGGTTTTTCATTTGCGTACGCCGCTAATTATATAAACATAACAACGTCCAGTGGGGCCTATAGGCACCACTCATATGAGAATCAGACTGGAATCTTCTAATTGACATACATTACGCCAAGTGTAACAACGATATGCAAAAAAAAAGTAATTTACTTATTTTTAAAAAGAAATTTTGAAAAACAGAAACTAATAAAATTCCTCATTTCTTTTAGTTATTTTTGCAATTGAAAGATTCTGCGACCAAATAATATTTGCCAAATTTAGACAATATACTATAAAAAAAACATTCTGTCATTTTGTGCCCTGACTTTTTTTTTTGTATTGTATGCCACAGGTTAAAAAGTTTGCCTACAGTTGCATAATTTTAATCTGGCAAAATTGAGGTTAACGCGTATTGCTCGGAGTTATCGAAAATTTTAAGTATCGGTAATTTTGCTAAATTAAATTAAAACGATCATTTGGAAGCTCATTCGATTGATCTAAATTTTCCACAAAAATTCAAAATGGGGACGAAAATAGAATCTATGCCTACAGTGGAATGGTTAAACGCCCCCCCCTCGTCTCTCAAAAGATTTGGCGCCAATTGAGGCTCAAATTATTGACAGAATTGTATTAAAAAATTCAATATTGGGGGGGAGGGCAGTTACACCGGTTCCAAAGTTTCAAAAATTTAAATAAATAAATTACTTGGAAATACGTTTTTTTTTTAGCTTAAATCCTTTAGTTTGGGAAGGGAAAACATCCCTTAAGTTTTTGTTATCGGACTCGAACACTTATACAACGTCAAATTGTAGAAGATGGTCTCAAAAATTATCAAAACGTTGATTACACGTTTAAACTGCATTCTAGGTCCAATACGTTGAAGTCATTACATCGCGTAAACGGAATCTGAGTGGAAATTACTTGGAAATACGTTTTTTTTAGCTTAAAACCTTCAGTTTGGAAAGGGAAAACATCCTTTAAGTTTTTGTTATCGGACTCGAACTCTTATACAACGGCAAATTGTAGAAGAAGGACTCAAAATTCATCAAGACGTCGATTGCACGTTTAAACTGTATTCTAGGTCCAAAATAGATATTAACAAAATTAAAGAAAACTAAATTTTGATGAAATAGTTGCAAATAATAAATAAATAATTCAACGTGCTATTAACGGTTTTGAGCGGAGCGCCGGAGCGAAAATTTCTAAGTGTTAGGGTATATCTGTCTACACGGACTGTCAACAGAATGGGCGAGATTCCACAAATTTCGATCATGCGCGTCACTGAATGTGTAAAATTTCGATTTACAAAGTCTTATTTTTCATATTAAAAGTCCATCATCCAAGAATAAACCAAATATAAACCTTAAACTTTACCAAACTCAATAGGAAAAATGCAATTTCGTAGTACTGGTTAGAGTGCTTTAACCCAAATGCTTACCTCGCTGTTCTGACTTAATAAATCCATGTTGCCTATCATGTAGAGAGCTTCTCTGGCTCGCGAGAGAGCATGATTAACGAATTTCTCGGATTTCCAATATCCAATTTTTCCATCGCGATTGTTTCTCACCATAGACAGCAAAATAATTTTTCCTTCTTCGCCTTGGTACCTATCAAGCGCGCAAATTCGAACTCCTTTAAGCAAGTCTACGTACTTTTTAATCTCGCTACGTATGAGAAACTCCTGATGATAATAAGCTGCTAAAATTGTGATGTCCTCAGGTGCGTAACCAATTTGCCTCATATAACGGGCGAGATTGATCAAAAATTTAGCTTCGTATACATTTGTCTTGCTTTGGAAATTTTCAGTTTCTTCATGCTCATGATGGATGAAGTAGATACAGGAGGGTATTCCTTTAATTGCTGGAAAATTGGTAACAGAAATATGGTTGTCCAATTTGGGATTAAGGTGAGGTATGAGCAATTCCTCAATTTTGGTCCGCATGCGATGTTGGCCGGCTAAAATGTGACACTCCATTTTTTTACTTATGCGCTACATCACATTGATTCCACAATTAACAAATTTCTGGCTATTTATGGCTGCGGTTGGATGAAATTCTTGGTGATTGCCCAATAAAATTAACTGTTCGCATTCCTTGGTTAAGGAAACTATTATGTGAGGTTCCGAAACATCAGAAGCTTCCTCCATTACCACAATTCGACACTTGAGGGTTCGTATAGTTGCATGCAGACGTGCGGCTGTGACGAAGGTCATGCCTAATACCAACGTACTTTTCATTATTTCGTAATCTAGAATGCTTCCAATTTCGACGATATTTTTATAGAGCTCTCCATGTTGAGATTGTAGTTCACGCAACTTCAAGCTATCAGCACATGTTTTAAGTTCCTGAAGTAACTTTTTCATTTTTGCTGTCAAATTGTTTTCAACATTACGCTCTTTACAATGTGTCTGCTTGGCACTCTTTAAAGTATAGTTCTTCAAGTTATAATTTTCACATTTGGAACCAACTCGAATAATTTTGCCATTCGTGATTAATATTAAACCTTCCAAAATTTGATCCAGAGATTGGTTCGATAAACAGACTATTAGGATTGGAGTTCCATTATACCAATTTTTTATATTGTCTCGGTGTAAAAGTGTTTTAAGGATTTGAAGCCCCACGTAAGTTTTTCCCGTTCCAGAGGCGCCTTGAATCATAACAAATTCTTGAGTTAAGGCAGCGATGTAAGCAGAATATTGCGTAGAATCCAGTTTGAGCTGATCAGGGGTTGGCCAGTTATTGCCGAAGACTTCCACTCTACTGCCTTGAACCGAATATACAGAAGTTGAGTTTAAATAACTTGGAGATTTAACTCGAGGAACCTCATCAATTAAGTACCTTCTCATGGGAAAATCATCTTTCAATATACTTTGCAAAGCTTTCAAAGTGTAATAATAGTGCTGGAAAATAACAATGCATTCCACCATCGTGTAGGGGACGTTCGATTCGTAATTTACGTGTTCGGGTTCGAAACCAATAAACAAGTGTTGTTCTTTGCAATTTTTTTCAATAATTCTTCCAACAAAAATGGTGGCAAAGTTATCTTTAGTGAAACAAACTACCAATCCCGGCACAAGACACCTGGAATACCGGGAAAATATTTGTTCAAAATCTACTTGTTGGGAAAATTTTAAAATCACTCCTAATCCACAGTCCTTATAAATCACTTTCCTGAAAACAACCCCTGGATAAGTTCTTATACTGGATAATTCCTTTAGACTATTATTGCTTTTTAAATGTTCGATACATTTAGTAATGTCTTGTTGTAATGGTGCAATAAAAGTTTCCTTGAATGATCTAAATTGAACGCCCAAATACTGTTCTACGTCATCACAACTTTCTTCCAAGGGCGCCCGCAGGGAGGGGCCAGGGGGGGCCATTGCCCCCCCTGAGAATCAGAATAGTGCGCATAAATTTTTGTCAGGTTTTAGTGTTTTGAAAAATTTAGAATGTCCAAAATGAATAAATATCGGCAATTCCGCATAAACGCCGGGATAAGGTTACGTTAACGAAAAACATGACTACATAAATAACCAAACCCTAGTATTCATGCATGCTAGTATTATTATAGCGAAAGAAACAACGTAATTGACAACAATAAGCAAGACACTGAAGAGCAAGTGATACTTAGTCTATGGTAATGGTAGGCAGCAAGGCAGGGGTTGCTGCGTTGACTGACTGTACATTCTGTTGACTGACTGTACCCTCTTAAACTGTCACGTACACACGTCGGCGTCAGTCAGTGTCTAGCTGTTGTTGTGTTAAGTCGTATATTCAGTGTAGAAGTGAAATTAATTTTCATTTGGCGATATTGTGTTCAGTGTGATTTTGTTAGCTACAGGAGAGTTTAAAATGGACATAAGAAAGTTTTTTAATAAACGTTTAAAAACCGATCACGTCATACATGCTGTTGACAACGATAATCAGTGTAAAGATCTAACAGAAGACAATGTTTGTATCAACTTTGCATCCAGCAGTAATGCAGAACATTCAGTAAACACTAGTAACATTAACGTTGCTGATGTAGGCCTACAAGCAGATTATTGTTCTCAACCATCGACTTCTGCACATACCACCTCATCAACACCTAATATAAAAGGTAATACTAACGACTCGTTTGATATCGGTAACTGCCTTGATAATATCCCGACAAATAATTATGTAATTTACTCAATGTTAACAAACCCATGGAAGCCTGATTCAAGCTACAATTTTAAAGATGACGTAATAGCAGGAAAGCGCCCATTTCTTAGAGAATGGTATAATACATACCCTTGGTTAGCTTACTCCCGAAGTGGAAAAGGTGCTCTTTGCAAGTCATGTGTTTTATTTAAGCCCCGTGTTAGCCATGGAAGCTATCAAAGTGGATTCATCACACGCCCATTCAATAATTATAAAAAGTTTCATGAATATGCTAAATGTCACGCTCTTTCGCAATGGCACCGCGAGGCTGTGGAAAAGTCTAGTAATTTCTTGTCAGTTATGGACGGTGAAAAGCAAAGTGTCGATGTTCTTGTCAATGAAGGGTTAGCTCACCAGATTGAATCAAACAGAAATAAACTGAAACCTATTGTTTCGTCTATAATGTTTTGTGCTACACACGATCTACCATTAAGAGGAAAACAAGATACGCATGCTGTTTTTAACGACCTTTTGCGTTTCAGAGAAGAGTCTGGAGATGTTACTTTAGCAGACCATCTGAAACATGGGCCCAAAAATGCCAGCTACATATCCCATCGAGTTCAAAATGAGTTGATTGAAACTAGCGCAAATGTTTTAAGAAATGAACTGATTGGTAAAATAAATTCAAATGAAATATTTTCCATATTGGCTGACGAGACAATGGATATTTCAGGGGTGGAACAATTGTCCCTTGGTGTTAGATATTTTGACACCTCCGACAAATGTATCAAGGAGGATTTCCTAGGTTTTACACCTTTACAGGATGGTTTGGGTGCTGAAAATGTAGCAAGTGCAATCATCTCTACATTAACATCATGGGGTTTAAACTTAAATAACGTTGTAGGACAGGGCTATGATGGATGTAGTACAATGGCTGGTCATATTACTGGTGTACATAAAAGAATCAATGAAAAATTTCCTATGGCTCTGTATTTCCATTGCTCTAGCCATAAGCTCAATTTAGTCGTCAATGATTTGAATAGGCTACCACAAGTTAGAAATACTGTTGGAACAGTAAAAGAGGTTATTAAGTTTTTTCGTGAAAATGGACAGAGGAGAGCGGTTATTGGGACACTGCAGAAACTGTGTGAAACCAGATGGACTGAAAAGTATAAAGCAATAAGAAAGTTCAATGAACAGTTTGTTGATATAGCTCAAGCTCTAGAAAACTTATCTATGGAAGGAAATAAGGACACGAGGCAGAAAGCATTTCAACTCCACTGTGCTGTAACAACAACATCATTCTTAATATGTATGCAAGTAATAGCTGTGTACTCCAGTAAACTTGAAATCGTAACTCAAATGCTGCAAAGTCCAAGTGTTGACTTATTAAAAGTTTCAACACACATACAAAGGTTAGCTGAAATTTTTAAAAGCGACAGAACAAATAGTGTAGAAGAGTTCGCCAAAATAATGTTGACCGTCGAACAAAATGCTGCAGCTCTGTGTGTTACTCTCACAAAGCCACGAGTCATTGGTGGAACACAAATACATCGATCAAACCAACCATCTGAGACCTTAAATGATTATTTTAGAGTGTCGGTGTTTCTTCCATATTTAGACTCTTTGGTGCAATCCTTGAGTGACAGGTTTTCAGAAAAAAACCAACCTGCTTTTGAAATATTTAACATGCATCCAAAAGTCATGAAAGCCCTTCCCAAAGAAAAATACGAAAGTTCTGTGGTAAAAATTGCTGAAATGTATGGAAAGTTGTTAGACAACTTTAAGGACGAATCAGTCCTATGGTATGACCTGTGGGCAAACACACCAGCTGATTATAAGGACTTGGAGAAAATGCACCTTATAGATGTTCTGCAACACGAACATGTTTACTTTTTACCGTCAGTTGCTAAGGCACTCAAGATTGCACTGTGTTTACCACCAACAACTTGTACTATTGAGAGGTCATTCAGGTGAGAATAATAGTTAAATTTTTTTTAAATTGCATGCAAATTTACTTAGATTTTATAGGTCTAACTTATTTATTTTTTATTCCATTTCTGCATAATAGTCTTTTAAAATATATACTAAGTCAAGTATACCAGTAGTTGGCAGAAATTTAGTTTACAATGGTTAATTTCGTTTATAGGAGTAAAAATGGTTTATATCTTTAAAATGTTTACTGTTATGTTTCTTTACAGTACTCTGAGACGAGTAAAAACTTGGATAAGGAGCACCATGTCAAACGATCGGCTTACCGGCCTCTGTCTACTGTCTGTTCATAGGAACACAGTAAAACAACAAAAAGATGAGCTAATAGAAAAGACCATCAATGTTTTTGGAATGGATAAGAGAAGAGTACAATTCTTGTTCAAGTCATAATATTTTACATCCATTCAGATCATGTCACACCTAAGTTCATTTTGAAGCAAATACATATTACTTTAAAACATTTTTGACTTTTACTTTTTTACTGTAAAGTGTCATACCCCCCAGACCCCCCGGTGGCCTTGCCCCCCCTGGGAAAATATTCTGCGGGCGCCCTTGCTTTCTTCTACATCATAATTGTTGGTTAGCAGATCTTCACCAGTTGGAAAAGCACTGAACGTTCTAAAATCATTAATTTTGGATTCGATACATTTATCCAGCCCATTTTCTCGCTGAGATTGCTTTTTACGCAAATCTTTTGCTTTGTGACTTACTTCGACAATGTTTTGCCCTTCCAGGTAAGGAACGACCAAGCCGACAAGTTCTAACAAATTTTGTAAAATATTATTAAAAGGCTTAGTTGGGATTAGGTCGATGAAGGATTCGCAGACCAAAAGAAGATTAACAAAAAAATCGTCTGGTTTTTTCCAAAAATGTTTATTCTCTTCTTGCTTTTTTCCAACCAGGCATTTCAGCAACCTTACGTAATTTTCAAGCGTGTGCAAAAACGGAGCCTTCGCTGCTACTTTCAGTATGACAATTTTAGTATGTCGAAAGTAGGATGAGCACACTTTTGACAAAATTTCGATTATCACCACAATCCAATCGTGCTCCAAATTAGATGCCAATAATTGGGAAAATTCGTCCAGTTTCTCAATCAACTTCAGGATTATTATGTTAGAATGTTGATTATTTAATTCAATTAACTCTTGCAAGTGGCAAAAAGTTGTGCGCTTTTCTTCTCGTGAGTCACAATTTCGCCATGGTGCTTTTTGCGAATTTTTACTATTATTATTATTTCTACGATTTCCATAATTTTGGCTGCTGGATAAATGTGGATTTTTATAAGCAGTGAAACCACCGAATCTAGAATCTGACGATTCTCCTCGTTTATCAGGGGAAGTACTTCGTTTTCTCCAGTTCGACATAATTACAGAATGCTGATGGAAAAAATAAAAATTATTACAATTAACAGAAAAATAAAAGCAATGTTTAATAGCAAGGCTTGACAAAATGGCTGTTTCTTTATTAAAAAATTTAGAAATGCATAAAAAAACAATTTACAAAAGTCACTTCGATTCCTTAAAACCAAAACAATTTAAATACCCAATCCGCAAAATTGTTAATTATGTTACTATTTGAAAAAGAAACGTTTTCAAAACAATCTTAGACTAGTGACCCCCCTCCCCAATCAATTTTGTAATATAATTGATGGCAAACGTTAGAGCACCGTTTGAGCTTTAACTAAATTCCATTCTTTTTGTTTAAGTCCCAACGGTCGCGGAATTATACAGAAAAATCTTTGAGGGAAGGGCTGTAGACATGAGAGCTCTCCCCCCGCTCAAGTTGAATTTTTGGGTGACATGAATTGGTGCAACGTTGATTTTGCTAGATAAAAATTACGTTAACTGGGCTCAACGGTCTGGAACATGATCAAGCAGTGATGGGGATAATTGGTTTTGCATAATCCCCCCCCCGTCCCCAACGAATTATTGAAAAGCGACAGGCAAGAAGGCTGTCCAAAAAGGCACAAGTTACAAGAAAGCTGTCAGAGAAAAACTTTTCCAGTGCTGGTAGAGAGTGGGAGAACATCGAAGAGGACAGGTGGATCAGGAAACTGACTTCCGATTTATTTAACCAGCATGGGATGGCTAACTAAAGAACACAAAGAGTTGCGTTACCATCTTCGGGAAGGAGATCGACATAAATATGTTGCTTGTGAGAACTCATCAATACGTCTGCCCATACCCTGCATGTCGATCAAATCTGGAATAAAAGGGAGATATGAAGCAGGAACCAAGACTACTAAGGAAAATCTTACGGAAGCTATGATGAATAACCAAACAGAATGGAATATAGTTCTGAAAGAGCGAACATCAATGAAGAGAGAACAACAACAAACCGAGTGGTATATGGAAGAAATGCCCTAGGCGATTCCCGGTACCTCTAAGGGATGGTTTTCTTGCCAATAGAAACGAAAAACAAAAACAAATTTAATTTCGCAAATAACTTCGTGAAGGTTGAGGCTTAATCAAAAAGGATAGAAGCTCATTGAGGCTCAAACGATGCGGTAACGTTTTACACCAATTTGGAGTCATTGGAGTTATTGAACACCATTAACTCGTTTAATTTCGGCTTTACAAAAAATAAGATCAAAATTATATTCTTTTAATTTATTTATTGAATTTGGATATAAAAAAATTGAAAATTTTGAAAAGAAAAGAATCTTGAAAATTTTGAGTGAAGTTCAAATAATATCCATAACATTGTAAAAAATGTAATTAAAATAATGATTATAGAAGCTTATTAAAGCTCAAACGAAGCTCCATCAATTTTACACAAAAATTTAAAGCGGAAAGAAAAATTGAAAGCATTATATCTTTAGCCCCCCCCCCTTCGAGATTTTGCGAATAACTTCGCGACGGATGAAGCTCAAACGGAAATATAATCTCATAAAATATGATGCTCCAACGTTTGACACCAATTTCACCCAAAAATGTGACTGGAAGGGGCCATTATGTTTATAACCCCCCCCCCAAATATTTTCTTAATAACTTCGCAACGGTTAAGGCAAAAACCTGAAAAACAGACGGAATGGAAGCTTGTTGAGGTGCAAACGATACTCGAACGTTTGACACCAATTTGGAGGGGGGGGGGTGCTCACAACTCACTTAATGTCGGCTTTACAAAAAATAAGATTAAAATTACATTCTTTTAATTTATTGACTGAATATGGATCTAAAAAAAATTGAAAATTTTGAAAAACAAAGAATCTTGAAAATTTTGAGTGAAGTTTAAATAATATCCATAACATTGTAAAAAATGGAATTAAAATAATGATTATAGAAGCTTATTAAAGCTCAAACGTTTCATAATTTCACTCAAAAATTCGACTTGGAGGTGGGGAGGATCCTGTCTACAGCCCCCCCCCGCGAGACTTTCGTGAATAACTCTGAAACCTTTGAGGTTCAAACGAAAAAAATGGAAGCTCATTGAGATTAAAACCATGCTCTAACGATTGACACTAATTTTATAACAAAAATAAAATGGGGGGGACTCTGAAATGCACGTTCAGACCAGTCATATTACAAATTGAACCTTTCAATTAGAGTTAATGGTTAATTTATTAGTGCTATTATTTCTTTTATGTATTATTTTTAGTGTATAATATTTGTATTATACATATTATTATATTGTATTGTGTAAAGGAGTTCTCCGTTTATTAATTAAATAAATAAAAAAAATAGAGTTCCCTGGTTGAAAATACCAAAAATTGCTTTGGTTTGAGTTTCTATAAGTGGGTTTAATTTTGATTCTCTTCCACTTATTATGAACTGTTTTTTTTTGTTTATACTCGTAATTGGTTTGCTAAAGAAATATCACAAACTAACACTAACCTAACGGCAGACCTCTTCGCGGAAGATCCACCTCTTCGCGGAAGATCCACCTCTTTGCGGAAGATTTAACTTTACATGAAGATTTAACTTTACGTGAAGATTTATTTGTTTTTAATTGGTTTTCTAAAGAAATATCAACACCTCTTCGTGGAAGATCCACCTCTTTGCGGAAGATTTAACTTTACATGAAAATTAATTTGTTTTTAATTGGTTTTCTAAAGACTCTGCACATCAGGGTGCAGAGAGACGAGCCTCGCGGACCACCACCTAGTGGCTCCCAACACGCACCAGTACACAACGATTCGGGTGATGCCGGGGGGTCATTGCGATCAGCCCGGGCCACGTACTCCATTGGTGCACAGCGGGAGCCAGCTAACCGGTGACGACGGGAGGCCGAAGAAAATCGACATGCCACAGACCATCGCAGACGACAGCGGAAGTGATACCGAGAAGGTAAATCCCGCTGCTCGTCGGGGAGGGGGTTTAAGTCGGTAAGAATCCGACACTACCACCCCAGATCATCGGGGTGGTGTCTTTTGAAGATTTCCCCCTTCCCTGCATTAAAACAAAAACAAAAAAAGAACTGTTTTTTTTAACTAATTTATTGAATTATTTCTCGCACCCAGAGTCGAACATTTGCAGTTGATTTCGCTAACGTTCAGGCTATGACCGTCGTCATATCGTCAAAAAATGAACGCGGGCCAAATAATTATTAATAATCTTGTATCAAAAAGAACACCATGCCGTTTGTTCTTTCTCAAATATCTCGAAAACTGAGCAAGATAGGGTAACAAACTGTATGTACCTTTTTTGTAGAGAGTTAAATAATCTACAATCTACAGTCGTTTAGCTTGCACGCGCCGTCACACTCGAAAATCTGAATTTTGAAAATGCTAGATTTCGTAATTTTCTTCTTTATTTGTCGGTAAATTTTTTCGGGCATTTGGAATGGCATTAAAAATTTCAAAAAAATTACACATCATCTGGGAACTATAGAATTTTTAGACCCTTTTTGTTTACTTTATTTGACGTTTTTGAGCGGACCATTCTTGGCCGTTGTTTAGCTTGTTGGATAAAGCTTGTTTTAACCGGGAATAAAATATTCTACGTTCGTTGTACGAAAAAAATGGAAAGACTCGTTTTGTTTAAAATTTATGTCCCCAATAAGATGCACATAATAAAATTCCAGTAAATGCAATTTTAGGACCCAAAACAGCATAACACTAAGGCTGGGCGCTGACTTGCAATTTATCGGTTGTGCAACTAATTGCGCAACTGTTTGGTCTGTGAATGGTTTCCTGCGCTCGCATACGCAACTAAACGGTTCAGTCGCAGCATGCAAGCACACATGCAACTGAAATTGTTTAGTTTCAATATGAATTTCTATCAATTAGCGGTGGTGTGTGCTCTTGAACTGAGAAGGAAAAAATTAAAAAGAAAGAAAAGATACTGGGTACCTACACCCAATAACGTCACAACGTTTAGTGAAAGGGCAGTTTAATAAACTGAATAAAGATTTGCAAACATACCCAGAATAAAGTGATTATTTACCTTCTTGAGTGGGCATCATTCACAAAAAGCACTAAAACTGTATAAAACTGCAATCGTTTAACGTAATGAGCGTGCAGGCGTTACAACACGTGTGTTACAAAATGATTGCATGATTGCGCAACTGTTTAGTTTGTGTCAAAACACAAACTCTTTAGTTGCATAAATTTGCAATTGCATAAAGTTGCATGTGCGCGCGTTTGCATATAAAACCTAAGGAGTCACTCTTGCAACCAAACTATCGTGCAACTGATAATTGCAAGTCAGCGCCCAGCCTAAGACTAATACAAGAAGTACCTGTAATCTTTTTGTTCACATGGCTACAAAATAAACAAAAAAGAGGTCTAAAAATTGATTACACCATGAAAAGTTTTCTTTGAAGTTCTTAGATAATGTGTGAATTTTTTAGAGAGGAATTATCGGCTCAACATTTAAAAAAAAACGGATTGGAGGACTTTCGAGACCCTAGTTTTGAAGTTTGACGGCGCGTGCTAGCTAAACGACTGACGTGATTTTTATAAATATTTGAGAAAAACCAAATAGCGTGGTGTCCTTTGTTTCTCAGAGAACCAAAGCAATTCGAGGTATTGCAATGTGGAAAGCCTAATTGGACGGCTTTCTGAAAAAAGGAGCCAATCCGCTTGGAAAAAAATTAACAGAACTGTGGGAAATAAAGTTACTTCGTATTTTAAATAAATAGCAATATTATTTAGAAATTTCGTCAGTCGAAAAAGGTTTAGTAAAAGTTATAAAAAAATTTATTTTGAAGAATTTTTGAAAATGAATTAATTTTCTAATTTTTGTGGTTTGGTTCCTTTCTGTAAAAAATCGTCCAATTGGTGGATTAACCCCTAATTTAGTCTAATATAACTGGCCTATTTATTCGAAAATCAATTAAAGGGAAAACTAAAATCAAAAAAAAATTCAAAAGTTTTTTTTTAATAATAGCTTAGTTCCAACAACGATTATTTCCAGTAATATTACTACAACCAGGGGTGGGCAAAATACATTTCAAATGTATTTGAAATACATTTTACAAAATACATTTATGAAAATACAAAATACAATTGACAAAATACAGTATTTCAAATACAAGATGCAGTATTATGTTATAATAATAACATAATAACATAGTATATTATGTTATAATCTTATAATGACATGAATAAATGGATTTTGTATTTCAAAAACTGCATCCTGTATTTGAAATTCTGTATTTTGTAATTTGTATTTTGTATTTTCATAAATGTATTTTGTAAAATGTATTTCAAATACATTTGAAATGTATTTTGCCCACCCCTGGTTGTAGTAATATTACTGGAAATAATCGTTGTTGGAACTAAGCTAATATTAATTTTTGATTATTTTACAAATATTGTGTTTTCAAAATTGCTTTGTTATTTATTTTTAATTTAGACTTGAAAATTAATGTTAATGTTAAATTAAAAATTATTTAATATCGAAGAAAAATATTGAAATGTCATAATAAAGAATTTTAACTATTAGTTCAAATGTAGGTACATACGTCTTTAACCAATATAGAATATTCTTTTTTTTTTTTTTTTTTTATCGACTTCAATTTGTATTTACAATCTGTTTATTTTACAAACAATAAGTAAATTATGTGGTAACGAAAAGCAGACGTGTAGGAGTGAATCCATTGATGCACTCCTTTATTTTTAACTTTTTAGTTTCTATGACTAGCTCAAGTGAGTTTGGTAACACAAAATTGAATAATTAAGCAAACAATTAATAATAATTAGTGTTGTATACGTTACGTTAGTCAATTTTAACTTTTTTAACTTTAAATCTAGATGTTAAGTCCAAAGGTTTGAATCTTTTCAGTCGGCGCACTACCTTATCATTAGTCAGCCTAACTGTTAGGGTGTTAGGGTGGGCACTAAGCCTATCATAATAATTTTCACTGAATCTTGTAATCTCAACTTGCACTGGGTTTATTTGAAGATCACGATGTAACAACCTATTGGGCACGTACCACGGAGCATCGACTATCATTCTTAGGACCTTAGATTGGAATCTTTGAAGGATTTCAATATTAGAAATGGAAGCTGAGCCCCAAAGTTGAATTCCATACGTCCATATGGGTTTCAATATAGTTTTGTAGATCAACAGTTTGTTTTCCAGCGAGAGCCGAGATTTTCGTCCTAACAGCCAGTACATTTTGGTGAGTTTAGTGCCGAGCTGTTTTCTTTTGGCAAATATATGTTTGTTCCATGTGAGTCGTCTATCCAGGTATATTCCAAGATATTTAGCTTCGCTGTTTTGTGGTAATTGGATCTTGTTTAGAAAGACGGGTGGACAAGTTTCTTTTCTCATGGTGAATGTTACCTGAACTGACTTCGTCTCGTTTGCTTTAATTCGCCATTGGTTTAACCACGTCTGAATTTCATCTAGATGTCTTTGTAGCATTTCTGAGGCAATGGATGGATTCCGATGTACTGCTAGTAAAGTGGTGTCATCCGCAAATGTAGCAGTAACAGTATTTGTCATTGTCGGTAGGTCCGCCGTATAGAGGATGTACATTATTGGGCCAAGAACGCTTCCTTGGGGAACCCCTGAGTTAATAGAATAGAGTGACGTATACTCATTGCGATACTTCACTAGGAAGTGTCTGTCGGTTAGATAAGATTTTATAATTCTGTATAGGTTATGGGGCAGTATTTTTTTTTAGTTTGTATAACAATCCATCATGCCAAACCTTGTCGAACGCCTGGGTTATATCGAGAAATGCAGCAGCACAGTAGGCTTTCGTTTCTAGTGCTTTATAGATTGTAGCCGCAACACGGTGGACCTGTTCTATCGTGGCGTGTTGTTGTCTAAAGCCAAACTGATGATTTGGTATCAGGCCTTTTTCTTGTATGATTGGCTGCAGTCTCTTCAGGATCACTTTTTCCATTAGTTTCGACAGGATTGGGAGAAGACTAATGGGTCTATATGAGGTTACGTTGTTGGATGGTTTACCTGGTTTGGGTATTAAAATTACTTGAGCCACTTTCCATTGCATGGGAAAATATTCTAGCCTTAGAATGGCATTAAATAGCTGAGTTATATATCTGATGCTCCTGTCTGGCAGTTCTTGGATTATTTTACCAGTTATGAGGTCGTACCCAGGGGATTTTTTAGGGTTTAAGTTTTTGTTTATCATGTTCCTAATTTCTGTAATTTTTATTGGTTTTATTAGCATTTCCAACTGTTCTGGTGAGTGCAACAGTTGATATATTTTGTCCTCCTCTTCACTAGAAATTGTTGAGTTAAATGGATTGAAAACTTCAGAAAGATGTTCTGCAAATAAGTTTGCTTTTTCTATGTTACTTTTTGCCCAATTACCGTCTTTTTTCCTGATTGGTGGATTTACATCTTGTGCTTTGTTTAATTTTTTCGTCGCTTTCCATAGCGAGTAATCTGTGGATTGTGTCGCAGACAGGTTTTCCAGGTAGTTTTGAATAGCGGCGTTGCTGTTGTCCTCTATCAGATTTTTCAGTTCTTTTATTGCTTTGTTAAGTTTATTTTTGTCGTGCGGTGCTCTGGTTTTCTGCCACTTCTTCCTTAGTTTGCGTTTTTCGGTTATTTTTTGTTGGATATTTGTTGGACAGTTGTATATTAGATTGAACGTCTTGGGTACCGGGGTTGAGTTCCAGGCCGCCTGTTGGATAGTTTGTGTTAGGTGTTCGGTTGCTTGGTCAATATCACGATTGGTTTTGAGTGGTATCTCTAGTATTAAATTTTCATCCATAACCATTTTAAATTTTTTCCAGTTTGTTGTTTTGTTTGCGAGGGTGAGGGGTTTCTCGATGAATAATATTTGGGTGCTCAGTGTAACAATTATGGGGGTATGGTCAGATGACAGTAGGTCTAAACAGGATTCTGCTTTGAAGTGGCTCTTTGGTATACCTTTCGTTACGCAGAAGTCAATAGTATCGGGTAATCTAGCTGGGTCCGTAGGCCAGTATGTAGGTTCGCCAGTTGATATGTAGTTAAGGTGTTTTGCTTCCATAGTCTTCAAGAGTTCTCGACCCTTAGTAGTAATCAGTCTAGATCCCCAATATGTATGCTTGGCGTTGTAGTCACCACCCGCAATAAACCTAGGCCCAAGGGTGTCGTAGAAATGTTCAAACATTTCCTTTTTAATTGAATGTTTTGGTGGGCAATAGACAGATGCTATGATTATTGGACCATTCCATTCTTCAATGGAGATGCAGGTGGCTTGAAGATGGTTCTTTTTGTATTCTTCAACAATGTGGTGTTTTATTGTATTCTTGATAATAGTTGCAGTTCCACCGTGCGCAGTGCCATCAGGGTGCTGGGTATCATAGATGGTGTATTTCGGAATTTTTAGGTAACTATTTTTGGTGAAGTGCGTCTCTGATATTAACATTATATCAATATCATGTTTTAAAAGAAACATTATTATATGTTTGGCATGTTGGGCAAGACCGTTGGCGTTCCAGACAGCAAATTTCAGAAGCTTTGCCATCATGCCAGTTTAGTGACTAGAGTTGTGAGAAGGTTCAACATGGTCCCCATTTGCTCCATGAGGCCTTTCATCATATGCTTTAGTTCATGCATATCGTTTGGTTGGTTGGGAATTATTTGTTGCTGCTGTTCTAGAGGGTTTAAAATAGGTGGCTGTTGCGTTAAGTGAATTGGATTTTGTGGTTGCTGTGAACTTCTACTTGCAGCTTGGGCGTATGAGTTATTTACGTAGACCGGTTGCATTTCTGGTTGGTTTTCTCGGATAGTGTTACGGGTAAATTTATTTCTGAGGGGTGGATATTTCTTATTCTGAAGTTCCTTGTATATTTTGCAGCCCTTGTAATTGGCCGGGTGTCCTCCATCGCAAAGTACGCATTTTACTAGGTTTGATCTTTCTTTTCTACTACAATTTATTGTGAGGTGGTCCTCTGCACACTTAACACAGCGAGGACTGCGGTAGCAGAATGCTTTTGTGTGACCGTAACGCTGGCATTTTGTGCACTGTGGGATCTGTCTTCTTTGATGCGGTGGTTCAAACTCAACGCAGCTATTACCAAGTCTTCTTAGGTCATAAATGTCCTTGTTATTATCATTTTGTTTTAGTTCAACGTAAAACATTGGGAGGGGATTTTTTGTCGTTCTTTGTATTATGTTACTTACATTTATTACTGCATGTCCATGTGCCTCAATCGCAGCCTTTATTTCCGTGATATCTGTTGAATGGTGTATATTTTTTAAAACAACTCTGAAGCTTCGCTCCTGCTTGGGTTGGTAGGTGTGGAACTCCGTTTTCTTTTCTTCTAGAGCCTTAATGATGGCTGTATAGCTTTTGGATGTCAAGGGTTGGATTTTTACTTGCTCTTGCCCATGTAATTTTGTTGTATAATCATCCTTCGCTTTTTTTTCTAGTAGTTCGTTGAGCGGTGCAATGCAACTGACTCCGTATACAAATATTGGGGGAGGTTTGGGCATCTTTTCTTCTTCCGAGCTCGGTTTTCCTTGTTCGTCATTATCTTCGTCTTCTCCATCATTGCTTTTCGATAATGCTGCAAATCTATTTGATAATTGTGGAGCATTAAGCCAGTAGTCGCCTATTTTTGATTGTTTTTGTTTGACATTTCTAGAAGATTTTTATGGGCTGTTTAATCTGTTTCTTTTTCTTGATCCGGCATTCTTCCAGCCCATGTCACTATTCTGATCCTTCAAGTCACTAGATTGGGAACCTTGTATTGGTATCCATTGGGTATGTCCTTGGATTGCTTGTTGTGTTATTTGTGGGTGGTTTATGTTTGATGTGCTCTGGTTCGAAAAGGTTTCTTTCCCAGGAAATTGTGCCATATGCGGGGAGTTTTGGTTGTAATAGATTACTGGATTCGTTAGTGGCATTTGGGGGAAATACGGACCTGGAAGTTGTTGATTTGTCATATGTGTGCTTATACCATAAATATGGTCATTTGGCGATGTGGACGTTCCAGGTAGAGATGGCCATGTTTCTCCGCGACTTGGTTGTGCCATTTGAAGGGCGTTAGCCCTTTTTGGAGGCGGTGTTCGTTGCATTCCTTTTTGATTCACATCTTAACCTCACTTTAAGTGAAATCGGAAATTTCAACTGTTAACCTACGGTGTTTGTAATTAATAACACTCACACCGGTCACTTAATTTTCTCTGAGACTGGTAATCACTATATTACTCACTGAATAGCTCTATATCACAAGTATTTAGCAAAAATCGCATACAACATTAAATTTGATAATAAACACTCAATGTTCAGTGGCGTACGTAGAATATTCAAAAATAATATACGTAGTACAAATATTTTGTACATGAAAATAACTTACCGTTTTAACACCAGGTAAAATTTTTACTCATCGGGCACTAACTTTTGTAAATTTCAAACTAGAGCAACATATTATCACCACATTTGTTCAACTGTTATGACACAATGAACTCGAGTTATTAGTAAACAGTAAACATGATAGAAATATTTGTAGACGTCCTTGACTATGCGTTCACTGTTAACTCATGGTGGTGATGCTAATATTTAAAAAAAGTCTTCCATACGCAGTTTAATTTTAGTTCTACACCACGAGACCAAGATCAATCAAGAAATGAAGAATATTTTTACATTTTACCAAAAATACGAAAAATTAAAACACAAAGATATTTTATCCTTTTAAGCTTGTATACCGGGTGTTCATTTTAAAACTTCCAGCAATTAATATCTCAAAAACCAAGTCAGATGAAAAAATGTTTCGGACAAAAGTTGTATGATAGCTAGGGGGAAAGAATATGGCATAATTGTTTTTTTAATTTATTGACCTTTTCAAGGTCATTTGATGGTCAACTTTGTTGTTTTTTATGGCACCTTATTTTTTTTAGCAGATTCATATTTTGCATGAATAAATAAACAACTTTTGTTGGAAAATTTTTTTTATCCGACATTAGGCTTTTCGAGTAAGATGCGCTGAAACAAAATAAATAATCAACATTGTTAATCAAAATTTAATATTTACATGTTTTAAAGCTATTTATTAGTATTAAACATAGTCCAGTCAAATTACGGCTCAAAATGGGTTTATCAAACATAAAATTATGTAGTTTGGAGATTATTAGGGATCGATAGGGGGGTGGATTCTGAACATGAATTCCAATTTGAGGGGTTCTCCGAAGGTCAGCGGTACCTCATTTCGCTATAAACGCGTTTAATTCGATATCTCGAGAACGGTTAGTGTTAGGCAAAAAATTGTAGAGACCTTTTCTCTTCTAAATTAAATTTACTAACTTTTTTATCTGAAACTTTTTTTTTAACATCAATATTTTTCAACTTATTACTTCCGAAAGGCAAAAATTTTCCTTTTTTTCTCCCTATTTTTCATTTTTCGCTATTTCCTCCCCACCCGTTCAATTTTGTTAAAATATTTCTATTATCAAAGTTGTAGATCTTTTAATTACGAACAACTTTTATCTAAAACTTTTTTCTCTACTACCAATACCTTCGGAGTTATACCTTACTTTACCGAGCGAAATCCGCGCCATTGTCGCAACGCGTATTCACGGAAAGTGAGCATAAGCGCTCAGTTGTTCAGTGTATTCTTGGCTTCTACGCAGTGAGGATTAAAAATCGCATATTTTCTATGTTTTAAAATGTTTCACTGCTGCACGAAGTGAAAATGGAACATTGTTTTATATTATGCAGCAAAACGTTAAGTGAAGGAGAAGTGATAACGGTGCAAAAAAAAAAAGATTCAAACACTTAAAGCCAGTGTAATAAGGGGAGATAAGGAACATGAGCACATGTTAACACCTCTATCAAGTTTAAGGTAATATTAATTATTTTTCTGCCGTTATAAAATAGTACATTATGCACCAAGGTAGCAAAGTGACACTTTTTTGGCCCGAGGGTAAAGGATTGTTTACACGAGGCGCCAGCCGAGTGAAACAATTACCCATGGGCCAAAAGTCACTTTACTACCGTCGTGCATATACTGTTTTTTGCCATTCCGAGAGGTAAAGTAGGAACTTCGCCAGTTTAGAAACTTAAAGCAAAAATTTAACGCTTTTTTTTTTATAATACCTACACGTGGTCGATAAATCGCAAAATAGCACTAGTAATATTACCAACTATACTACTAAAAATTACTAAGAAATAGCAGTTGGCACCCCTGATTCTACCAATGCCATTGATTCCAATGCTTCATTTCATTTAAATTTGTGCCTTTGAAAGAGCAACACGTACCATGAGCGAGAACGTAGAAATTGCCGAAGCAGCGAAGATGGCGTTGGTGGAACTGTTGCCGGCAAAATCAAGAAAAGTTTACCAAAAACAGTACGACGCTTTTGTGCAGTGGTGCCAGAATAAAGAATTGTCAGATTATTTTAGTGAAGACGTGTTTTTGGCATTTTTTTACGAGAAGGCTAAAACGTTGAAGTCATCGACCTTGTGGTCGCACTATTCCATGGTTAAGGCCGTTACTAAACTAAAGTCACCAGTCATCTGGTGACTTTACTTCCCGCTCACCCCCCTATTTTTTAACTTTACTCCCGCTCACCCCCCTATTTTTTAACTTTACTCCCGCAGGGTAAAAAAGTGCCCCTTTACGCCCGCAAACCAGGGTAAAAAGTGAGTACTTTACCCCCGGAATGGCAAAAAATATTTTTCCTACGCCCGATAGTGAAAGTAGGATTTTCAAGCCGTCAGTTGATGGTTGAAAGTTGGCATTTGCCGCTTGGCAAATGGAATCCCTTCCTCTTACCTCTGATGCTGCATTTTTCCATTTGTTGAGGTGTTTACTACCAAATACAATACTGACTCGAAAATTATCTGGAACCCGAGGAGTGGGGCTGGCGTCGCACCCCCGTGGATTGGAGCCAATACAAATGTCTCTGAAACCAGCTCCGGAAGATTTGCTCAGGTCGATTTCTTGCAAACGCAAAACAAACTGCGGCAAAGCGTGCGGATGTAGAAAGGCCGGCCTATATTGCTCAGTAATTTGTATTAATTGCCAAGAGAACTATTGTTCGAATATCGCTAATGTTGTTGACGCAATGGACGATAATATTGTTGACGCAATCGACGAGGACGACGTATGCCCCGATACCGTCAGGGCCTTTAGTGATACAAACGAATCACTTCCATCCACCTCGGGTGCTTAATTTTACATTCTATTTTTTATCAATAAATGTGTGGAACAGTTTTAATTTTTCATTTGCTTCTTTTTCTAATCCTTATTCACATTATTATCCCATTGAATGCAGTAAAACATACCCAAATTGAAGAAGTACAATATTTAAATGATATTCAAATGATTACAATATTTAATATTTAAATGAAGTACAATATTTAAATGGTTTAATCGATTCACCTTTTTATACAGGTAAGTTGGCTAATAAATGATCATGGAATACTTTAATATTTCTTTCAAGTACTGAATACCCATTGATGTCGATGATATTGTGACAATGGCGCGGATTTCGCTCGGTAAAGTAAGGTATAACTCCGAAGGTATTGGTAGTAGAGAAAAAAGTTTTAGATAAAAGTTGTTCGTAATTAAAAGATCTACAACTTTGATAGCAGAAAAATTTTAATAAAATTGAACGGGTGGGGAGGAAATAGCAAAAAATGAAAAATAGGGAGAAAAAAAAGGAAAATTTTTGCCTTTCGGAAGTAATAAGTTGAAAAATATTGATGTTAAAAAAGAAAGTTTCAGATAAAAAAGTTAGTAAATTTAATTTAGAAGAGAAAAGGTCTCTACAATTTTTTGTCTCACACTAACCGTTCTCGAGATATCGAATTAAACGCGTTTTTAGCGAAATGAGGTACAGCTGACCTTCGGAGAACCCCTCAAATTGAAATGTATGCTCAGAATGCACCCCCCTATCGATCCTTAACAATCGCCAAACTACATAATTTTATGTTTGAAGATTTCGTAATTTGACTGGACACAGTGGAAAAAATGTTTGTAAACGAGTGTTTTCATAACAAGTTCTCAAAATGTTCCCCATTTACAGCTAAACAAAGATACAGCCTTTGTTGAAACTCGCTTCTAACTTTTTCAAAAGTTTCTTTCGTAATATTTTTGCGTCGGATAAAAACAATTTTCCAACAAAAGTTGTTTATTTATTCATGCAAAATATGAATCTGCTAAAAAAAAGTATAAGGTGCCATTTAAAAAAAAAACAAAGTTGATCTTCAAATGACCTTGAAAAGGTCAATAAATTAAAAAAACAATTATGCCATATTCTTTCCCCCTCGCTATATCATACAACTTTTGTCCGAAACATTATTTCATCTGACATTTAGTTTTTGAGATACGAATTGCTGGAAGTTTTAAAATGAGCACGCGGTATAGTCAGTGGCGGTTCATGACAAAATTTAAATAAAATAAAATATATAAATATATTCGCGATTTACATACATTACCAACAATATGGCTGTGTTTGAACGTATAACTCTAAATTCAAACTCATTTTGTTGTGAAAGTTGGCAAAAGTTTTATCGCATTGTTAAATTTATTGCTATTTTCATTTAATACGTTACTTACTCATTTGAAATTCTTCCGCATGGTGGCGGGGGGTCATAACATTGCAAAATAATGGAAAAAGGTGAATTTTTAGTAATTTCAGTACATTTTACTGGTCTTGACCTTTTTTAATAGGTAAGTAATTTGGGGGGGGGGGTTAACTGCCTTCTTTAACTCTTTTGTATCCTCTCTTGGTGGTGCCATAATTTTAAAATTTAAACAAAATTCTTGAAGTTGGTTAATAAACCAACCAATGACGCTATCGTAATAAGGGCAGTGCCATGGCTTCTTATAGCGAACCACCTACACGATGAAACTGTAAAATCTTTCAAATAGGGGGGGGGGAGTTACTACACCTTTAACCTCCTTGTATCCACCCTTTAATTTTGCCACAATTTGTTTTGAAAGTCAATTTGAATGTTTCAACCGAAACCGAAAACATTTTCTATACAGTAAAAAAGGCACAAATTTTCACCTTTTAATTAAAAAGTTTAAAAAATTCTTTAAATTGGTTAATAAACCAGAACAATGGTAACGCCATGGCTCTTTATAGCAAGCCGCCACTGCCTCAACATGTAATAATATCCAAATAGGTTAAAATACGAATTCCTATTTATAATAAATATTTTTTAAATATTCAAGAAACAGATGAAGGCTATACATCTTCATATCTCTTCTATTACTTGGTTCTATTACAGGCGTTCTTCTCCAGAACAACGTAAAAAACAAAAGATATAACCTGAAAATTCTTTTGGGGGCATAATTTCCAAAAATTTGAATTTCTATAAGGAACGATGCTTTAGTATTTGGGATGATTTATGGATAATCTATGCAATGAAACTGTAAAATCTGTAATATTGGGGGGGGGGGGGGGAGGTTGTATAATTACATAATAACAGAATAAATGTAATTTTGTCACATTTGTAATAATTTTTAACAGGTTTTTAGTAATTTAAAAAAATTCTTTAGGGGCGGGGGTGTTAACTGCTTTCTTTAAATCTCATTGTATTCTCGCTTGGTCGTGTTGCTTTTGCGTTTTGGAAGGTGAAAAAAAACTTTGGTTCTTTCCACCTCGCAATAAAACATTAATAAAAATCCTTTAGGTTGGTTAATATACCAACCTATAGCGAACCACCACCGGCTCTAAATTTAATAAATTATGTTGCAACGCAATCGATTAAAATAAGATTCCTGAATTTTACAAAATTTACAAATTATGTTTACTTAACACAAAGTGGGGGAATTTAGCTTCCCGTGTAAGCATAAAATTACAGAAAATTAAAAAACTGCAGAGGCCGCGACCGGGGGGGGGGGGGTTCTGGAAGGTATGGAATACCCCCCAGTAACGAAAGAATATATTTAAAATATTCAGAGGGGCCCCTTTAAGCCCCCCAGAATTAAGTGAATATTTTTTACATCTACGGCTAATCCATACACCTACCCTTCAACTACTTGTAGTTTTTAAATACTGGCAGAGGGGCCCTTGAAGCCCCCCAGAATTAAGTAAATATTTTTTACATTCTATGGCTAATCCATACACTTCCCCTTCAACTACTGGTAGTTTTTAAATACTGGTCTACCCAACACAAAGGGGGGAATTTAGCTTCCCATGTAAGCATAAAATTACAGAAATTTCAAAAATTTCAGAGGTGGCGATCGCGGGGGGGGGGGGGGGCTCTGGAAGGTAGGGAATACTCCCCAGTAACGACAGAATATTTTTAAAATATTCAGAGGGGCCCCTTGAACCTCCTCCCATTCAACTACTTGTAGTTTTTAAATACTGGTCTACCCATTATTTTTATTTTATTGGTTAAGTTGGTATTGTGCATATAATAAGGTTGTTATTCCATATCTTTTAAAAAACCAGATCATACGGTTTCTTGTTATACTTTGTATAGAAGCCTAACAAAATTTTCATAGACCACTTCGATTTTATTCAAACTTGGTGTAATTCTAAGTTATACACTGTGCGCCGTTTATGTTGTACAGTCCTCCAAAAAATCGAAATTTGGCTGGTAGAGCTCTAATAAATTATTTATTGCAAACCGTACTGAACCTGGCTGAATGAAAAATGGACACTGAGGCGCAATTTTGACTTTAATTGGCCCTTACCGAAGAAGGAAGTAGTTTAAAATATCGAATAAAATTTAATATATTATTATGTTGCAACGCAATGGGTTAAGGGGTCGTCCATAAATTACGTCACGCTCCTGGGGGGGTTCCGACCCTTGTGACGTTGGGGGGGGGCGGGAGGTTTCAAAAATTGTGACGTCACAAAATATATAGATTTTAGCATCCCCTGGGGTCCTAAAAAAAAGGTCATCACCCGATGAAATCCGCCCCGGGTTTCTTTTTATCATATAAATTTTAAATTTGAAAAATTTGGGGGGAGGTTCAAGAATATGTGACGTAATACTTGGAGGGGGGTCTAGGTTTGTGTGACGATCGGGGGGAAGGAAGTTAAAAATTGCTTAAATTTGCGTGACGTAATTTATGGACGACCCCTAAAATAAGATTCCTGAATTTTACAAATTATGTTTACTTAACACAAGGGGAGGAAATTTAGCTTCCCGTGTAAGCATAAAATTACAGAAATTGGGGGGGGGGGGGCTCTGGAAGGTATGGAATACTCCCGAGTAACAACAGAAAATATTTAAAATATTCAGAGGGGCCCCTTGAAGCCCCCCAGAATTAAATGAATATTCTTTACATTGTACGGCTAATCCACACACCTCCCCTTCAACTACTTGTAGTTTTTAAATACCGGTCTACCCATCATTTTTATTTTATTGGTTAAATTGGTATTGTGCATATAATAAGGTTATTACGCCATATCTCTTATAAACCAAAATTTTCATGGCCCACTTCGATTTTTTATTCTAACTTGGTGTAATTCTAAGTTATACCCTGTGCGCCCGTTTATATTGTACAGTCCTCCAAAAAATTATTTATTGCAAACCGTGAATGAAAAATGGAGACTCAGGCGCAATTTTGACTTTGGTCCTTACCGAAGAAGGAAGTAATTTAAAATATCAAATAAAAATTGAAAAATTGAATAAAAATTTTGGAAAAGTTTCGATTCGAAATTAAAAACCGCGACAGTTTCCAAAAAATAATTGAAAACCATCAAAAATTGTCAAGATAGGGCGTTTAAGGGATCTGGACGTTGTCGGACTTTAACGCCGCGTACAAGCTTAAGGATCGACTTGACCGTAAAAGTTGTAAAGAAATATTTTGTAGATAATTTTAGCCTCTACAGAAAAGGTAGGTATAGTTGTTTATCATATCTTGCTTAGTTTTCGAGATATTGGCTAAAAAGCTTAAAATGAAATCCTCGTGTTAGAACCTAAACCAGTCATTTTATGGTGGATTCAGTTTATTCTGATAAATTCCACTTCTGAAATTACTCAATGCAAAAGTTGTCCTGGGAGTTTAAAGTGACATGATAAATTTGGAAATACTTTATTCAGATCATTTAATAGTTACAACATTTTAAAAATCAAACGGTAAAAAACACACAATAATAAATAAAACAAATTGTACTAACATCGCCCTATCTTGGATAGTTAATACAATAGAATTACTATTTACAGTAACTTGGTAGTTATTATCGTTGGTAAATAAATAAATATAAATCACTCCGTAAAAGTATTACTTCTATGTACATACGAGACATGTGTGAGCACGATCCAAGGGATGACAATCTGCTGAGCAGGGGTGATGACAATTTAACATACTTCCACATATTTTACTACAACCTACGTCTGAAACCTGGTCAAAATCTTCTGGTTTTTCAATATAGGTAACATGTTCTGGATTAATCTTGCAGCAAACGGGCAAACGATTTCCCACGCAGTTTCTTTTCACCAAAATTTCAATAATTCTCGCCCACATCTAAAATAAATGCGATTTTTGTAACGATAAAACAACCTAGAAAAATACTTACCGTACTGTTCTGACGTAACAATTCTACGTTGCCCATAATGTAAAGACCTTCTATGGCTCGGGAGAGGCCCAAATTAACATTTTGCTCAAATGCCAAAAATCCAATTTTTCCTTCGCTATTGTTTCTCACCAAAGACACCAAAATAATTTTACATTCTACGTTTTGGCACGTATCAAGCGAGAAAATTCGAACACCTCTAATCAAATCTTCGTACTTTTTTCTCTCTTCTATAAAGGCATACTTTTGGCCAGAAAAACTGGCTAAAATTACTATATCCTTGCATTCGTAGCCAACTTTCCTGAAATAACATGCAAGTTTGAGCAGATACTCTATTTCATACAAATTCATCCTGCTGTTGAATTTAGTAATTTCTCCATGTTCATGGTTGATGAAATACGTGCAGAAGGGTATTCCGACAACATCAGAAAATTTGGCCAAAGAATATTGCGTTTCCAAATTTGGATCAACGCGAGGAGCCACTAATTCTTCAATTTCGGGCCGCATGCGATACTGGAAGCCCAAAACGTGGCATGGCATGTTGTTGCGCATCATGCGTTGCATAATGCTAATTTCTTTTTTGGCGACTTTCTCATTATCTGTGCCTGAGGTTGGCATTAACGTTTGGGAATTGCCAAATAAAATTAATTGTTCGCAGTGCTTGCTTAAAGAAGCTACTATGTGAGATTCCACAATTTCGCAAGCTTCCTCCACTATCACAATTCGACACTTGAGGGTTTGCAAAGTTGCATAGAGACGTGTAGCTGTGATCACCGTCATGCCCACTACCAAAGCGTCTTTCATTGCTATCGAATCTAGCAAGTTTTGAATTTCGGTGATATTCTGAGAAAGCTCTCGATGTTGACATTGCAGCGCAAGAAACTTTTCCTGTATTAAATCTAACCAATAAAAGTATAAATTCCAACGATCGGTGTGGTCCATTTGAGAGGGTGAATTGTAGTTGACATTTGGGGGCTTGTTCGGAGGTTGTACAGGCTTGTAATCCCGCATTTTTATCTAAACATAATTGTAATTACTGGATCATAAAGCACTGAACTGGAAGCTGTGTACTTACCTTGAAACATTGGTAACTTTGCCATAAATCTTTGAGTGTTGCTTCATATTCTTTCTTTTGGTTCATATCAATCGTCTTACAGGCTTCCATTCTTTGCATCTGATTAATAGTTATTCCAATTTTCAACCACAAGAAGGATTTTGACCATAAAATCGTCCCACAAAATGCAGTAGGATTTTCGCCCACACTATCAAACCGCTTCTTCTCTTCTGTTGCATCTCTTATAATATCTGAAATCTAAATATTCGGTAATTAACGGAAAAAACAATAAAAAATGTCTATTTACTTCCATTGAGTGTACATCAGTATTTTGCCCATGACATAACCATTTAAAAAGGTCATCATTGGATGCTCTGGAAAACCAACTCGATATTAGATCCTTGTCCATATATGATAAGTCTCGTATGATGGCAATAAAAGATCTGTTCAGATTCAAATTATCAGAGCAGTTTTCAAGATGCTTCATCAACTTCGCCATTTTATTCCGCAAAGTATCTTCAACGTCACGGTCGACTTTAATTTTCTTCCTGGCACACTTTAAACTGAATTCGACCAAATTTTCATTTATACTTCCATAACCAACTCGAATTATTCCACCCGTGGTGGATATTAAACCTTCCAAAAAGTTATCCAAACCTTCATTCGATGAACAAACGATTAGGATTGGAGTTCCATTATACCACATTCTTCTATTGTCGTTGTGCAAAAGTGTTTTGACGATTTTAAGCCCTAAGTGGGTTTTTCCCGTTCCAAAGGGTCCTTGAATCAAAGTAAATTTTTGGGTTAAGGCTGCTTTGAAGGCGGAATATTGATTAGAATCCAGTTTGAGCTGATCAGCAGTGGGCCAATCATCGCCAAAAAGTTTCACCCTACTTCCTTGAATCGTACAAACGGAATTTGGATTCAAATAGCTTAGTGATTCCACCCTAGGTGCCGCATCGACGAAGTAACTTTTCATGGGAAAATCATCTTCCGAGATGTATTGCAAAGCTTTCATAGTATAATGATAAGCACTGAAAATAGGATTGATCTTTACCATTGTGTACGGGACGTCCGATTCGTAATGATTGTGTTGAGGCTGGAAACCAATTACGAGTTGATGTTTTTCGAAATATCTGTCTATCACCGTTCCAATCAGAATCGTCTCAAAGTTATCCTTTGTGAAGAAAACTAAGTACCCAAGCTCAAAACTTCGTGAACGCGGTGAAAATATTTCTTCAAAATCTTCCAGTTTGGGAAAACTTAAAGTGACTCCTAATTTATGGAAATGAACAACTGTTGTTCCGAAAACAACGTGTGGATAAGTTCTTATGGTAGAAATTTCTAATTCAGTGTAAATTCCCGTGGTATCTTCTCTACATTTGGCAATATCTTTTCGTAATGGCGCAACATAAGCTTCTTTCAATAATCGAAATTGAACCTCTAAATAGTGATTCACATTGTCGTATCTTCCTTCCACAAAATAATCGCTGGGTAGCGCATAGTTCTCGGTCAAAATTTCTTCACTACTTGGATAAGCATTTAACGTTCTAAAATCATCACTGTTTTCCCGTCCTTGTTCCAGTTGCTTTTTACGGAAAATCAATTTTTCGATCAAAATTTTGGATTTCGACTTTGGTTGTCGACTTCCTCTGACAATTTTTTGCTTTTCTTGATGCGCAATAAGGAAGTCGACAAGTTCTAACAAGTTTCGCAGCATATTGAAAGGCGTGGTTGGGATCAAATCGATGAAGGATTCACAGACGACAAGAAGATTAGCAAAAAATTCGTCTGCTTTGGTCCAAAACAGTTTATATATTGGGCGTTTTTCCATAAATATTTGGTCTTTCAGACTACCTACAAAAATTTCAAGGGTTTGCAAAAACGGAACTGTTGCCGCAACTTTCAGTATAGTAATTTTGGATTCTCTAAAGTAGGATGAGCACATCTTCGATAAAAGCTCGATTATCAATGTAATCCTATTGACTCCCAATGCCAAATTAGATTTTAGGAATGGAACAAAATCGTCTAGTTTATCCATCAGATCCATTATTATTTCGTTGGCATCTTTGCGGCTCAATTCAACTAAATGGCCGTAGGTGAATGGAATCACTTTCCTTCCTTCTTCTGATAATTGGGAACTGGAATTAAAATTTCTAGTACGTTTAGGAGCTACGGTTTCGGGTGATCGAGTAGTCGAACTGTGAGCTGAACTAAAGGAACTCGAACGACGGTGTGGGGGCCTGTACAGTTCGGGCGGATCGGATGGTTTTCCTCGTCCATCAGCAGGTGGAGTACTTGGTCCTGGCCGGCTTGCCATAATTGAAGAACGTTGTTTTAAAACCTAAAAATTAATTTAATTTACCCAAAAATTTTGGAAAAACCCATATATTATGTCATGTCTCAATAATATGTTTATATTAATTTTTGTTTATAATTTCACAAACATTGCAATCGGAATGAAATTATCATTGTCCTGATGTTAGCCAGAAATGCACCATTCCGAGATAAGTTTAAATTTCCAGACTTTTACGATTACTAAATTTTCCAAATTTATTTGTAATATGAAAATTAGGGTAGATAATTGGAAATTTTTTTAATTATCAAAATGAAATATAAAAAGTTCCAAATGTTAAACTTTTATGGTTTGAAAAAAAGGTGCAAAGTATAAATTTTGAAAATTAAAAAAAAACACTTACTTCGAAGATTATTTTCTTAATCCAATTCAAATTTGTTGATAAATACACATAACTAAACAAACATTACTTTTTTTACAAATTTTGTACTAGCACAACACAGAAGTTAAAATCGTCCTTTTGCAGTTTACGTGCAAGGTATGACGGATTTTGCGTAGTAAGGTTCGTCTCCCACCCCCCTTAACGACGAATGTATTCAGCACTGATTGGCTCAAAATTGAAATCATATGTGTTATGTTGTCAAGTAACAGGAAATTAATATATCTCAATCTTCAACTTTCTACTAAGTAAATTTATTTCAATTTTTTATAAATTAAAATTTATTATTAATTTTATATATTTTGTATTGTTAATCTGAAAGTTTAGATTAATAATTTATCAGCAATTATTATTATTATATTAAGTCATATGGTATGCGATTGCCTTTGTTGTGCGGCCTAAGGCCGCACCGGGAGGATTATTATCATAAATGTAAACCGTATAAAATTATACAATCTTTATTTTACGTTCCTAGAATTCGATAACCAATAATTATTATTTAATAATAATTATCTTAAGGAATTTAATTGAGGTTTTGTTGTTAAACGCATCAAGTTAGTTCTACACCCGGTAAGCCGCTGTTTTTCGGGGTCGCACGTCATAGCCCTAGATGCCGTTTTTAAGCTTTAGAACGACTTGTTCAATGTCGATGACCCGTTTTTCGACATTATGCGTAGATATCGGTTATTTTACGAGATAGAAAGTTTAGAGAGATACAAATTAACCACTTTAATCTTGTAGAAGCTACGAACTGGTCGGGAGAGTACTCATTCTACGCAATGAGCGGGTAGCTGGCGCGCAGTACTCTCTATGGTTAAATTTTTTTATCAAAAACTATGTAATGGTTTAGGAGTTATTTCACTTTTAAAAATAATAGGGGGGGGATTGTACTTTTGTTCACATCAAAAACGTTTAGCACGGTAACATTTAAGGCTTGTGACCGATCCTGTCCATCTTTGTTGGATCAGATGGCCCAAGGATGTGACTACCCAGTAAAAATGTCAAAATTATGGTTTGACTCCCGGTGTAACCTTAATTACCAATTTACCAAGTTAAACGTGTATAAATTATGAACTAGTCTCGGAAGTACAAATTCTACGCAATCGGGGTGTAGATGGCGAGAAGTTCTCCCTCTGGTTAAATTTTTATCAAAAATATTTAATGATTTAGAACTTATTTTATTTTAAAAATAATAAGGGGAGAGGGGTAAATTGTGGTTATGTTCTCACCCAAGAAGTTTAGCTCAGTAACATTTAAACCGCTTGACCGATCTCGTCGATTTTTATTTCAACAGGTGGCCCAAAGATGTGGCTACCCAAAAAAATGTAAAAATTATGGTTCGCCTCTCTGTGGAACCGCAATACAGAATAACGAATTTTCGTTGAAGTAATTCGAGATACAGGTGAAGTACTGGATGTAGTAAGATGGATCAGACAAAGAAGAAGAGGATGGAATGAACACGTCAACCGTGTGAACTGCAATGGGATTGCTCGAATTGCCAGAGATGAGAAAGTTGTCTATATCAACTATATCAAAAAAACATTGAATTTAATTAAATAAATTTACGAATAACATATTATAACAAAATCTTTGAAACTATTTATATATTTTATCCAAAAAAATAGATGAAAATTCTACTGATATTAAATAAATAATTAAATTAGATTTCTATAAATCGGATAATAATTATTATTAAATGAATGTAAGATAATAATTTAATGAAATGGTTATTTCTTGTATATGATTTAACTACAGTGCAAATGATTTATCGTCTATTTTTAAATAGACGTTTTTGTAACTAACGATTCATAAT
Organism: Podabrus alpinus; assembly: GCA_932274525.1. Classification (NCBI taxonomy): domain Eukaryota; kingdom Metazoa; phylum Arthropoda; class Insecta; order Coleoptera; family Cantharidae; genus Podabrus; species Podabrus alpinus. The sequence continues at coordinate 9,773,051 of OW026452.1, forward strand.
TTAACTGAAATGTTAATAAACATTCAGTGTACGACTTAGTTGCGTTGAATCGGAAATTTATTAAACTAGTTAGGGTTTATATTGTAATTTCAATGAATAAGATTAAATTAACGTTAAAACTTTGTCTGTTGATTATCAACAATGTCTTATTTTAATTCCTAAGTCCATTACATATAGCCATGCACTAAATATCTATAAAAGTTATAATTATTAATTCCCTAAATAATTGTATTATTTTTCTTTATAATATTGCTATGCACTCTCTCTCTTATACAATGCCTCACGTTGGGCTGACATAAAATGCTATGTGCCGGCCTTCTTATTGACGGGACACATGTAAATTTTTAATGAAATTTTAATAGAAAAATTGGAAAACTTTTGAATTATTAATTTTCCCGTTTGCTAGCTCTCTTTGTATCTTTTCTAAATTAAGCACGAAACACAATCTTACCTCAGAAGTAGTTTCCTCGAGGGGGACTCTTTGCTTATTCTGAAATTTTAAAGTGTGTGGAGGAAATTCATTCCCCAATGATACGCTAATGGATTTCGATAAATGTAAACAATTTATTTTTATCATCAACAGAAACAAACGAAAACCCAAACTTATACTAAAATTGTAATTAAACATGTAACAAATAAAGTTCTTAAGATTATGCAAATTAACGTTTTATTTTCGCGTTTACGTGTTGTTGTTGTTTTAATTTTGAAACCGTTCACTGTTTCGCGCAAAAGTTAAATAATTCTTTCTTACCGACTACAGATGTCGCCGTACTTTTCTTTATTTCTTATGAAAATCAAGTTATCAGCAATTATTGTTAATCTTGAGTTTCTTTGTTCATCACCTCGTGTAATTTCAATTAGTGCTTCAATTTCCTTTTATTGAAATCTTGGTTCCAATTATTGTAATCACTTCACAAACTTATTTTAAGGTAAGCGCCTTTTTATTTATTATTAAATTTAATCTCGCGAAACTGAATATAACTTCTTGTAATCTTGTGTAACTTTTTTCTGTTTTAGTTTACCACGCTTTGAGTTGGATTTTATCCAAACTAAAACTTTTATAACGAGAGGACCAAAACACCTCCGTTCTGCAACGCACAAGCGTATAGACTCTATTTATTATTATTAATTTATTCGTTACCAGGGTTTTGTTACGATTTTCAAATTTATTCACTCTTGGATTATTCCTTTTTTAATGTAAGTATCCCGCATCTTTGATAATGCTTTATCATTTTATAAATGTCATTTAATTAATAGAAAACTGTTCTTACTCCAAAAGGTTTGTATTGAAAGGAAGTTATCGGGGTAGTGGAGTGACCACAGAAAAACACAGCGTTCAAATTGTCGACAGTTTCGGCTAAAACTTAGCCATCCTCAGGACTAGAAAGGAGAATATTTATTGTAAGACATACAGACAAACTACAATTTCAAACACAGAAAACAAAATGTTACAGAACAGTTGTCATACCTCTTAAACAGTCATTTAATTAAATTTATTTCTGTTTCCAGAGTTGTCATAACAACCCATCATTGTTCGTCTTCACATAACCCGTTAGTCTCGGATGAACTAATCGTTGCATTCCGTCACCACCGTTCCAACAACAACTACGTAATCTCATTGTTTATTTACCTCACTTACTTAAAATTAACCTACTTTTTACAATTCTAAATTAAATTATACATTAAACAAATTTTCTGTGAATATTAATTAATTTTTGGTATCCATAATTTTAGCATGTATCATTGGTGAATAATTTCGATTCTCACCTATATTTTGTACTCAACTGACTTCATCAGAATCTTTTAAACTACCTGCCGGAAACGCTTTCTGCTGTTAAAAAGCCTTCATGCAATTTACGATATAACGAGTGCTTATTTAAATTTATTTTATTATTGATATTTATATCAGCGTAATATTTAGCATTAGTAGTTTTAAATTTACTAACCTTGTATTATTTTAAATCTCAACCGTTCGACTCAAGGTGTTGGAATATTTATTCCGGTCACTATTTCCCTCTAAAGACAACGTATGGAGGTTAATTATTTATTCCATATTAATTTTTATTTACTGGATGTTTGTATACTGGCACTCACGTTAGAGTGTCTGGCATTTATTGGATGCCCACATTTATTTTAACAATTTGTATATTTAATTATTAGGGTTTATATGTGTATATTTTAAGCACAAAATTTGACAAACATGATTTAAAGCGTATAATTCTATTAATTTGGTTTATGCAACATAATTTATATTTTAAGAAATATTATTTAAATTTTATAATTAATATTCTCAAATATTGTATTAATTCGTCAAAATTAATCCATATCTTATTAAATTTTGTTTGCTGTTTGTGGAACCTTTTACTCTTGACTCACCCCCTCCTCCATTATATTAAAGAATAAGTTTCTTAAGTACTTTCGGAGGGTGATTATACAAAAATTCAGTGGCGCCCATAATATTATCAATTGTAACTTCTACTCCCTATTTTGTCTTCCCTAATTGACAATGGATCTATGGAGTGTCCACGACCATCTCGATTCGAGCTAGTGGCATCCCATGTTGATTTAGGTAGGAACGATTAGGTAGAACGATTGTTAGTGAACCTTCTACAAGTTCAAATCCTGTTATGGAATGTAGAATTGAAAAGTTTGATTCATCCATTAAACACAATAAAAGAAGACCACTCCGAGGGTAGGAACGTATAGATATATCAACAGATTTGGTAAAGAATAATATATTATCGTCTACGTGGTTAAATGAGAAAGCTGATGAAGATATGGATATTGGAGATCTAATACCGCCATTTTTACCAACTGCTACGGCACTAAGAAAAGCTAAACAAAAGAGAAAAGGAATAATCTTTCGTACAACTAAACAAAACCCATTAGAAAACGTAAATCAAATGAGATGGAGAAAACGTGCTGGAGAAATGCAATGCAATGGCTTAGACCCCGTTTATGTTCATTATTGGACACCTGAACAGATTTCAATTTATCTTCAAAATGCGTCATCAATATGTATAAATGCTACTGGATCTTTGGTTAAGAACCTTGTTACGACCAGTTTCTAAGTCGTAATTTTCGATAGGAAATATTTTTTATTAAAAATTAAATGCAATTTAGAAAAGAAAGACTAAAAAATTATCCGTAAACTTCATAATAAATTCAAACTTGTAAACATCTTTTATTACAAATTCTCCGGATCTGTTCGTTTAAATTGGTATTTAATTTATGGTTTATGTATCTATGCCTAGTTATAAGGGTCCGCTGTCAAAAAAAAATTGTTCACCAAAATATGAAAAGAATAAAATGTAGGTTTTATTCTTTACATACAACAGAAAGACACATCATTTGTACTTTGTATATAGGATAGCTGATCCAATTTAAGAAATGTCGATGAGGGATTACTCATTTTCTATATAGCATGTAAGGTTTAATAATAAGTTTTAGAATAAACACATTGTAATAGGTTGTTACGGCGATGCCGTGTATTTTAGGCTATCGTAAATTATCCATTTCAATAATTTTAAGTAAAAATCGGAAATCCCAAAGTTTCATAAAAATAATCTAAATTTTTAATGAAAATAAAGTCGAATTATCGAGTTCCGACTGTAAATGTTAATATTTGAATATTATGCCAACCAACATTCTTTATTAAAAGATAATTACAAAGTATTTCATTGAGGAACAATGTACTAAGTAATGCGGTGCACCTGTGCAGAAATATAAGACGTAGTCCGCCGACCGCGAGAAAATTATTATCAACAAAATTATATTTTCTGGATAATAAAATTTCAACATCACTAGGTTCCATTCATTTTCAGTTAAAATGTAAGAAGTTACAAAGTAATGTTGTTATGTTTAAGAGAGTACCGCGCTAAGAAACAAAGGAATTGTTTAATACGCATTTTTGTAAATAGAATTCGAATAGAGATTACGAGCCCATTCCTACTAAAATGATCTCATCAAGGGGAAGGAAAATTGAAAGTAGGGACGAAAAATGCGGGCAGTCTCTTGAAAACTTTTAACTAAGTAACTTCTACCTAAAAATTGAACCAGTACCTAACTCCAGTAAATATCTCGTTAACGTTTTCGGTTCGGAATTAAACGAACATACAATAATTTCCTACGGACAAAATAAGAAATTATTCTCGCATAATTACGAAAATTAGTGATAACGAAAATATAAAATTCGGCGACTTAAATATCGAACAATTAAGAATTAAAAGTGTCGAACAAAAGTACAGAAATCCTACTTACAGGATCATAAAATACTATTAAAATATTGAAACAGCAAATCAAGTAATCCTAAAATTCGGTGTAACAATCGAGTATAGTGTAAATTAACACTAACTACGAAGGTGAATCGAATTAAAATTACTATCAATGATAAATGCGATCATACTACAAGCGAAGTGCGAAAATTAATAAAAACCAAGTAAAAAAACCAATGTTAAAAGGAACATTCTTTCGAATTAAATTTATACTGGAAATAACTAATAAACATTTAAGTGTCCCCTTTTCAACGAATGCCGAATGTAAACAATACGAACGAACTCTCAATTTTGTGCAACCCGCTATTAAAATTTCGGTGTGCAGTTCGGATTTAAAACCAAGTTTGATCGGTGTGACGCCATCACTTCAACCCACTATAAAATCAACAAAACGTTAGATTCTTTCTATCTACGGAACAAATTTTGGAACAATCACATCTTTAACTATACACCAATCAACTAATTTGTGGATTACGTAGCATTTCAAGGTACAAATTTGGTCCAACCATAATAACTGTATCTATTCTTGAATTTTTTGTAACAAACTTGTAAATTTTCTTTCTTATATAATATTTTAACTCAAATACTGAGTTATATCGAAAATATTACGTAAGTTCATGCGAGTAACGTGTCTTGCTTCATTAAATTTTGATTATTAACTATTAAAAACCAACATTCGCATAAACTTACAAGAATTTCTTCATTTACGTACTAACAACCTTAACAATTAATTTTTTAGGCATTAAGTGTCTATATTTGTGTATTTCTGTAAACCAATGTACATTTACCTAAAATATTTATGAATTAATATATGTATATTCGACAAATTGAGTTTTCTCTTATGAGTTTAAAAAACATATAAGCAAAACCTCTAAATAAGTACCAACACCTGAGATAAGAGCAAAAAGTCCGGAAGTTTACCTGCCAAGCTGAGTGAGACCGGAGCTAATAGCATCTATCAAATAAAATATACTAATTTATCTGTTATAGACGTTACAAGGTTTAATAATTTCTGATTGGTTGCTGAACCTTTTTGGTGTCTGCGATTGGATAAAATCGGAAAGCCACACAGATAAAAGTTTTGTTAAAATTTGATTTTTGGGTTGTTGATAACGAGAGCTCATGACGAGTTGATCACGAGAGATCACGGTCAAATGACTCCAGGGCATATTGCCTTTGTTAAAATATGAAATAATTAAATGACAATAAGTTTATTGTGAAAAATGTTAATTTTTGAAAATTAAATTATCGTAGACCTCATGATTGAGGAAGTATTACAAATCAGATATACTGTGAAAGAAAATATGTTTTTTAATTTAGCTTAAAAGTGTTTGATAATAACCAATAAATTTTTATGACGTAGTGTTTAACACCTTAATCCTGTGGGCAGAGCCGTCCTTAGGGTGGAGCGAGTGGAGCGAGTGGAGCGGCCGCTCCAGGCCTCGCGCTGAGGAAGGCCTCGCGCCGCGAGGCCTTACTCTCGCTAAATCATAAGTAAAAGTTTTGGTTGAATGCAAAACATAATTTGATGGCGGCGGCGGGGTGACGGAGCCCGAGCCTCGCGCCCGGCGCCCGCCGGTGAGTGAGTCATGCTTGCCGGCAGACCGGCGCGTGGTAACGTTAACGTTCTTATTATTTGCATCGCGCGCGTATTAATTGTGTCTTATGTGATTTAATTATTTTATGTGTTATTCTAAGCCCCGTTTGTGGTAGTAGCGTCATCCTGTGGAGTGTGGAATTTTCTGTTCATTGTGTTTTAGTGTAGGTATGACAAAGATTTAAATCATGTCTAGAGAAAGAGACAAATTTAGGAAATTTGAAAGTGGTTATGAAAAACAGAAGAAAAAGGATAAACGTGAAAAGTTTTTAAAATCACAACAGGGTGCGCTAGTTAAATTTTTAAAACAAGATGGAGCTGAACTTCAAGATGGCGGAGGATCAGCTGCTGTTGAGGGCTTGAGTATTGTGGGTAAGAAAACTGAAATACTTGTAGATCAATCTATTCCAAGTACAAGTAATGATAAAGAACTAAGTGACTTTTTGCCGTCTGATAATCTTTCAGCATCTGACCCTCAAAATCTTTCAATTTCTACTGGAGGGTTAGTTTTTGATGTAAACGATCCTTCAGAATCTGATCCTCAAAACCTTTTAACTTCTACTGGTAATACTGAAGAGTTCGTTTTTGACATTAACGATCCAGGTGCTTGGCCTGTTTCGTTTTCAACTGCTAAATTTGATGAAATCATACAAAAGGGCCCTTTGCAAGTAACTAATTTTAGTTTTCCTAAAAATTCAGAAAAAAGACATTTTTCGGCTAAGTGTTACAAAAGAGTCATGATCAATGGAGAAGAGGTGCATAGGCAATGGCTTGTGTACAGTAAAACTAGTGACAAGGCGTTTTGTTTTTGCTGTAAACTATTTGGTAACAACACTGGGTCTCAATTAGCTTGCGAAGGTTACAGTGATTGGGCACATCTTGGCAGAGGGCTTGAAACCCATGAGACGTCACCAAAGCATGGTGAGAACGTTAGAAAGTGGAAGGAATGTGAAATGCGTTTAAACAAAGCGTTAACAATCAATAAGAAGCACAGGGAACTGATAAATAAAGAAAAAGAGCACTGGCGCGAGGTTCTCAAAATAATTGTTAATGTTATTAAATATTTAGCAGAACACAACATTGCTTTCAGAGGATCAAGCAGCAAACTATACGAGCGAAACAACGGCAATTTTTTGGGACTGATTGAAATGTTGGCTACGTTTGACCCCGTCATTTAAGAGCATGTTAGGCGAATTCGATCGTCTGAAATTCATGATCACTACTTAGGGGCGAACATTCAAAACGAATTAATAAATCTACTGTCTGAAAAGGTCAAATCCAAGAATGTTACGGAAATAAAAGCAGCTAAGTATTTCTCAGTAATGTTAGACTGCACACCTGACCTTAGCCACAAGGAGCAGTTATCCTTAGTGATACGGTTTGTGAAAATTGATATCAATGCAAGTTCTCTTGAGAATGAAAATGAAGGTGTAAGCATCGAAGAACATTTCCTTGGTTTCTTAGACGTTAAGTCAACAACAGGAAAAAATCTAACTGATGTCCTTCTACAAGAGTTAGATGAAATTGGATTACAAATCAAGGACTGCAGGGGTCAAGGATATGACAACGGATCCAACATGAAAGGTATCCACTCTGGAGTACAGGCACGGATCTTGGAAATAAACCCAAAGGCATTTTACATGCCCTGCGCTAGCCATAGCCTCAACCTCTTAATTTGTGATGCTGCAAAATGTTCCCCTAAAGCTATGACGTTTTTTGGTGTTGTCCAAAGAATTTATCTACTTTTTTCCGCGTCAACAATGCGGTGGGAAATTTTAATGAAACATGTACCGAATCTGACTGTAAAAAGGTCCTGTGATACTCGATGGGAAAGTAAACTGGAAAGCGTAAAAGCACTTCGATATCAAATTAAGGAAATTCATACTGCATTAGTTGAACTAGTTGAGGTCACTGAGGATCTAAAAGACAATAGTGAAGCACGATCGGTTATGAATGAAATAAGTAACTATGAGTTCTTACTAGCCCTATCTATATGGTATGATGTGCTGTTTGCAGTAAACAGTGTTAGCAAAAACTTACAGGCTCAAAAAATGCACCTTGGAGTTGCGTCGCAGTTACTTCAAGGGCTAGTTCAGTTTTTTCAGAAATTTAGAGTTGAAGGTTTTGTGGCGGCAACATTGGTAGCAAGAGAACTTAGTGAAACTCTGGGTGTAGAGCCAAAGTTCAAAGAAGTCAGGCAGAGAAAGAAAAGAAGAATGTTTGAGTACGAGGGAGAAGATGAGCCTATGCCAGAATCTGCCGAGCAAACGTTTAAAGTTGAGTATTCTTTCGTTATTGCAGATACATCAGCACAGTCCTTGAAAAGAAGGTTTGAACAAATTGCCAGTTATGATACTATGTTTGGATATTTGTATCATGTTAAAGAACTAAAAGCAATAAAAGAAGACAAATTGTTTCAAAAGTGTAAAGACCTAGAATCGTTCCTAAGTTTTAAAGAAGAAAAGGATGTTTGTGGGAATGAACTTTTTTCTGAACTTAAGGTTCTTCGTGAACTGCTACCGGCTGAGGTGGAAACAGCTGCGGGGATTTTAAGATTTATGAACAGAATTCAAAACCCATTTCCCAACGCATTCATTGCGTATAGAATTTTACTTACAATACCTGTTACTGTGGCAAGCGCAGAAAGGAGTTTTTCCCGCTTGAAACTTATCAAGACATATTTAAGATCATCCATGGGTCAAGAAAGGCTATCATCCTTGGCAACGTTATCAATTGAATCTGACACGACAGCCAAAATTAATTTTGATGAGATTATTGACGACTTCGCTGGAATGAAAGCGAGAAAAGTACAGTTCACATAAGGTGAATCTAAGTTGATAATCCTTTTAACGCCATTTTAAATATAATTTATCTAACTATGGACAAATGAGTTTATTAGTTTTTCATCGGTTTTACAGGAACTGCAGCTGTTTTTATTAATTTATATTTAACTCATACTTTACAAGGCTTCTATAGTAGAATTATGTTCTATTATTTTACAGATGTGAACACTTATTACCTACCTACCTATGAGCACCCTTCAAACTGACTGCCGAGAAAATAAGCCTAACTTGACAAAAAGTAAATAAACAAGATATGAACATTTACAAAGCGACGAACAATAATATGCAATAAATATTATTTTGTAATAATATGTGCTTATTGATAATTATTGATTATTCATTAAAAAATACCAACAAAGAAAAAAATTAGTTTTTATTCTAACTCATATATGTCCTGTCAGACCAAAATTGTTATATTTTACGTTATTCGTTAGGCCTATAATAACTTTAAGAATAAACATAATTGTTTTTTTCTAGTTTATTTTATTAAGCTTTCAGTTTTTTTATAAACCAACAAGAAAACACCAACTCGAAATTATACCAACACGAGATGGGAGTTTTACACTTAAACCCCCCATTTGAGAGTGTAAGAGATTTAACTTTTTCTTCGTCAAATTGCTTAAAATGACAACTTTTCAAGTATAATTTTGCAAAAATTTCCGGGGGAGGACCCCCCGCTTTCCTAGGGGGTATTCCATACCCCCCGGTAATCATTGTTAAAAAAGGCCTCGCAAAAATGTTTTGCTCCAGGCCTCACATTTGCTAAGGACGGCTCTGCCTGTGGGATAAAATGAAATAAACTTGTTGCAATTATCCGGTGTTTTTATGATGATTTCCGTTTAAATAAAGTTGGACACACCCTGAAATCTCAGTAAGAGAAATCATGCTTAAACTAAAAGGTCGTTTATCCACCTACTACCTGGAGAAGAACACCATAACAACCTGAAGCAACCAATCAAGAATTAAAGAATTAACAGCGCATATTTATTTATATCAAATTGTAACAAATAATTCCTCTGATTATATAGAGGTGAAATTATACTGCAAAATCATAAATGTTATTGTTATTGAAGAGAAAATGAGTTCCTATGCAATTAAACCGCATTATAAACATTACCTATAACACAACATTGGCAAATACTCAGTCTAGTTTTAGTAGTCCCATGAGCTTATGAGACATAATTTATCTAAAATGCCCTCATAAGGCAAAAAATGCGGAACAATTATTTTACTGCATTTAGCTTGTAAGGAGCTATTTTTGCGTAAAAAAATGGGGGCAAGCTGGAATAAATTTTATGCTCTTTATAAGAACCTCTAAAAAGATATACTCATTTTTCATCATCTAGCGACGCCGGATTTCGCCACTAGAGGAAAAACTACGCGAAGAATGATACTTTTACAAATGTTCGTGAATATCTCGGTGTCGGTGCACTTTAGAGCAAAATACTAAGTTATTGAAAATAAGGTAGGTACACCAAATTGTATACAGAAAACATCTCTTGCACCTTTCTTCCCATTAATCGAACGATTACGGAGTTACACCCATTAAAACGGGAGCAAAACTATCTGTTAGGCAATTTAGCGCGCCAGCTAATGCGCACTCAAGATGGTCAGGTGTTCGACGAGGTACTCCGTGTCCATCTCCGTGTCAAGACGTGGTCATTACTTCTTTGGTCATTACTAGACTTCACTTCAAGCTGTCACCATAGACAGATGCATTCATAAAATGTAAAGTTATTTAAATTGGGAATTTACATTAACCATGCGCCACCACGAGTCCATAATATTAACTACGCCGTTAAGTATACCCCTAAATATTACTGCAGTTTTTACGTGTATTTGTTGATTAAGTGTGTGTTAGAATTTCAATTTTACCACTATTACAACGCAATCGACTAGCTATATTAGTAAAACAAGAACATACTATTAATTTATCGTACACATTAGAGCAATATGTAAGTATTAGTTTACTTTTTTGGTGGTTTAATGCTAACCTAAAAAATGAATGCTTATATTTGCAGATCATTAATTTATTTTCTTTTTAGTAAAATTTTTAAAAACGTTCTCTGCTTGTGTAAGTATGGACAGTAATAGGTATTTCCTGTCCTTCAAAAACCTGTTCGATTACTTAGAAGCATCGCCCACTTCTAGATCAATTAACGAAGGCGAATCGATCATGAATGCTGGTCATCTGATAACATGTGGTATTCTAGAAAATATCACAACTTCCGTTACAATCTTTGCTCTGTGCTTAAAGACTAGTGCACTTCTAGAAAAACCTCAAGAAATTAAAGGTGTTTTTAAACTTGAAGAACATGAAGTTACAATAGTAGACTTTTCGTGCAGTTGCAAGGCTGGTCTATCGAAACGCTGTAAACATGTTGCTGCAGTTCTAACTTTTTGCTCGAGGTAATTTTTTAACTTTTATTTTAGGATTCAGATCAACTAATGAAATTAATATTTTAGAAATAACATACTGGACTTGCCTGCTATATCATCGACTGATGTAAGATGCTATTGGAATAAAACCGAAAGTGCTGGAAAATATAAGGCAGCACGATTGGAAGAACACCAGTGTATTGCTGCAAAAAGTGGGCCCGCTGTCAAACCTGTAAAGCCGATTGATTCAGAATCAATTTTATTATTAGCGAGTAATACATTTCCAAATTCTGCCATTGCAAAACATAGCTTTTAACCTTAACTATTCGACTTAATTGAGTGTAAAATAGTAATAAAGTTTGTAATAAAATTATATATTTATTTAAAATTTCTGTCTTTTAGAGGTGGACGTAATAGTTATGAGTTATGAGGAAACAATAAATGTCCTAACAACAAAAGAGCAATTGTACTTGCAAATAGTTCTAAGAAACTGTGAGGAATCGCTATCAAAACATCTCTGTGTTGTTTTTATACCCAACGATTGCTGTAAAAAAGTATATGAAACAATTTGTAATGTTGATATTATGAAAATTGCAACTGAAACAAAAGTGAACAAACAACAATGGTTTAAGGAGAGACAGTTTCGCATTAACAGGTCCTCGATGTTATGGAATATTTACATATTCGCAACAAAACTGGGAAATGAAAGCAAAAAAATATTTTTGGCCTAAAATGTTTAGCAATAAATATGTTGAGCATGGAAGAAAGTTTGAAACTGCTGCACGAAATGCTTATAGTATTCGTAATAATGTAGAAGTTTTTGAAACAGGTCTCGTTATAAATAAAGCACACCCATGGATTGCATATAGTCCTGATGGAATTATTATGCAAAATATGGAAGCAGTAAAGCTGCTTGAAATTAAATATCCATTTGAAGGTAAATATAAAGGTAGTGGTTATAAGTATGTTAAACTAATGTTGTCTATTATTTACAGGAAGAAGTGCGTCTATTGCCAATTGTTTAAATTTCTGCAAATACTTGCAAATTGAAGATGGAGTTTTTACACTAAAAAAAAACATCAATATTATGGACAAGTGCAATTGGGAATGGCAGTATTAAATTTAAAACATTGCGATTTAGTTTTATATGCACCGTTTGATGATACCAGTTTTACTATTTGTATTGAATACGATGAAGAATGTACAATTAATATGTTGAAAACGATACAATGTAATTATTTTACAAAAATGATACATATTATATGCAACTAATGATACACAAATAAAAAATTTATAAAATTATTGTGGTGTCAACACCGTCGTTTCTTATATTAATGGTTACAACAGCTGTTTTTGAAGCCTGAAAACTTTTATGCCTGTGGAAAGCCACAATCGACGGAAAAATTTGGTAAGTATGTATTTCACTTCTGTATTTAGTCAGCAAGAAGGAGTATGAATGATTTTAACGGAATATTATCAGTCGTGCAGTTATGTTATGATTTACATTTTAAGTTCATTTGTATGGTGGTTTTGGGGCAACTTTGGCCCTGGGCCAATGTTGCCCCAAAGTCCAAATTTATCAAAGAAGAAATTTTCTGTGTAATTTTAATTGCTTTTGCACTTCTGTTTGTTTCATATTCCAGAGCATAATCAACACAAATGCCACGAACTCGAGTCCGGCAACTTGGCAGCCGCAAATATGCGGATTACTCGCAGGAAACCCTGGAGCAATGCTTAGAAGCTATAAGATCTGGCTCCAAAACACAAAGGGCGGCTTCATTGTACTGCGGTATCCCAAGGCGTACGCTAAAAAATAAATTAAAGGGCCGCTTTGGTAAACAACCAGGACGACAAATGATTTTTTCGCCAGAAGAAGAAACCATAGTGGTCGAGCACGTAAAAAAATGATCCGAATTTGGTTTTCCGATTTCAGAATTTCAGTTGCGCTGTATTATGAAAGCTTATCTGGACAGACAGGGTCGTAAGGTTATGGAGTTCCGAACAAAAGACAATATGCCCGGATATGAGTGGGGAAAATTATTTTTAAAGCGACACCCTGACCTAACTACCAGAGTTTGTAGTAATATTAAGCGAGAGCGTGCTGCCATCGATGAAGTTACAATTGACTCTTATTTTGAGAATTTACAAAGAAGTGTTGCAGGTGTGCCCCCGGAAAACATCTGGAATTATGATGAGACAAATCTCACCGACGATCCGGGGGTTTCAAAAGTCATTTGCAAAAAGGGTAGTAAATACGTGGAGCGTGTGATGAACTCTTCAAAATCGTCCACATCATTGATGCTCTGTGGTAACGCTGCAGGTGAATTAATGTCTACATATTGAACTGGATATTCGCTTTTTATAAGTGCAGCCTTTTCTCAGTCGCAGGACGTGAGGTTGTTTGTTCGGATGAGAACAAATTTTATAATTTCTAGTGCATCTCTCTTGACCATTGAGTAGCCTTTGTTTTATTTGTCAGTCCAGATCCATGGGATCTGATAATCATCTCTAGTAAACAGTAAAAAGACCCAAAAATTGTAACATAAGGGTCAATGACCTGTAACAAATTTCATGGTTAATTTTCTCATTGAATTTTATATTTCAGAATAAATGATGTTCAAACTTACTTTTATAATAGCATTGCCTTGTGTTATATTGTATTTTCCAGTGTTTCTTCGCCAACAAATATTTTCTGTACATAAGGGTCATTATTGCAATTAGTGCGTTCATGTTTATAGCCTGTGGATTGAATAGTTAAAAATTAGTGCTTTAAAATTGTATAACTAGTGCCATAAAAATACAAATTTATAAAAAGGATTTACCCAATATGTTTCGCAACCAGATCGGCAGTATTATCTCCTGCAAGATTGAATAATTTGAATTTGGACGACGTCATTTCCGGTACCTAGCCGAAAATCTATAAAAGAGGGTCAAATTATGGACTCTCTCTCATTCGTTTTCTAGAGCTGCAGTATTGCGTATCAAAAATTGTTATTGGTTTTGTTTTTGGAAATTTTGAATTTAATGGTTGGCAACAGTTTTGGAAATTTGGAAAGTTTTGCAACTTGTTGGAATATTTTGACGTTTATGGAAAATTTTTGGTTAATTATTGGAAAAACGATTATCGATTTTGGATTCGAATTATATTTTGAAGAATTATATTGGAAAATATTTACCTTTGTTTATACCAATATCACGGCTAGGTTATGTCGTATCCTTTTATGGTAATTGATGTCGAAGATTTGATAACACCTGGAAAATTAAGTTTGGTTAATTCCGTTAAAGCATCAATTTACAAGTTGGAAATTATTTTTTACTTACCTGGATCAGCAGCAAATCACAATAAGGCTTTCTGTATGGTCGTGCTTGCGGAACTTATCTACGAAATTGTGGTTGATGTGTCATCGTTTATACACGAAACTTATCTAATAAAAAGCAGTGACGTACTTTTGGGTGAGCAAGTTTATAAATTTATCTTTAAAACTGTATTAACCTTTTATGATAACATTATTTCATTATTTGTTGGCGAACAATATTTGTACATTATTGAAATTTTTTATTTGATACATTTACTAGTAAGTTTGAAATTATCAATTTTTAATTACCATTACATTTGTTCTTTTGGTATTGTGAATAAAACCAAATTTATTGTTTACTACGAATTGATTTATTATTTCAATCTCAACCAAAGGGGCTACATCGATAGAGAGGCACTAGAAAGTTATAGTAAAGTAATAAAAGCATACCAACATATTAGCATTTGCACCTGGAAGTACAGGTTAATTAAATTAAATAATTCTGAGCAAGCGTTGTATTTGTTGAAGCGATTTATCCTAGTGCAACTTATAGTAATAAAAGAGTCTCAAGCTCTGGAGCTAGTCGTGGTAAGAAAGATTGTGTTTATCAAAGCAGTAGAAGTCCGAGGTGAGCTTTATATCACAACAATATGTTGTTTACAAAGCGGACCATTTGTGGTCCACATGGACAAAGGGGGGGTCTAAGGGTTGTAGGTATAATAGATCAAAAAGTGGATGGTTTGATGCCGCAATTTTCGAGGACTGGTTTTTCTCCGCCGTATTGCCTAGACTAAAGAAACAAGCCGGTGATAAGGTTCTCATAGGGGATAATTTGAGTTCCCACGTAAGTATTAGTGTCATTAAAGCTTGTCAAGACAATCAAATTCGTTTTGTGTGTCTCCCCTCATTCCACGCACCTTACTCAGCCGCTAGATGTAGCGTATTTTCATCCCATGAAGCTGGCTTGGAGACACATTCTTCGAGTTTGGAAACAAACGCCCGATGGTCAGAAATTTGGAACTGTGCAAAAGGATCATTTTGCAAAATTGTTAAAACAGTTGTACACTGATGCATTAGATTCAGAAAGTCAGAACTTAATTTCAGGCTTTAGAAAGTGTGGTATTGTACCACTTGACAAAAATCAACTCCTTCAACGTTTCCCCAAGAAAGATGCACATCCAGATGTAATTGGTGAAGCATTTATTATGGAAGCATTAACTCAGAAAAGGTCTGGAGTTGCTAAACCGGCAAGTTTAATAAAACGCCGCAAAAAAACTGAACGTTCAACCAGGCAAAAGCATTTCCGTTGATGATTTTGAGGAAGTCGCTGATGCTCAAGGACCATCTAATACACAAGCAAAGACAACTGAAAGCAAACGTGGTCGACCAAAAAAAAACCTACCGTCCGACTCCGATTCGTCATCAGATGTGGGTAACTTCAGTGTTCATGATGACAGCGCTGAGGATGATGATACTGATTTCTTTGTTTCAACTACTAAATCTTCAGATGAAAATGATAATATGATTTCAGCTACTACTATATCAACTGCAAATTCTACTTCCATCCCACCTAAAATAGACGCAAATCTGTGGAAAGAAACCTTGAAAGAAGGTGATTTTGTTGTCGTCAGATACAATGGACAAGATTATCCAGGTCAAATTGTGAAATTACCTTTAGAAGGAGAAGAAGGTCCCACTGTAAATTGTATGGAGAAATTAAATTAAAAGTTGGAGATGGCCTCCAAAGAAAGATGTTCTTGGTTATAAATGGGAAGAAGTAATACAAAAAAATGAATCCTCCAAGACACCTCAAAAGGGGATTTTTCTCTGTCCCTGAGATAGACAGTTTTACATAGGTAGGTACCTAAACTAGTATTCAAATACATTTTCAGTGTTCTTTGGTTTAATTTTGATTTTATAACTTTTATGTTCTACTGTAGTTTCAAAAATCATACATTTTTTGTCATAAATGTTGTGTTTTTTCCTTTATCGGTGTTTTTTTTAGGAATAATTGGAAAAATTTTATAGGCAAAATAATAAAATTGTCATTACCATAGGGTAACTTTGGCCTACATATTGAATATCATTCGGGATACAGTAAAAGTAAGTAGTGAGCCAAAGTAACCCCAAGTTGAGGCAAAATTGGCCCAATTTTTCAAAAAATAAAAACTCCATTTTACATGGCACTGATCCAGCTATATTGATACTCATGCATTTATTGGTGTTTTGAAAGTGAGAGAAAAAAAATGGCCTTGTTTGACATTAAATTCAATAATTTGTGATTGCTTTAAAAATTTTGAAGTAAAAAACTGGGTCAAAGTAACCCCATTCTACGGTAAGCATGTATTTCTTTTTAATACGGGCCTGTATAATTTTAAACTTAATCACCAAATTAATATAAGATATCAATATCATATAATTATCTTATTTGTTCCTTGTTCTTATTGAATATTTAATCAAGGATATTATTTCTTTTCAATTCAAATTTTATTTAAAGGTTTTACCTAGATTGTAAGTAAAAACTCGCGATATAATTATATGATTTGTTAAAGAATTATACAAGGTCACATTAGCTAAAGAATGTAGTTAATTAGTAAGTTTAATTATGAATAATATGTTATCTGAACTTTCTAAATGTTAAATAATATTATCGAAATGATAAAGGGTAAACAATTGAATCTCTCCAAACAAGAGGTCCTCAAACATTTTTAATATTGAATAAGCTGTTACTTACATTTCTATTATAGATCTCATGAAGTTTTAGAACCTCTTGTATTTGGTAAGTCCATGGTACAAATTAAGGGAAGTAAATTCAACCCTTGTATTTTGAGTTACGAGATAATGATATTGAACCCAAAGTACCATTAAGTTCAAATAACGTGAGTGCATAAAAAGGCCTTGCAACATCTCAGCGAGTTAGTCCATCGTCGGTTTTTCGGGCCAGTGCCGTTTTTGTGTTCGCATGTATATTTATGTGTGTGCGTGTGTGTATGTCAATCTTAACCCTACAGTGCATACGTAGGGCCTAGCAGGCCCGAGTGAACATTTAAATGAATATAAAAAATAAACCGTTGAAATAAATTTCACCATATCATTAGTAGCAGTCCAAAATATAAAAAGACATCGATATGTGTTTAAATAACTTGAAAAAGTTGAATGGATTGGCAATAAAGGGGCTTTGTGCCTAGTAGGCCCGACGTATGCACTGGCGTTACTATTTTATATTAATCGGCTTCCAATAAAATTATAAGCTTTGCAAAAAAGAATTTCAGCTGGTAATAACAATTGATGGTAATCTTTACTCGCAAAATAATTTTATACCTAATAAAACTGCTATAATTTCCATGTAATTCTATTATAACTATTATCAAAAGTATCTTTACAATTCTTGCACATCACCATAATACAATATACAACTAATACAATGTAACTGAATATTGCGTAATATAATTTATTTGATTTATTTCAACAATTTTGATTTTTTTTTTAATTTTCTATTTTTATTAAGTTTAATAAATTATATAGATTTAAAAAATTATCATATTTTCCTGAAATATCCAAACATTCGTCGATTTAAAGCTATGGGCCTGACAGGCCCTACGTATGCACTGGTGTGATTTTTATTGACGTATGCACTGTAGGGTTAAAGTGATTTAAATCCGGTTGCGATTAATCCAAATTAAATAGCATGAAAACAGACTGAGACATTAAAGTTCTAAGCATCGATCTTTCGACTCAAATACATTTCTTTTTATCAACACCTTCAAAACCAACCAATGACTTCAACATACCAGGATCTCGAAGGATAAACCAACCCAAATTTCAACTAGCTGTAAGTCGAAAAGAAATATCTTATTTTTGTCAGCCTTACTAAAATGTGTTTTATGTAATTGTACTTTTTTTTTGAAGTAAAGAAATTATTCTTCATTCCTTTTTTTTAATTTTTTTTCATTGTTATCTGAGAGGTTTATTCCTACACCTCAAAAGAAGAGACGCTACGAATATCAAGGATACAAGTTTCCTGTAATTAACTTTTTGGTGGCAGTTTACGCTATCTCGGATTGGTGTCAGAAACCAATCCCTTTTTATTTGTGTAAAATTTGTAAACCTCAGCCCGGTTTACTACAACAATTCAAGACAACAATTCCATAACATCAAAACTTTAAGTAATATTATGTTGGGAAAAGACAAGAGATGGCATGAAAATGCTCATTCTATATAATATATGGATGCAGTGTTAATATTATTTAGTCTAGAAGGATCTTAATAATATTGTCATGATTCAATCGTCAATAGGGATTGATAATCATTAGTGATTCAAACAAGCAATTACAGGTAGCATGAAAATTCTTTTACGATTTAGAAGGTTCTCCGACATTACGTGAGACTCGAAGAAAGAGTAGAATAAATTCGGTTAATGATAAAAACAAGTAAGGAATGGGAAAATCCAAGAATGATATCGAAAAGTACAAGCAAATATTCACAAATTAATTCATTAAATAAATTGTTAGATGTTAAGAAATTGTTATTAAATAAAAAGAATGTATAATTATGTTAGATTAAGTTGTGCGCCAAAAGAAGAATATACGTGGGTTCTTAAAATCGGTTGAACTGTAATGCAACGATGATTGTCCGAGGCGTTCGAAGTGTTGCAAGCAAGCGATTATCGTAAAGGAAGGTGGATCAAACGATGAACACTAAAAACAAAAACAAAGGTGTACGTAAATAATTTAATGACACTTATTGAATTAATCAATTACCAAAAGTGCATGAAAACTTACCAGGTACAGAAAGTATCAAGTATGAACAAAGGGAATTTTTTTATAGATAACCTAGCAACGATTAGGTAAATAAATGCTTCTTCCAAGAACGCCAAAGCGTGGAGCACGTATTAATTCCGGCTCCGAAAAAGTTTGATAATTAATTATAAATTAATGCATAAAGAGTGGAGATCTGAAAAGAAGTGATAATTAGCACGTGTACCAATCAAAATAAGTGTAGTTATAAAAGAACACGAAGACTTACCTGGAATTATTTGGAATAGATGGTATGGTGATAGAATAAAACATTGGAGCCTAGATGCACAAAAACTGGAATCAATAATAGAGGCAAATTTCTGGATCTTTTAAGCACGCCTGGATCATGAGATTAAAGCGTAGTCGCCTATGCAAGGAGTGACACCTATGTTGGTGTAAGAACACTGAAAACTTAATTTTTATAACGCGGCGCGAGTTCGAATAACATTAAACCGGTTTCGGAACAAAGAACTAGATTAATTTTGGTGCAGGATTACGAATTATTAATAATAATAGTTTGTTGTTATCATATTTAAGATGTTTTATTATGTTTAATATTCTAAAGATCAATTTTTAAAATTAACAATTGAAAATAAATTTAATTACAAATTGTATAAAAAGTAGTCGTATCATTCGGGGATTTTTCTATCCCGTCAATAGAGATTCAATTTCAGAATAAGAGCGAAGGAGCAAAATCGCAGAACCGACTACTAGAGAAAAGGGTTTTCATGCGAAAGGTACATATACAAAGAGCTAGTCGTGGTAGAAACATCATAATTTAAAATTAACAAAAAAGTCAATCCTTAAATAAAAAAAATATAGCGGGTGACGTACAAAAATAAATATAAACCCCATTCACCGCAATATGTATTTGATATTTTTTATAAAATGTACTTACTGGATGTTGTTAAAGATGATGTTAAAAAGAAGTAGTGGAACGATAAGGAGTGATTTAATATTGTCAATAAATGGAATACAGTTTTTTAAATTTAACAAAATGTTATTCAATTTAAAACGTTTTCTTTGAGTTCATGTATAAATCAGTGGCGGCTCGTGAGAAATATGTTTGACTGTTCTGCATTATAAAAAAGGGAAGGTATCAGTAAAATGCTAATCTCAAAAAATAAACTTACTTATTGCACGTTTTTAAGCATTAATGGCGTGCGCCGGTGCTTGCTTGTGGCAAACTTAATTTATCAATAACTTTTTCGTTGAAATTCAATATTCCCGAGATAAATTTTTTTACTATTGACAATATCGAAAGACACAAACGGAAAACAAAACAAAGCGTTCTTACGATTACAGCCACAAACGGCTGTAAAACAACCACAAAAAATTACATTCATTTTTAAAAACGACCTTCTTCGTAAGAGATTTTAAAAACGACTAAATAAAATGCCTTAGTTAGCTTATCACGTCATAATAATTCTGCATATTTGTTATTTTAAAAATAGAACTTATTACTTTGTAATTTAAACAGCCCTTTGTGTTCGGTTCGAAATAAAACAAACGACGCAAACATTTTTGTAACAATAAATTTTATTTAAGCGTACAAAAAGTTTTGTAATTGTTAACTAATTTTCGAAAAAATCCCAAAATGAGAGAAGCTGAGTTAATAAATAATATGAGTAATGTTCCATTTCGTAATGTGAATGCAGAAAAAACCTAAGTCCAAATTTCTTGATCTACATTTTATTACAGAAAATTATAGTTTGAGAATTGTTTTACAATGCAGAAAAATCTCAAGTCCAAAATTATTATAAAATTTTATTAGGATTAGGAATATTAGTAAATTCATAAGCATTCATTTTATCTAGTAGGTATAAAGGACATTATATCCATAATTTCAATTAAAGTTTATAATACAAGATCTTTCTTTAAAATATTTGCATGAAATGCTAGCACCGGTAATAAAGTATGTACAACTCGTATAAATACATATTGCGATGATTCAGACTTATTATTTTATTATATTTATGAGGAGAGATGAACTGGAAAGTTGGTTTTTGTTAGGTCAAACGCATTCTCGGTTGCAATACGAAGGGTTCTTCATTGTTCAAAAAGGAACAAAATTTAGTATTTTCTAGTGCATCTCTGTAAACCATTTTGATAGCTTTGTTTTATTTAATCAAGTCAGATCAGTAGAATCTGAAAAATCATCTCTCGTGAATAATTTAGAGACCCAACTTGTTTGTAACTAGGAGTCATTGACCTAAAATGATGATTATGGTTAGATTTCATTAATTTTTAAATTTTTGCAGAATGTAAATTTGTGCTTACATTTATACTGTTGTTATTTTGCTTGAATTTGTATTTTACTATAGTTTTTCCGCTAATAATTGTTTAAAGGACATAAGGTCAAGTTTCGCGGATAATGTTATGTTTGTGGCCTTTGAACTGAAATTTAAAAATTTAGTGCTTTTATTTAGAGAAATTTAGAGAAAGAAGATTTACCAATTGTCTTTCTAATCCAGATGACAATTGTTTCCACCAACAATTTTTAAATTTTTTTAAATTTGAATGTAACCATTTCCGGCCGATTGGAGAGGCTATAAGAGGAGTTGAAATATTTCACACGCACTCAGTCAATTTTCGTACTTGCGAAAGTGAACATCGTCGATAAATGTTATTTTGGATACTTTAATTTTTGTAGTTGGCAACAGTTGAAAATTTTATGGTTGGCGAACTTTTCACTTTTGACGTCTTTTGGAAACTTGTTGGATTGTTTTATTCGATGAATATTGGTTGATGCTGAGTTCGAGTTATCTTTTATACAATAATTAGTGAAATTTAGAGCGATTGTTTTAAATCAAGTAAACCACAGCCAGGTGATGCTCGTAACCGTTGTTTTGCTAGATGTAAGTTTGAAGTTACCTGAAGACAAAAATTTGGTTTATTCAATTAAGTTGGAAATTCGTTTGGAAATTGGAATTAATTTTTACGTACCTGGATTTGTGAATGGAGTTTGTCATACAAGCGTAGCGTTACCATTCGAATGCGGAAACACCAATCAACCTGTCAGCACAATTGATAAGAAATCAAATGAATCATCCTACCCAACAGCAGTGAAGTGTGTAATTCTCAGTGGCGTACAGATCGAAGGTAATAACACTTATAAAATCTTTATTAAAACTGTTTTACATTTCTATAAACATATTATCGGGTCGTATTATAGCGGACAATATTTTTATTTTAATGCTTTGTATTTGTTGTATAATTTAGGTAATAGGTTCAAATTTACATTACTTTGATAGCCATAATCATTATTTGTTTGGTATTGTGAATAAAACCAATTCGATTATTTGTCAGAGATTGATTTATTTCTTTATTTTCAACGAAGAGGGCTACGTTTACAGAGGGGTATTAGAAATTTACACTAAGCAAAGCGGGGTATATATCAACGTATCATCTACATTCATATTTTGAGTTGCAGGTTTGTTGCATCAAATAATTTAAAGTCTGCGTTGGAATTACAAAAGCTTGTTATGGCAGTTCAATATTTTATAAAAGTAAATATCAAAAGGTCTCAAAGAAAAGCTCTAGAGCTAGCCGAGGTGATCGTACTATCATTACAAGGGCTGTCTTTTGCAGATCATAAAAATTTAGTGCAAATAACACAGCAATATCTAACTGCAAACTGGCTGCGTCTGAGTGCAGCCAGTACATTCGACTGTACAGACATTCGATGCGTGTACGTATAAGCTTAATAATAAATATAATTAAATAATAAGCTTAATAATATATAGCTTAATAAGTATTATTATTGTATAAAAATACATAACTAAATTTTAATTTTATGTATTCATAATTTTATTTAAAGTTGCAAAATCCTTCAAAAAAAAATTTAACTACTGTTTTGCTATAAATATGTGCAAGAAACTTGGTGTAATTAAAAGTTTTTAAACAATTTATTGCTTATTCATTAACTTTGTACGGTTATAATTTTTACATCATTTTTCAGCATTCATTGTGTGCAGTGCATTACATTCTATTATTGATGTAATAGAAAGAAGAGACCATATTAAAATCACCAATTACATTGAAGATGTAGTAGTCAATTATATTAATAGTGACTTCATTATGCATTTTCGTTTGTCTCGTGGTTTACCGTATAATTTGATTGCTCGCTTCACAACATCACAGATGTACTCATCGTTAAAAAGTAAGAATATTTTTCGGTAGCATTCATAATTGTTTCCGTTCTAACATTATTTTTACAGATGCAGCAGGATACAGGCCGATAACACCTGAAAAACATATCCTATGTTATCTCTGGTTTGTTGGCCACGAAACTTCTTCTTATCGAGACGTGGCTGATAGATTCGGGATAACATTAAGTTCTCTGCATAAGATAATAACTAGAGTTACAGAGTTCCTATTATCAATTGCTGGAAATATTATTAGATTTCCAACAACAAGTGAAAAGGAGATCACAAAACAATATTATCGGCAATCAAAAGGATTTCCTGGCATAATAGGTAAAATTTGAAATATACAATTATTCGACATTTATTATTAATGATTGATTGCAGGTTCCATAGATGGGTCACACATTAGGATCGACAAACCACGTCAGGACAAGGACTCATACTATATCAATCGTAAGCAATTTTTTTCGATCCAACTACAAGGAGTAGTGGATCATAATAGAAAATTTATTGATATATGCATTGGTTACCCTGGATCGGTTCACGATGCCAGATTTTTTAAAGAATCGTCTTTATTTAATGATTTGCATGAACTTTGTGGAGGTATAACTTATTTTGCATTTATTTGATAGCCTGTATATCGAGTACTCAATGTGCAAACAATAATTTTTCCAAAATGTTACTTACGATTAGCACCTGATATGCATTTTTAGGTGAATCCTTTCTAGCCACATCTAGTAAAACTGTTGCTGTCAATATATTATTACTTATATATAATATGGAATTTTGTTTTAGATGGATACTTACTTGGAGACAGCGCCTACCCTTGTTTACAAAATCTTATAGTACCATACAGAGATAATGGGCACCTAACAAGAGCTCAAACTAAGTTCAACCGAAGGTTGAGCTCATGTCGTGTTTCAGTAGAAAATGTATTTGGTGCTTTAAAACAAAGATTTCGGCAATTGTACCATTTAAAGTTGAGAGACATTGTGAGAATGGTACAAGTTATACATGCATACTGTGTATTGCACAACTTGGCAAATGACGATGATTTGGAATTGTTTGAACCTATAATTGATGAGGATCGTCCAGATCCTGAAGCTGTCGAAGTTGATCATGAAATCATAAATCCTCAAGATAATCAACTCGGACGGGAATTAAGGGATGAACTGTGTCGGCAGCTGGCTGCACAAGAATAGATAGAAAGGAATAAAATTTTTATTAGAAACAAAATTTATTTATTATTTATTAAATTTATTTATTTAGTCAGGTGTCCTTCGAAGTAACTCTTTTAAGTCTTTCAGAATGCTCCTCTGAAATTCCAAATTTTGTTCTCTTTGGAGCCTGACTTCAGCAATCATCTCCTTTTTATGCTTAATAATACTCCGCTGAAATTCTAAATTTTGCTCTCTTTGGAGCTTCACTTCACAAATCATGTTATCCAGTGCTTCCTTACAACTAAGGAGGGCCTTTGCAGTGCTCCCCATCTGCGTCCTTGATTTGGTGGTGTTTGTTATAGTGGCATTTACCATATCCTCCTCATCTTCGAATGGATCCATTCCTCCATCACAGGCCGATAGTGATCTGTGAATAATTGGTTCCATATAGAATAATTTAAGTAATGTAATAATAAGATACTTACGTATTTAAATTACTTGGTCCTGCTACAAAACCATTCAGCTGAAGCCCACCCGTATGAGAAAGATCAAGTGTTCTGTAATTATTATAAATTAATAATTGCTACATATAGTAATAAGTAATAAAATAAGTTCTTTTTAATACTTTGTTTAATTGATTAAACATCATGTATTTCATAATAATGTAAAATGATAATATATCTACTCACGTAGACCCCACATTAGTACCACTCTCCAAAACATCTTTCCGCAAAACGAGCCCACCTCGTTGAGAAACTGCGAGGGGGACTATGCTATGTTTCTTGCCCAATAATTCACTCAATTCACTGCAAGAAATGTTATTGAACAATAATTATTTGTTCAATTACCTTATTTTTTAAATCAATTATTAGCTTCTATATTACTTTACCTTTCATAAGGGCAGGTTTTCCTACTACGTCCCGTCTGCTTATTGTTCCACATTGTGGCTTTGAATGATCGTTCTAAAGTTTTCCATTTATTTTCAGCTTGTAGACCAGATATTGCATAACCTGCCTCTACCAATTCTTCACTAATCATTTTCCACATTGTCTTTATATTTCTAATTTTCCTGGCAGAAACTAGGTTCCTCTTGGTTTCATACAACGACAAAAACAATTTTGTCGAAGCATCACACCAAGAAAAACTTTGCTTCCTACCAGGTGTCACAGGTGCTGTGGTACCGAGTTGTTGCGGTGGTGCACATGCAGAAAGATGCACTTCTTTGCCATCCACTTCACAACGAAACACATCATGTTCGAATGTGATTTCAGCGCTAACCAGTTGAAATAGCGATCCATCTATAATATAATAGTAAAATACTATAAAAAAAACGCCAACAAACTTACCATCACATATACGTACAAGTCACAAAGCCGTCCGTGTTTGGAATGTCTCCGTTCGCATCTCGAATTAACCACGCTGTTTTAACATTAGTACCCATTTTATTGAATAAATAAATAAATTATTGAATAAATAAATAAAATATATAAAAGTTGAGCAAGTTGTAAACACCTGCTCTGGAGCAGGTGTGGAAAGTGTCGAAAAGTACAACTAAGTGTAGCTACACTTTATAACACGAACAGAGCGCTCTGCTAGCACGAACAGAAAAGTGCACACTTTGTACAAAAGTGTAAAAAGTGTTGCTAAAACGAACAAACCTAATGTTAAAATTAGGTTTTCTTTTCAAAATTCGAATTCTAAACTACCTCGAAACAAAATCATAAAAGATATACCACTTACCAATTGCTAGCATTGTAGTCTGCGTTTCATTACAGCTCGGCTGCGCACAAGTGTATAGCGTTCAAGTTAGACAAACATTTTGATAGCGGACTGGACGTGTATTTATTATTACTGTAGAGTGTATCCACCTTTAGTTAAGAACAAATTAAGATTAAGCATATTATTATATAGCGAGCATGCAAGATTGTTAGTATGAATCGTGGTATGAATGAGGAACGTTAGTATCAGTTAGTATGTTAGTATTGATGTAACCATGGCAGGAGACGTATGGGACAGTAGTGATCGAACTGTCTTAGAGTGAAGAGTAAATCCTTAATGTTTATAATGTAAAGTGTATAAAATGTACAAAGGGGTATTAAATAAAATATAAATATTACTTCAACGGAGTTCTTAATGAATACCAAGTGACCCAAATTGACCCAATTAGAAAGAGCTTCTCACAGGACAGTTGGAAGTTCTCACATTACACTATTTATGTGACTAGCTGCTAAATTATAACTGATGTGCTAGCGAAAATAAGAAACACGCTTTCAAAGCAAAGCTGATAATGCACCATTCTTTATATATATATATTGTTGTGTCCACCGTGTTACCCCTATTATGGGAGAATGGTGCAAAGGGGAACGATCGGAGTTGTTTATAAATGTATTAATTAAGTTTATTAGTTAAGTTTTGTTAATAATTAAGTTTTATTAGATTAAGTTTTGTGATAATAATTGGATATGCAACCCAAAAAATAGAGAGATAAAATCAAATGAGATAAAAAAAAAAGAGTGGTTGTCAAGGGGATAATAAATAGAGGTTCGTTTGAAAAATACGACAGGAATTAGTGAAAAATCGTGAGTTCGATTAAAGAAGCGACCGAAATAGTAAAAGAAAATCGAAAGTTCGATTTAGATAAGCGTCCTGAATAGTAAAAGGATAATCGTGAGTTCGATTAAAGAAGCGACCGAAATAGTAAAAGAAAATCGAAAGTTCGATTTAGATAAGCGTCCTGAATAGTAAAAGGACAATCGTGAGTTCGATTAAAGAAGCGACCGAAATAGTAAAAGAAAATCGAAAGTTCGATTTAGAAAAGCGTCCTGAATAGTAAAAGGATAATCGTGAGTTCGATTAAAGAAGCGACCGGGATAGTAAAAAGGATAATCGTGAGTTCGATTTAAATAAGCGACCGGAATAGTGACCACTCTGAAAATTAAATTAAAGGTTAGCATAAATTTTGTATAATTTTTAAGTTGTTTGATTCTTGATGTTTTTTTATGTTTGTTCTTTAATTATGTTAAATTTTAATTATTAATGTTAATAAATATGTGTTCTGAGATCCGATGGTTTTCTTTTGCACTGTTGGCCTGTAAGACGTTTAAAAGCGAGTAACCCTGAGATAGAGAAAAAAGTGTTCGAAGGTTGAATACTTTTCCTTGCTATTCTTCAATTAGCAAAGAGGAGGATACAACAATATATATATTGCGAGTGGGGCTACACCTCACGGCGTTTCTCGCATCCTATCTTCCACCTTCGGCGGTCTTTCCAGTCCTCCTCTTGGAGTCCTCTTTGCTTCATCGTCTGTTCCACGTCATTCCTCCACGTGCGCTTAGGTCTTCCCCTTTTTTTTCTCTTCGCTGGTAGCCAATGCCACACCCTATACGGCCATCTCTCTTCTTCCATTCTTCTCATGTGTCCATACCAATTCAGTCTTCTTCCCTCGATCGAGTCCATTATATCTATTGATATTCCCATTCTTTCTCTAATGATATCATTTCTCACTCTATCCATTAATGTTAACCCACAGCTTCGCCTCCAGAAGTCCATCTCCATCGCCTTTATTTTCCTCTTATTTCTCTCCGATATTTCCCAAACCTCCGCCCCATATATAGCTATGCTCTCCACGATACACTGAAAAAATTATTGTACATAATATTAATAAACGGTAATGTTTAACTGGCATTTCCTTAGTACAATGAATTTATTCATTGGTATAATAAAATATTGCGGAAAGTTTTTAATTGATTTATCACAGCATTTATTAATATTAAGAATCCATGTTTATTAATATAACGAAACTTTTTACATTGGTCAATGTAAAATATTTTTTCTAGCAGTAAATTTTACATTGTGTCAATGAAATTTTTATTTGTGTCAATAAATTCGTTTATAATTCACGTTAATAATATTTAGTAAATTAATTCTTTGTACCGATGCATGATATTATTGAATAATAAACTGTACGTTGAGGCAATTATTATTCAATTGCAGCCCCAATGTATGAGGTACATAGGTTCATTAAAATTATTTTAATATTAAGAAATTTGTTCATTGACAAAATGAATCCGTGTTAACAATCGAGAATCGCTGTTTCATCGTATGGGATACATTAATTAATAAACAGAAGTTTTTAAGTCAACGAAACTGTTACATTGGGTTAATAATTTTTAACACTGCAATCCACGCGTTTCTCATAAAAAGTGCTGATATGCAGTTCGTCTTATATAAAGAGGAAGTCAGTTATAAGAATGATGATTAGACATTATCTTAGGATATTATTATATTATTTGTTAGTGAACACGGTTAGTGAAGCATTTCAATTTTTATAATCAAGTAAGTGTCTTCGTATATTATCATAGTTTGTTACCCAGCTTACTTCTGTGTGGTATATTTTATAAAAGTCAGGTATGTATCTCTATTTGTTTTCTTTAAATTATAATTTACAATAGATATCTTTATTTATATCGTAGTCAGAGGACAACTGCATAAGTGCAGCCGTGAGTGCAGCTATATTTCTTCAGAATAAGGTAAACTGCAAATTTTAAATAGTTTATTAAATTTCAAGCAACAAAAATAATTATAGTAATCGACTTAAAATGTTATGCTTTATTTGTAAGAAAACTTTTAATTGTTATTATATTTAGGGTTAATAGGCGGAGTAACATTAAATTGCACTTGTTCTTTTTTAAAGTACATTTTTTTTCAATTTGTGTTTATTAATATAAAACCTTAATATTTATTAGAATAAACGAATAAAATCTAAATATCTAAATCAATATTTAAAAGTTATGTTCCTACAGATGGTCAAAATGCAGCATTATTTTGGGCATTACACGGCTACTTTGTACCTACCAGTAAAGTAGTATGCAAAAATGCTGCAACCGGGAAAAATATGACAAAAATATTTACCAATCTTTCATGTTTATTGGGAAAACACACCAAGAAATTGAAGACAAAATTTTATATTTGAAGAACTTGAAGACGTCCATCCAACCATTTATTTATTGCATTGGAGAAGAATTAACATCAGTAAAAGAAATAGTTGTTTATTTTGATGAAATTAGATATAAGTTTAATAATTTTCAAGGCCCAGTTGTTCAGTATTAGGTTATCTTTTAACTTGAATTATTTTCCATGGAAACAATTCTTGAAACAATCATTTCTATCGAAAATAGCCCAGGTTAAAAAATAACCCGAAACTGAACAACTAGGCCTAAGCCTAAGAGCTGTAGATATTTGCTTTAAAATAATTTATTTGTTTGATTTAGATTTTCCGACTGAATCATTAATGTTTTATAATTTTATAGAAACTTATTTTTACAAATTAAAATCAAAGAATTCATTTCCAAAAGTACATATTTTGTCGGAAAATCTAAAATTAACAAAGAATGCTTGCGAATAATAATAGTACCTATATTGTATATACCTTAATATTCTTATGTACCTATATAATCACAATTTGCAGTAGTCTTATAATAGTTTAAATATTAACCAACGTTTCGGGCCGTTTACATGTGCTCCATTTTCTATGCTATATATTAATTAATTATAATATAATTCTATAAATTGTAGCGCTTTTTATGAAATTAGTTGATAATGTCAATTTAATAACTATCAATAATTGTGTGTATAAATATACTGTAGTAATAAAAATATTAAGCATAATTTTTTTTCTATACCCTTGTCAAGAAATTATTTAATGGCTGCAATAAATCAAAATCAATAACAGAGTTCGCTAACGCAATGAACAGTTAAGAAAATTCATACATTAAGTCAAATAATTTATTTGTTATGAGAAGAAACAGTATTCATTAATTCAACGAAAGGTTGCGAAAGTTTATACGTTGCGGCAGCGTATTCTTTGATTACGCAATAATCAGTGTTCGTTCATACAACAAATCTAAATCGCTAACTGTACACAATGCTTGACGAACTTTTATTAATTAGTATAATGAACTATTTGTTATTTAATAAACCTGATTATTAATTAATTAAATATAGTTCGTTGTCTGAATTAAATCGTTTGTTGGACCAATTTTAATAAATTTATTGCTTGTCTCAAACAACTTTTTCATTATATTTATGTCGACTTTTGGTTCAGTGTACTCTTGTATATTCTTCTTTTAACCGTGTTTGTGGTACTTTTATTCCATATTACAGAGTGTAATTGTCTAATTGCTGCTCTTCCTTTTCCTAATCTTTGTTTAATGTCCTCATCGCTTCCCCCTTTGCTGGAAATGAGGGAGCCTAGGTACTTATATTTATTGCATCCATTTACTACCGATCCATCTTCCATTTCCAGGTTATTGGCTTCTCCCCCCACAACCATATATTCGGTCTTGGAATAGTTTATTTGTAGGCCCCATTTACCGTATTCTTCGCTCAGTTTTCTTATCATATAATGGGCATCTATCTCATCCTCCGCGAAAACTACCTGATCGTCCGCAAAATGCAGTGAGAATAATGTGTCGTCATGTATCTGTAACCATTCTTTATAATAATTTAAATCTGATTAAGGTTATAATTATATAATTAATTATGCAAGTATTGGTATTTTTATTGTTATTTTTGGTGGTTCTGCAGCTCTGCAGCTCCTATGGTAGAACCGCCACTGATGTAAATTATTGCTATTTTGTAATCATGAATGTTTTATGAATTCTTATAGTAATGTATCCATTTGTTAATCTACATTACTCGAAGGATTTATAAAACTTTTCATGATTATGAATTCGTAACTTCAAAAAAATATACTAATTTCAAATAAGAAGCCTACAAACGGTTTCCTAGTCTCCAAGCGGGTATCAAAATAATGTGCACCCAAGCGGATAGATGGCGTTGAAAGACGGAGTTTTCCATAACATGGGAGTTACCACCCCAATGGCTGCCGATATTGTTCACCTGTAGTAGTCCACCTCTTGTGATAACGCTTTGAGTGCAATTGTTGTTCCATTCGTCCATAAAATTAGTGTGTATCGCTTAATCTATCTTCTAGGTAAGTTTTCATGTAATTATCCATTTAAAACCATTTAGTTGTAATAATTGTGAGTATACTTGTGCACAGAAATCAACCTTACAAAGTCATTTAAGAACTCATACCGGCTAAAAACCATTTAGTTGTAATATTTGTCAGTATACTTGTGCACGGAAATCAGCCTTAAAAAGTCATTTAAAAACTCATACCGGCGAAAAGCCATTCAGTTGTAATATTTGTGATTATACTTGTGCACATAAATCAGCCTTACAATATCATTTAAAAACTCATACCGGTGAAAAACCGTTTAGTTGTCATATTTGTAAGTATAAATGTGCACAAGAATCGCAATTGCAAAAGCATTTAAAATCTCATATGTAGTAACCATAGACATATTGCTGTGATACTCGGCAAAAATACTCAATCAACAACACTCCTGGGATTCTTCGAGTTATGGTAGCTGATTTTCACCTCAACACATCTGACTGTGCGTCTTACTTCGAAGGTACACGAACAATTCGGTAAGAGTTTCGTCTATTTCTTATTAAACATTGAGCTCGCGCGTGAATTTAAATTTGGGTATTTACTTAAACATTTTTTAGTATTAGTTGCTTTTCTTGTAAATTATTTTAATTTAATAATGCAAATTTCTCTTTTGTTTTTTCTTTAATATTGTGTTTATTAATAAATTACATTCTTAGTGTACAATAGTTGCATTTCGTTTGATTTTAAA
The DNA here is from genome assembly GCA_932274525.1 of Podabrus alpinus. Taxonomy (NCBI): domain Eukaryota; kingdom Metazoa; phylum Arthropoda; class Insecta; order Coleoptera; family Cantharidae; genus Podabrus; species Podabrus alpinus. The sequence goes on from OW026452.1 coordinate 9,805,250, forward strand.
ATCAGCAGAAAGTAAAAGAAAATAAGGTGCAAGATATAGCAAGTATTTTCTCCGATTATTTTTTTGAACTTACTTATTGAGTTCAGTTCGATTGAGCATTTACTTGATAATCCACCTTTGACCCTGAAAGAGTTCTCGTTTGCTAGTCGGTGCATTTTAAATAAGTGTCATGAACAGTAGCACATGGCAATACTAATTTCAAATAAGAAGCCTACAAACGGTTTCCTAGTCTCCAAGCGGGTACCAAAATAATGTGCACCCAAGCGGATAGATGGCGTTGAAAGACGGAGTTTTCCATAACATGGGAGTTACCACCCCAATGGCTGCCGATATTGTTCACCTGTAGTAGTCCACCTCTTGTGATAACGCTTTGAGTGCAATTGTTGTTCCATTCGTCCATAAAATTAGTGTGTATCGCTTAATCTATCTTCTAGGTAAGTTTTCATCTAATTATCCAATCTATTTCAGCTTTAGATAACTTTATTTTCAGATGCAGAAGTTTTGTTACGACATTATCAAACTGCAAACTTCAAAATTCTCTTTTTAGTGCTATTAGATGGCGCTAAAATCTAACACGCAATCGACTCTGACTCGATCAATGTCGCCATTTTATAATTTTGTCTAACAGTGATTTGTCAACTATAGCAGTAGTTTTCTAAATCGATAACATATTATAATCAATATAAACAACGCCTTGAATTAAGGAAAGTGATTTTGTACCTGTACAGTTACAGTACTCCATCTTCCAAATGAAACCAGTTACCGATTTGCTTGCAGCTCAAGTGCTACCTTCGGAAGAATCACAAATTGTAGAAAACAAGGGTATATTTTTGGAAACTCCAAATAATTCAATTAGCAATTACGAAATTAAAAGTGTAGTGGTAGAAGATGTGAAATTTGATTTGGAAGATTTGCATCATTCCATTGATATTAAAGAAGATACCGACGCTACACAATCAACACGGAACTGTTCAAATTTTTTCGAGTGTGCAATTTGTGGTTATAAACTTGCTCTTAAACAAACTTTAATACGTCATTTAAGAACTCATAAAAAAAAGGATGTGAAATCATTTATATGCAATATTTGTAACTTCAAATGTGCCTACAAATCACGGTTTGAAATCCATTTAAGAACTCATACCGGCGATAAACCGTTTAATTGTGATATTTGTGATTATACTTGTGCACGGAAATCTACCTTACAAAGTCATTTAAGAACTCATACCGGCGAAAAACCATTTAGTTGTAATATTTGTGAGTATTCTTGTGCACAGAAATCAACCTTACAAAGTCATTTAAGAACTCATACCGGCGAAAAACCATTTAGTTGTAATATTTGTGAGTATACTTGTGTACGGAAATCTACCTTACAAATTCATTTAAGAACTCATACCGGCGAAAAACCATTTAGTTGTAATATTTGTGAGTATTCTTGTGCACATAAAACAACCTTACAAAGTCATTTAAGAACTCATACCGGCGAAAAACCATTTAGTTGTAATATTTGTGAGTATACTTGTGCACAGAAAGCAGCCTTAAAAAGTCATTTAAAAACTCATACCGGCGAAAAACCATTTAGTTGTAATATTTGTGAGTATACTTGTGCACAGAAATCAGCCTTACAATATCATTTAAAAACTCATACCGGCGAAAAACCATTTAGTTGTAAAATTTGTGAGTATACTTGTGCACAGAAAGCACACTTACAAAGTCATTTAAGAACTCATACCGGCGAAAAACCATTTAGTTGTAATATTTGTGAGTATTCTTGTGCACATAAAACAACCTTACAAAGTCATTTAAGAACTCATACCGGCGAAAAACCGTTTAATTGTGTTGTTTGTGAGTATACTTGTGCACAGAAATCACACCTACGAAGTCATTTAAAAACTCATACCGGCGAAAAACCATTTAGTTGTAATATTTGTGAGTATACTTGTGTACGGAAATCTACTTTACAAATTCATTTAAGAACTCATACCGGCGAAAAACCATTTAGTTGTAATATTTGTGAGTATTCTTGTGCACATAAAACAACCTTACAAAGTCATTTAAGAACTCATACCGGCGAAAAACCATTTAGTTGTAATATTTGTGAGTATACTTGTGCACAGAAAGCAGCCTTAAAAAGTCATTTAAAAACTCATACCGGCGAAAAACCATTTAGTTGTAATATTTGTGAGTATACTTGTGCACAGAAATCAGCCTTACAATATCATTTAAAAACTCATACCGGCGAAAAACCATTTAGTTGTAATATTTGTGAGTTTACTTGTGCACGGAAATATACCTTACAAAGTCATTTAAAAACTCATACCGGCGAAAAACCATTTAGTTGTAATATTTGTGATTATACTTGTGCACATAAATCAGCCTTACAATATCATTTAAAAACTCATACCGGTGAAAAACCGTTTAGTTGTCATATTTGTAAGTATAAATGTGCACAAGAATCGCAATTGCAAAAGCATTTAAAATCTCATATGTAGTAACCATAGACATATTGCTGTGATACTCGGCAAAAATGAAGTTTATTTCCACTTCCAAATAATATTCCGTCCTTCATAACCCATCCACTTTCAATTAAATACTGTTTATGTAGCTATTCAATTTATTCATAATATATTAAACTTTAATAATTACTTCTCAGAATTACAAAATTATAGGCACCAATTATCTGACCAACGTCCATTCACTTACATGGCATTGTTCTGCAATGTGCTTATCTTACTTCCGTCAGTAGCGCTTCATTCAAATTAAATTATTTCTCTTCCACTATAAATTACAAATTTTGGGGTATGAAATGCAGCGATATATTGCTGTGTTTTGCGTTAAATTGTGTTGTCCCCATCTGCTTGTTTAAACTACTTCAAAATCTTTTAACCAAGATGCTCTGCTTTAACTTTTGGTAAGCAAGGAGAGGTTTTTAAAAATAAAAAACAGCTTGTGCTGAGCTGTTTTGTAATAATTTGAAATTTTACAGATATTTTTAAATTTTGAATTTAATTGCATTAAATTAAATTGAATATAATTAATTAAATATACATTAAATATTAATTAAATAATTAATATAATTAAAATAATAAAATTTAAGTACAAGTCCACTCAAATATAAGCCTAAAGAAAATTAAAATTTTTAAATGTTATCGCAAAAACAAAAATGAAATGTTCGTCAATTTGACCTGCAGGTTTGTAATTATTTAATATTGTTATATTTATACTACTAATAATATTTCAATAATTCTATCTGTGAAACCTCATAAAGGAGGTACGTAACCAGATTGTAAAAGCAGGTGCCGTATCGGGATGCCTGAGAGAAGTAAAAAGTTGATTTTATCGTAGGATTTCAAGATCTAAGGAGGGGGAAACGGAATTCAAATATTGCCAATCACGGTACGGTTTTTATGCTAAGGGGGCTTAAAGAAATCACTTAGGATAACTTGAAAATTTGATAAGTACGTGCTACGTATCTTATCAAATGTTGGTGGAGCAGTTATTCAAACAATGTTCAAATTAAAACTCGCTTTATTATCAATTAAATTAGTCTTATATAATCAGTCTTTTGCTTATTCATCAAATTCCTACACCTAGTTCCTATTTATAATTGTTACAATTCATGTTTAGCTTTGTAACCTACATACATACATATTATTGTAATGTCAACTTAGTTTTAGTTGACTAAGTAAATATTCTTTATTTATAATTTTATTTCCGCATTATACATTTTTACCTTCCTATTTTTATTTAATTAACCAATTATTTATTTACTGTATTTATAGTAAATACCTCTGTTTAATTATGCGAATTAAACAGGGCTTTTAAAAAAGTGGAAACATGTAATTTCTTATCTGATTACTTCTGGTCCCATAACAACTAACGATCTATTTGATCATTTTAAGCAATACTTTTAAAAATTTAGGTTTAATAGTCAGGGCGTTTATTTGTGACCAAGGGGCTAATAATAGGAGTCTTTTTAAAAGATTGCGTCAGCACTCTGCATTTGAAAACATTTATTTGATTCGTGATGTTCCACATTTAATTAAAAGTATTCGCAATAATTTATTAAACAATGTGAATATAATTAAAGTTGACAATGACATTGTGTCTTGGAACGACGTTGTAAATTTTTACGAATTGAACAAATCGAATAAAGCAAGAAGTTGTTGTAAACTCTCTGAAAAACATATACGGCCAAATACTTTCGATAAAATGCGCGTGAAATTTGCTACACAAGTATTTTCAAATAAAGTGTCTACAGGTATTTGTACAGCTATTAGAACAGGAGAAATAACAAGCACTACAGCAGAATTTTTGAAAAAAATTAACGACTTATTTGATTGCCTAAATTCTAAAGTGATATATGATTCAAATCCATTACGGTGTGGTCTGTCAAAAAGAAGAAGAGTTGTAGAAGAAACAATGAATCAAGGAATTTTGTGGTTGCAATCGATACGGATCATAAATAAGAAATCGGGTAAATTAAGAAATAATATATATTGTTTCGATGGCTTGATTTTGACAATAACAAATATTCTTTCTCTTTACCAAGAACTTTTAAATGAGGGCTACACATTTTTATTAACGGCTCGATTAAATCAAGACCCTTTAGAGTCTTTTTTTTCAAAAATTAGAAATTCTGGAGGACATAATAGTAATCCAACTGTTGGATCGTTCAGAATAGCTTTGCAACATTGTATTTCTTCGAATTTAGAGAAACCCTCCGAAAGTGCCAATTGTGAAATTGACGAAGAAAATGACGAAATAAATACCGATAGTGTTGCTTTCGCAAGCTCAGATGTCCCATCTGTTAGTACACAATTACATGATGATTTCCGTGAAGATAACGATTTAGAAAGTGATAACGAAAAACCTCTAAGTCGGCAATATCCAAGTCTCGAAAGTTGTTCATTAATTATTTTCGTGGCTATGTGGTGCATTCTTTACTTAAGAAATTTAATTGCGGTATATGTCAAAAGAGTTTGCTAAACGAAGGTGTTTTATCGAATCATGACTTATTAATATTGTTTCGAGACTATGGCCACGATGAAGAAAATATAAAATATTTAAGAAATCCTGCAATCATCGTTCTAGATATAGCAAACATAGTTCTTACAACATTTGAAAAATTGTTTGCCAGAGAAAAAAGTGCTATGGGAATTAAAGAAATGATCATAAGCAACAGTGAACAAATTGTTCGAGAAAAATGCCCCGAGTTTTATAATGTCCCGCAGCATTGTTTAGTTCACAGAACATTTAGTACTTCGCGGCTTTTCAAAGACGATATTTTGAACCCACCGTTTTTACCTATAAGCATATCACTTTCCTGGTCTTATTTCCTTTGCATTTGGCGTTATTCTGCAAATTTAAAAATAAAATGGAACGCATAAATGAACGACATATTTATTTATGGCTAAGCTACAATAATTTGTTTTAAATTTTCTTATAAATTTATTACGTTCGGTATATTGGCGATGTAGTTAATTATTTGTTAATAATTACGTTCAAATGTTGTGTGTGCCTATCAGCAAAATTACTTTCATGCAGAGCTTCACAAAGTTGCCTCGATTATCGTTCGGTTTGCATAAAAGGAAACTAATAAGTTATTTTTCCACACGTACTTGCAGTTTTACATGTGCATATTATATTTATAATTGCAATATTTGAATTACTATGTCTGTTTTTAATTGTACTTCCACCAAATTTGTATATTAATTGTATTTTTGTTCTTATTAAAAGGGAAAACGATAAAATATCTTACTCATCCTCGAGTTGTAATTTTATAAATAAAAAATAAGTTTATTATAAAGTTTTTTTTCCTTATTAAATTATACAAAATAATTAATAAATAACTTGTTACTTGCTTGTTACATAAGAATATTTATAGTAGGTACCTTTGATCCATCAGACCAGAATACGTTTGAAATTTCAGTTCATTTTCAAAGATTATTATTTATTTTGTAATAGGGCAGTAACCTGTATTGTAAAGCAAAAAGTTATTAAACGGATTATCTTGGGTCAAGATAAACACTAAAATGCAAAGTGTTGAGAAGTTATCGTTTGCTATCAGCTATCAGGGTAATATGGTAATATGCAAATCTAAAAGCGACATCTATGGGAAATTAAAGAAACCCCGAGAATTACCGACATTTCACAATCATATCCCCCAAGTGACTAACGCCATCTACTTATGGGGGAGAAATAACCTACATATAAAAATGCATTGCGCTTCTCATCTTTCTTTTGTTAAGCAATGAGTGTCTTTGAAAAATAAAAAACAGCTTGTGCTAAACTGTTTTGTAATAAATTTGAAATTTTACAGATATTTTTAAATTTAATTGGATTAAATTAAATTTAAAATATTTAATTAAATATTAATTAATATAATTAAAATAATAAAATTTAATTGCAAATCCACTCAAATATAAGCCTAAAGAAAATTAAAATTTTTAAATTGAATTTTTAAATGTTAGCACGAAAACAAAAATGAAATGTTCGTCAATTTGACCTGCAGGTTTGTAAATCGTCGGCTTACTGCCAAAACAAGATAACTCCATTTTGGACAAAATGAGTTATATACATGATTGCATTCAACTAAGAGCAAACTACATTTTGACAAAACCTGATAACTGTAAGTCAAATATTAAAGGAGTATTAAGAAGTTCATTTTTAACTTTTGTTAACTTGTTTATGGTGAATCAAACTTTAAAATCAGTTTTACTCAAAACTATCATTTTGGAGTTATCTTGTTTTAGCAGTAAGCCGACGAAATATTTAATATTGTTATATTTATACTAATAATATTTCAATAATATTGTCTATCTGTGAGACCTCATAAGGAGGTAGTACGTAACCAGATTGTAAAAGCAGGTGCCGTATCGGCATGCCTGAGAGAAGTAATACAGAATACCGAAATTTCGTTGAAGTAATTCGAGATACAGGTGAAGTACTGGATGTAGTAAGATGGATCAGACAAAGAAGAAGAGGATGGAATGAACACGTCAACCGTGTGAACTGCAATGGGATTGCTCGAATTGTCAGAGATGAGAAAGTTGTCTATATCAACTATATCAAAAAAACATTGAATTTAATTAAATAAATTTAGGAATAACATATTATAACAAAATCTTTGAAACTATTTATATATTTTATCCAAAAAAATAGATGAAAATTCTACTGATATTAAATAAATCATTAAATTAGATTTCTGTAAATCGGATAATTATTATTAAATGAATGTAAGATAATAATTTAATGAAATGGTTATTTCTTGTATATGATTTAACTACAGTGCAAATGATTTATCATTTATTTGAAATTATATATTTTTATAACCAACGATTCATAATTTAACTGAAATGTTAATAAACATTCAGTGTACGACTTAGTTGCGTTGAATCGGAAATTTATTAAACTAGTTAGGGTTTCGTTTGTAATTTCAATGAATAAGATTAAATTAACGTTAAAACTTTGTGTGTTGATTATCAACAATGTCTTATTTTAATTCCTAAGTCCATTACATATACACAGTAAAAAATATAGTGTTAATATTGAACTCTATTTCACACTACAAATGGTTCATACAAGTCCACCACATATAGTGTACATTTTTACACTAACAGTTTTAATAATGTACAGTGTAAATTAGTTCACTAGAATTGGTAAAAATTTTAACCGTATTTCGAGTATATTGTAGATAAATATAGAGTAAAAATGTACACTAAATAGAGACTTTATTTACACCGTTGCGAGTGTATTTTAGATAAATATAGAGTAAAAATGTACACTAAATAGAGACTTTCTTTACACCGTTGTGAGTGTATTTTAGATAAATATAGAGTAAAAATGTACACTAAATAGAGACTTTCTTTACACCGTTGCGAGTGTATTTTAGATAAATATAGAGTAAAAATGTACACTAAATAGAGACTTTCTTTACACCGTTGCGAGTGTATTTTAGATAAATATAGAGTAAAAATGTACACTAAATAGAGACTTTATTTACACCGTTGCAAGTGTATTTTAGATAAATATCGAGTTGAAATATACACTAAATAGAGAAAACCAACTTTTTTGGAAGGTTTCTCTATTTAGATGTAAAATTTACAACATTCCTAGGATAAAAAAAATACTATAGATTAATAAAATAAGCGAAGAAGTACAACCGTAACCTTAATAGAAAATAAAACATTAGTTATTAGAAATTTTTATATTTATTGACATCAATAATGAACTAAAATAATTATAATTATATACATTTAAAAAATCATAAAATACAGATAATATAGAACTTAGAAAAATAAAGTATATATAAGTATAAGAAATATTAAAAATAAAATACACTTAAATAATAATTACGAGTAGTACCAAAATAAATTCTAATATAATAATTATTTTACTAAATTGAGAAGCTTATGACTATTAAAATAATATAAAATATATATATAATGCACCATTACTTATAATAATAGTTATATAATTAGTACTAATAATAAAAATTGTAAAATAATAATCATTTTATTAAATTAAAAACTGTGCGACTGTTAAACACATAAGGGTTTCAAATTCAAGCATTAGTATAAAATTTTCACACATTGTGAATTTTAATAAATGATAAAACTAGAAAATCGGATAGGGCAGAAGGCTAAGCAAATTTTATGTCTAAAAAACTACTTGCCATTGATAATATTTAAACTTTTTAATATTAAAAATGATATCAGTGAAATAGCCGGTTGCAGACTTTCGCTCTTGATCTTGGTTGTCAATTTTGGGCGCCGAAACTAGAGATCAAGAGTGACTGGGAAACTTTTTGTGCGCAAGAACTGCATCGTTTCCCGCGCTGTGTGGCATGTGGTCATTTGGACGTCTTGTTTAAAGACGGTGCCTGTGGCATGTGGACGTCTTGTTGAAAGACGGTGCCACACACTATACAGCACGGAAAGTGATGCGGTTATTGCACACAGATTTCCCGGCCGCGTAATAATGTCTAGTTTCGGCGGCCAAAATTGGCCGTCAAGATTGTGTGATATCAAGCCATTGGATTTTTTTTGTGATTATATGAAGCAAAAGGAGTATAACAATCCGGGGGATTGAGATACTCAATCCAATACCAAATTATTCCAGAGTGAAAGTACTATAGATTCTTTTTAACATTAAAAATGATATCAGTGAAATGGCCGGTTGCAGACTTTCGCTCTTGATCTTGGTTGTCAATTTTGGGCGCCGAAACTAGAGATCAAGAGTGACTGGGAAACTTTTTGTGCGCAAGAACTGCATCGTTTCCCGCGCTGTGTGGCATGTGGTCATTTGGACGTCTTGTTTAAAGACGGTGCCTGTGGCATGTGGACGTCTTGTTGAAAGACGGTGCCACATACTATACAGCACGGAAAGTGATGCGGTTATTGCACACAGATTTCCCGGCCGCGTAATAATGTCTAGTTTCGGCGGCCAAAATTGGCCGTCAAGATTGTGTGATATCAAGCCATTGGATTTTTTTGTGATTATATGAAGCAAAAGGAGTATAACAATCCGGGGGATTGAGATACTCAATCCAATACCAAATTATTCCAGAGTGAAAGTACTATAGATTCTTTTTAACATTAAAAATGATATCAGTGAAATGGCCGGTTGCAGACTTTCGCTCTTGATCTTGGTTGTCAATTTTGGCCGCCGAAACTAGAGATCAAGAGTGACTGGGAAACTTTTTGTGCGCAAGAACTGCATCGTTTCCCGCGCTGTGTGGCATGTGGTCATTTGGACGTCTTGTTTAAAGACGGTGCCTGTGGCATGTGGACGTCTTGTTGAAAGACGGTGCCACATACTATACAGCACGGAAAGTGATGCGGTTATTGCACACAGATTTCCCGGCCGCGTAAAAATGTCTAGTTTCGGCGGCCAAAATTGGCCGTCAAGATTGTGTGATATCAAGCCGTTGGATTTTTTCTTTGTGATTATATGAAGCAAAAGGAGTATATCAATCCCCCCCCCCCCCCAATTATTCAAGAGTGAAAGTACTATAGATTCTACGCTTTATTTATGAACTACCACAGGACATATACAGCAAAATAATGGGAACTTTTATCAAAACAGCGAAAGTCTGCAAGGCCGCCAATAGCGACTATTTGACCGATATAATTTTTCATGTTTAATGTGAATGCGTTTAATTTAAATTAAAATTGTTACCTCTAATTGATAAGGATTAAGTGAATTCCGTAATATTACTTTATAATTGTACTAAACGAAATTAAGAAAACAATGACGATGGGAACAAGTTATATTAAAAGCAAAAACTGTACTTGGGAACTAAATAGTAATCAGGTGCAGAATGTCCTTGATGTAAATTGTATGATTCTTTGTATATTAACAATTTTAAGTCAATTATGTTTTCTTCGAGACTAGGTAACAATCTATACGCATTAAACTGGTGACAAAATTCAACAGTTACCCACTTTTCAGTTACAAAATACGGATGTTCTCCAAATAAAAATATTTCTTTAATTTTTTCAAACTGAGGTAAAGTAGAATTCAAAGTTCTACCTGAGCATATGAAATAATTTATTTTATACCGATAACCTAATTTAATCCATTTACATATTTGTATCAGAGTTTGTTCCGGAAAATCTTCAATTTCTTTTAAAATTAAATCGTAATAAGTGAAATCAATTAATTTGCATGTACTTGATGGCCCAGTGAGCAATTGAACTTCAAAATAATTTTCGAAAATTGTACTTTCTTGAAATTTTGTGGCCAAAGTTTTTGCTAAATTTTTAAAATTTCTGTACTTTGCTACAAAATTTTTAAACAGCGAATGTTTGCCTTCATATCTCATGCACCACAAATTAATTAAAGGTCCCATAGTACGTATAACTCGTCCATAATGCACCATAAAATGCATTTTTGGAATTAAATTATGATTGAATGCTTTTTTAAATACTTTATGATGTTGTTCGACTAGATTTTCTAAAGACCCGACCATTTCTTCTGAAATTCGGGGGGAAAAAATTATTTCCATAATTTTTAATAATAATAAAATGACATCTAATTTAAGTTTCAATTCGTTATTTAATTGCAAATCGTCTATTATCAATGGCAAATATCTTATCAAACACCACGATTGCATAGCCCTTTGTCCAACCGAACTTCCTACTTTATCCAAAACTATTGGGCTAGGTTTAATAGTCTGATCTAAATCTCCGTAATGGTACATTTTAATTCTATCATTTAAATCATGTAAACTTATGAGTTTAAACTCTATAATACTCGTAATAAACAGTTTAATTTCAAGTGGAACACAACCTTCTAAAACATCGTGCATAATATCTACAGAACTGGAATCAAATAATTTAAAAAATTTGAGTTCATTTAAAATACTTTTCGATTTAATACCAAAATAATTGCTTTCTTTACTTGCAAAAGGGTAATGCGATTCCGTAAGTTCAAAATTTCTGATAATGGCCTCCGTGTCCGAAAATAAATTTTGAATGTCAGATTTATGCGTTAAACATATACGGCAATAATAATTTGCTTGAAAAGATTCCACCATTCCGTTTAACGCATTACCACCTAAATTATCATGAGAGAGTGACACTAGAGTCCCATATACAGGCTCATCTAAACCTTCTATTACAATACCATCTGTTTCCAAACTTGAAATATCTTGAACTACAGGTTTTAATATAGAGTTTAAGTCGACAGTATCTAAAGAAAAATTGTTTTTTAAATCTGACGTAAAAAACAAAGCCACCAAATGAATATTTTTTAAATGAGCATTGAAATAATTTGAAATATTTTTTAAAGAGAAATAAATTGCCCCCATCTTGTTACTACCAGTTTTGCTACCCAATGGATTTGTAGTTTCAAAGTCATCATAATATAGTTGCAACTGTAAAAAATATTTTTTAGTTTGAAAAAGTTGATTATTTTGCAAATATGAGCCTACAGTTATCATTTTCGGATCACTTGGATACTTTGTCAAAATTACGTCAGAGTTTTCTTTTAAAAGCAATTTTAAGGTATCTAAAATAGGGACGTATTGAAACGAACATGGAAGATTTTTTTCAACATATTGATTTAGAATTCTGTCCAAAACATTTTCTGGTCTCATACTGAGTACTACGTCTTTGGGTTTAACATATTGAAATGAATTTATTATCTTATTCCTCTTGTAGATTGAATTGTATTTTTGCAATTCTTGTTTAATTAAGTTATAGAAATCATTTGTGTTTGAATTTTCTTCACTACCACAAAGAGAAAGCAAATTAATAAAAATATTTTCTAAAAGTTCATCAACCGAGTTAAAAATAGTCTGCATTTGTGGATTTGTAAAAGGAATACATAAAAATTGAGAAAAAAATATTTGAAATGTATCTGCAAGTTCCAGAGGTTTGTTTTGAATTGAATCTTCTTCGTCAACATTATTTACTTCATTAAAACAAAACGGTGGCAACATAGCATTATTAAAAGAAGTAGTATCTGGTTGTTGATTACTAGCATTATTAGAATTGATGATAAATGATTCAGAATTTAAATTTCCTACATGCATTGTATGTTTTAAGGAATGCTTGCGAAAACCACTAAAAGTATTGTATGTATTAAAACAATTTCTAAAACAGCATTTTAAATTTAGTTTAGGATTATCAAAAAGTGAATGAGATGCCCTTAAATGTTTAACAGTATCCGCAACACTATTTAATTTAACTGAACAAAGAAAACAAATAAGCATTATGGAATAAGTATTATAGTGAACGTTAAAATTGAATTTAAAAATAATTACTATAAATTTAACAAAATACACTCAATATTAACTTAGGCAACTTAATTATTGAGCAGTCTAGTACGTAATTCTATCATTTTTGATGTAAACAAAATTTTTTCACTGTCTATATTAAAATAAAAACTTTGAATAAATTTATAAAAATGATCTAATTGCTCATCATATTGAATCCCAAAAGCAAAATGTGCCTTAAACAGAAGTGCAAATGCTGTTAAAACTGAACATGGAGAAGCGCAGCTAATACTAGACTGGTCAATAATTAAATTGTATTGACAGATTGTGGATTTAGTTAATCCCCCCGCTACTATAAATGGTTGACGATTTTTGCTTGCTGATATAATTTCTAAAATTGTCGTGTTCAGCTAATCATAAAAAAAGATGTAAGAATTCATAAAATAAATGTTAGAAGTATAAAATAACTTACAGGTTTAAATGTAATTAATCGATCTTCCAATTTAACGTTATTTTTGCATCTATTCTTTTTACTTGCAATAGGAGGCACCATTTGCATTAATGCAAAGAGGGCCTTTGTTGCTGGATTCCAATCTAAAATTAATTATTAATAAATCCATAGTAGATAGCAGTGATAAATTCGCATACCTGATGATGCACTTTCATTTCCTGATATGATTTCCAGCTGTGGATATTTCACAGTACTAGAATAAATCTGAATTATTTTTTCTACGTCTTTCGAAAAAACTTCTTCAAAGTTTATTTCAGTTGGATACAACTGCTTAAAATCTTCTTCAATCTAAAATAGTATTTTATTTTTCAATATATAAATTCAGATAAATGAAGACAATAAAACTTACAAGCCACGAATTATCAAGAAATCTTGGGAATTCTTTTAAGACATTAATTCCCAAAGATCTCCTGTAAGGCAAAGTTAATAACATCCTACTCCTAATAGCGTCTGGGTCCGTATCAGTACTAATATTTTTTAAAAAACAAAGTGCATCAATTACATCAGCAGATTTTTCAACTGCTGTTGTAACAGTTGCGTTTTGCTGAAGTTGGGCATCACGAAAATTTCTTTTTCTGGTTCTTCTATTTATATCTTGTTTATTGCGCGACAACGTACGAAGACGCCAAGAAATGTATCCTTCACCGCCGTTGCGGCACGAATAGAATGCTTCCTATAATAAATAATGTGTAAAAAATGGATTACACCTGCAGAATAACTCATGCATGTTTATAGATACTAACATAACCAAATTTTCCTAGAGGATCCCTGAGATTTGGAAAAATAGATATGATAGCTTCCCCCAAATTGCGCTTGGCAAATTCTGGCACTTTCAGTCCGTATCTCTCAACTAAACTTCCCACTGTTATTTTAACAAGAGTCATTCTTTCGGAATTGGAAAGGTAGCCTGCCTTTTTGTAACAGTCAATAATATTTTCACCGCCTTTTCGTCTAATTATTTCTTCCCATTTCTACAAATCTTCCAATTTAATAAATGTTTGTAAATATTATAAACTAACCTTGGGAGCAAGTAAATCTGTGTGAAGGGCAGGTTTTGAATCCGAATCTGAATCCGAATCACATGAATGAGAATCAGACGATGTACCAGGAGAATCCACAGTTACTATGAATTCATTGAATGAAACAGTGTCCATCGATGATAACATGCAATGGTCTAAAAAAAATACAATCGTTGAACACGAAGTACTAAGAATAATAGTTACTTACTGGTTTCAGTACGGAGTGTAGCAACAAGGATTTCAAGAGTACCTTCCGATGAATAATCATTTATAAAATCAATAAGTGTATCTTCCTCCAGTATTGTACCAGTTGGATCGGCAAAAAAAATCTTGTCTCCCAATTCGGGGAACTTCTTCTTGACTAAAATTATTTTCCATTTAATAAAAGGTGCAACATCGATCATCCGCATTATAATAATAATTTATGTAATAATATGTTCGGATTATTGCATTTTTCTGATTGTCTTTGGAAATGAATAAATAAATCAATCTCTCGTACACAATTAAGTTGGTTTTATTAACAGTACCACAAATAAGATAATTATGGTTTCCAAAAAAATTGCAATTCGTACCAATGTAATCATAAAATAGGTACATACAAAAATTTTAAATACAAATATTAATACACACCGCGAAAAAATGATCAAAAATATAATAACTGTTTATTATTTCCAATATAAAATTTATATGTTTTTACCTTGTAAAATTTTTTTCGCAAATGATAACCTCAAATTTTTAACATCGGCAATGACTAAGATTTGAAACATTATACCTAGCAATATAAATAACCCTTGGTATACACACGATCGCTATAAAAAATGCTGCTAATCGTCGTACAAGTATTAAAATTTTAAAACTTGGCATTAATTTGCTGTAATATGCAAAATTTTCTTCAACACGTGTAGAACAAATATTGACCGTGGATCACTTATCTATAGGATTGACCAACATCACTAGTACCAACTGTAGTAAAATGAAATAAACCACATTAAAATATTCGAATCTTTTGTTCGCCACGAGATAATATATAATTATTATTATAAAATGTAAGTTTTATTGTACTTCGATGTAACTCAATAGTATTGAAAAATCAATCAAAAATATGCAATACTAAAAACGTTACTTTAAATTATTATGCATAAATACCAACTAATACTTAGATATTAATTTCAAGGTTACTTACCCAAAATTTCCAATTCTTGGTACGTAAAAGTTGATTCAAATTTAAGCATCTTTTTTGTATGTATATGTTTTACCGAAATAAACATTATTTTGGAAAGTTTTAATTGAATTTTAAAAAAAATAAGTCACTTGAGCAAATAAAACTATTATCACTACACAACTGGAATACCATGGAATACTTATAGACGGATAGACGCATAATGAAACCAAAGAATAAATGAAACTACGCGCTTATACCAACGGTCATGCCCACGTCATATCTTAGATTATGCTGATAAGCTTTTATAATTATAGCATAATGAATTTTTACCATCAGCAATATTATTTTTACGTAGGAAGACCGTTACAAAGTATTATAATTTAATGTAATATGTGTAAAATTTACCTGATGTCGAGTTTATTTTAGCGTATAGTTGCAATTTACTTGTTTTAGAGTATATGTTAGTTAAAATAACGAATAGTGTTAAATTTTACTCTAAAATTTCACACGAATTAATTTACCATCAACACTACAATTTTTACACGAAGAAATTTTTTACTGTGTAGCCATGCACTCAGTGGCGTGTTTTCTATGGAAGCTAGGGAAGCTGCGCTTCCCTTATTTGCCTTGCCAAATTAAAAACAAAAATTATTTATTTATATAATTTAAAATTTACGATTTTTAAATTTTTTATCAATTTAAATTCCTTTCTTTATTTGAATAAAAATTTGAAATTTACTGAAATATGTAGTAGATATTTAAAAAAACTAGTTACTAGTCACGACACGCCACTACATGCACTAAATATCTGTAAAAGTTATAATTATTAATTCCCTAAATAATTGTATTATTTTTCTTTATATATTGACCTGTATTTTCCTTCCCCGGGTATATTTTTATATTTGATAATTTTGTATTTAAAATTAACGAAAACATTTAAAATTTGCGTTCACGAGTTGAACAAAGATAACATTTTGCGTTCAAGTGTTAAGAGAGATTAGAAAATGTGGCAGTCAGTCGAGTCGTGTCCGCGCGTTGCGACTAGCGACTAGAATTTGTATTTTGATGAAAGTTTAAAATAAATTAAAAAGTTATTAAAAAAGTAGCGGTGTTTAATTTTCCTTTGTGAAATTTTGGAGGATAGAAACTCCCCATATATTGAAATTGTTCGCCCGGCGGGCGTTATATTGTTTAGAACACGACAATATTTAGCATTAGTAGTTTTAAATTTACTAAACTTGTATTATTTTAAATCTCAACCGTTCGACTCGAGGTGTTTGTGGAATATTTATTCCGGTCACTAATTCCCTCGAAGACAACGTATGGAGGTTAATTTATTCCATATTAATTTTTATTTACTGGATGTTTGTGTACTGACACAGTGTCTGGCATTTATTGGATGCTCACATTTATTGTAACCATTTGTATATTTAATTATTAGGGTTTATATGTGTATATTTTAAGCACAAAATTTGACAAACATGATTTAAAGCGTAAAATTCTATTAATTTGGTTTATGCAACATAATTTATATTTTAAGAAATATTATTTAAATTTTATAATTAATATTCTCAAATAATGTATTAATTCGTCAAAATTAATCCATATCTTATTAAATTTTGTTCACTGTTTGTGGAACCTTTTACTCTTGACTCACCCCCTCCCCCATTCTATTCAAGAATAAGTTTCTTGATTACTTTCGGAGGATGATTATACAAAAATTCAGTGCCGCTCATAATATTACCAATTGTGACTTCCACTCCCTATTTTGTCTTCCCTATTTAACAATGGATCTATGGAGTGTCCACGACCATCTCGATTCGAGCTAGTGGCATCCCATGTTGATTTAGGTAGGTACCCCGTATTTTGCCTGTGTGCTTCAAATTGTGAATTGTTAATTGAGTGTTTTTTATGGAACGATTGTTAATGAACCTTCTACAAGTTCAAATCCTGTTATGGAATGTAGAATTGAAAATTTTGATTCATCCATTAAACACAATAAAAGAAGACTACTCCGAGGGTAGGAACATATCGATATATCAACAGATTTGGTAAAGAATAATATATTATCGTCTACGTGGTTAAATGAGAAAGCTGCTGAAGATATGGATATTGGAGATCTAATACCGCCATTTTTACCAACTGCTACGGCACTATGAAAAGCTAAACAAGAGAGAAAAGGAACAATATTTCGTACAACTAAACAAAACCCATTAGAAAACGTAAATCAAATGATATGGGGAAAACATGCTGGAGAAATGCAATGCAATGGCTTAATAGACCCAGTTTATGTTCATTATTGGACACCTGAACAGATTTCAATTTATCTTCAAAATGCGTCATCAATATGTATAAATGCTACTGGATCTTTGGTTAAGAACCTGAAGCAACCAATCAAGAATTAAAGAATTAACAGCGCATATTTATTTATATCAAATTGTAACAAATAATTCCTCTGATTATATAGAGGTGAAACTATACTGCAGAATCATAAATATTATTGTTATTGAAGAGAAAATGAGTTCCTATGCGATTAAACCGCATTAAACATTACCTAATATAACACAACATTGGCAAATACTCAGTCTAGTTTTAGTAGTCCCATGAGCTTATGAGACATAATTTATCTAAAATGCCCTCCTAAGGCAAAAAATGCGGAACAATTATTTTACTGCATTTAGCTTGTAAGGAGCTATTTTTGCGTAGAAAAATGGGGGCAAGCTGGAATAAATTTTATGCTCTTTATAAGAACCTCTAAAAAGATAAACTAATTTTTCATCATCTAGCGACGCCGGATTTCGGGACTAGAGGAAAAACCATGCGAAGAATGATATTTTTACAAATGTTCGTGAATATCTCGGTGTCGGTGCACTTTAGAGCAAAATACTAAGATATTGAAAATAAAGTACACCAAATTGTATACAGAAAACATCTCTTGCACATTTCTTCCCATTAATCGAACGATTACGGAGTTACAGCCATTAAAACGGGAACAAAACTATCTGTTAGGCAATTTAGCGCGCCAGCTAATGCGCACTCAAGATGGTCAGGCGTTCGACGAAGCACTCCGTGTCAAGACGTGGTCATTACTAGACTTCACTTCAAGCTGTCACCATAGACAGATGCATTCATAAAATGTAAAGTTCTCTTCTTCTTCTTCTTCCTTTCAAGGTATAGGCAGTGTTTGCCTGTTCCGACTTCATTGATCGCTCCAACGCTTTCTTGGGCGGCCGACGTCTCTTCTCCTCTTTGGGTTATATGAGAGTATTTTCTTTGGGATTCTCTTGCTCTCCATTCTGTTGATATGGGATCTCCAGTTTTCTCTATACTCCGAGATTTTTTGATTGATGGAGAAGATTTCCAGTTCATCGCGGATATCCTCGTTTCTTATATGATCCCTTCTTGTGCAGCCTTTAGCTCTTCGCAAGAATGTCATTTCCGCTGCTTGTATTTTTGATTTATCTCTCTGGGAAAGAACCCATGTTTCGCATCCATATGTCAAAACGGGTACCGCCATTGTTTTGTAAAACTTGAGTTTAGTTTCCGTTCGGGTTAGATTCTTCAGAGTTTTGTGTATTGTGCCGCATACGTGTTGGAACTTATGTATTTTGTTGTATATGTCATTGTCTCGGTCGAAACTTATATCGCATCCCAAAAAGTTAAAGTGGGATACTTGTTCCAGAATTTGATCTTCTATAACAATCTTGCTTCTAATTATTTCTTTTCCTTGAAATGCCATAACTTTCGTCTTTTTTTGTGATATATTTAACTCATACTTGATACACAGCTGATGTAGTGCAAATATCGCTCTCTGAAGGTCGTCTTCCGTTTCTTGTATTATTGCAAGATCGTCCGCGAATAATAGACAGTTTATTATTGTGTCCCGGCTTATCCATATCCCTGATGTGATTTGTTTTTTCCATTCTCTTATTAAGTCGTCTATATATATGTTAAACAAGGTAGGCGAGAGACCACATCCTTGTCTTAGACCTTTGTTGGTTGTTATTTTGTTTGAAGTCGGCTGACGTGATGTATCTATTGTGATCGTTGTGTCTATGTATATATTTTTGACGGTTGAGATTAGGTGTTTGGGATAGCCTCGTTTTTGCAATATTTCCATGAGTTTTCGTCGGTTTATGCTATCAAAGGCTTTTGTAAGGTCGATAAATGCAATATGGGTTTCGAGATTAAACTCTCTTCGTCTTTCTATTACTTGTTTTATTGTAAAAACATTGTCGCTGCATGATCTACCCTTCCTAAACCCGCTTTGTTCTTCCAGTATGAGGACTTCTGCTATCTTCTGAATTCTTTTATTGATAATTTTTGTATATATCTTGTATGCGCTGTCGAGGAGGCTTATACCTCGGTAGTTCTGGCAGTCTCTTCTGTCTCCTTTTTTGAATATAGATACAACCCGTGCATTCTTCCATTCTGCTGGTATTTCTAGTTTATGCCAGCAGTCGTTTAGTAAGTGTAAGAATCGTAGTTTGAAGAATAGACCTCCATATTTGAAAAGTTCATTGTTCAGGCCATCTGTACCAGGCGCTTTTCTGTTCTTTGTTTGTTTGATACATTCTTCTAATTCTTGAATAGTGATAGAATCTACATCATAGTTGTTTTTGTTTTCGGTTCTACCCATTTGAACGAAGTCTTTACTTTGATCGCACCAAAGTTCATTGTAGTGTTGTATCCATTCTTCTTCCGGGATTACGTGTATTTGTGCCATATCTTTCTCTGTTTTGTTGAGGTGTTTCATGATTTTAAATGCTATCTGTTGTCTACCGTGTATATCCTGTTCTATGTTACTAATAAACTTTTCCCAAGAGTCCATGTGTGCCCTTCTAATTAATCGTTTTGCATTGTTTCTCTTTTCTCGGTATCTTTCCTTTGTTAGGTTGGTGTTCTCTTGTAAATGTATCTTATAGGCTTTCTCCTTTTCTTTAATTGCCTCTGCTATCTCTGTATTCCAAATTTTGAGGCCTTTTTTATTCTTTGTCTTTTTCTTCATTCCCAATGCTTCCTGGGCTGCCGCATTCATACATTTTCTTATGTTGTCCCATTCTTTGTTAGTATCGTTCTCCGTTGGCGTGTTTTCCAGGTGTTCTTGTAGCCTTTTTTGATAAAGATATCTGATACTTGGATCTTGTAGTAGGTTGATTTTGTAGATTTCTTTCACTGTATCATTTTTGTTATGTTGTTTTTGTTTCTTCCACCTGCTTAGTAGTTTTATTCTTGATACTAATAGATAGTGATCAGAGTATATATCGCAGCCTCTATAGACTCTTACATCTTGAACTTGGGTGTGTATTTTTTCATTTACTATGATATAGTCTATTATAGAACGTAATCCTCTGGCGCTCCAGGTATATTTGTGGATGTCCTTTTTTCTGAAGAACGAGTTTGTTATTCTCAACCCATTGAAAGTTGCAAAATTTCGTAGTGTATGTCCATTTTCGTTTACACGTGTTTCCCCGAAAGTTCCTACTACTAGAGGAATAGGTTGATTTCCAATTCGCGCGTTCAAATCTCCTGCTATAATCAAGTGATGTTGTTTGAATTCTGTGGTGACCTTCTGTAGTTTTTTATAGAAATCTTCTGTTTCTTCTTTTTTTCCTTCCTCTGGTGCGTAGACACCAATTACCGTAATATGTCCTCGGTCGATCTTTAGTTTAACAGTTATTATTCGTTCGTTTATGTAAGAGTAGCTTTCTATTCTGTTTTTCCATTTTTTATTTATTAATATGAGAACTCCACTTTTTGCTCGCATTTGTTGCTCTACGCCACTGTATATCATTATGTAATCGTCCAGTTCTTTCGTTCCTTTAAGTTTTTTCTTAGTTTCGGTTATGACGGCTATGTCTATCGATTGCTTTTTGAGTATGTTATTCAATTCTGTTTCTTTGGTCCCGAGGCCTCTGACATTCCACGTTGCGACATTAATTGTTTCTTTAATCCCAAAAATCTTGTCCTTTTCCTGCTTAGGTCGTTTTCCGTTTAATCCGTCCAGCTGTTTCCGAGGCTGTATCTTCTGAAGTTTGTGAGTAATTTAAAGGTTTCCCTAGTATAGAGTACCAGTCCATAGCTAGGTAAGTTAAGTGATGGGGCTGCCATCTTAAAGCCTCTTAACCTGCTTGATTTTCTGTAGGAGTGCTCATCTCTTAGCCAAAGGTTCCAGTTTTAGGGCGCTGGAAACTCGCCCTCGCCCTCTCCCGTCTGCTACAACTCTTGTTGTATTGCCCAGGGGTCGCGCGGTCTAGCCTTCGTGGACGTGGGAGTAGGATTTATTGGCAGAGCTGATCGGTGTTAGATCAGTTAGCATTTCTCAAGATTTGTGAGGTGCATATATTGGCATCTATGCATCTCCTTGAGGCTTATACCAATCTTTGACCCCCAAAAAAATGTAAAGTTATTTAATATAATAAAGTCAATATACGAATTAATGCAATCATTTATTGTGTTTTCATCATCAAGTAACAATCAACATCTTGATACAATTCAAGATAACATTTATGGTCCTTCGACACCGATATCAATCAGACACCTACAAAACGGAGAATTCTGACGCCATTATTCAGCTTAACAACGAAAACATCCAAGTAAGCATTGGCCTTCAAACAAAGTGATCACCACATGTAACATCTGCGCGCCAAAATACGACAACGTGAGTACTCCACATTTTCTTATCTATTTTTTAACTTAAGATTCAATCTGACAAAAACAATAGTAAATTGTTTAAATTCAAATATTCAAATAATTAATATTAAATCAACATGAGTGAATTACAGATTAACATTAAAAAACGCGGCATATTAAAAAGTCATTTATCTAGAAGTTTGCAATTTATCAATAAATTAGATCTAAATTCAACAACTCAAATAGTATCTAATTACCTAATTCAATTAAGGAAAAACAAAGTACACCCTTATTGGATGAATTCTAGTATGTACAATCAGATTGCATGAATCTGAAAGACAAACTTTCGAAGGCAATTATTTTAAAATCATGGCAACTTTTGCATCAATGATTCCCAATCAAAGATCAGCCATTCAGACTGACAATTTAGACAGCGTGCCGCAAACGGGTTCTAGCGGAATTAGCGTCGCGCAAAATAGCAATCGCAGGCAATTAGAATCGGTTATTTCAGAAAGTAACGATCCCAATTCAAGGCATAAATCATTTCACATAAAATGACCTCAATTATTAATTCCTACTTTCAATGGTGAAATGGACAAATGGCTAAACTTTTATGATATGTTTAATTCGGTCATTCATGAAAACAACACGTTGTCGCCAGTTCAAAAACTACAGTATTTAAAGAGTTCTCTCAGCGGTGAAGCAAAAGAAGTTCTTGAATGTATTGAAATTAGATCAAATAATTATGAAGTAGCATTAAACTTATTGAAAGAACGGTATGAGGATAAAGCACGCATAATAAATACACACTTAAAATGTCTGTTTGAATTAGAACCATTGCATAAGGAATCTTACATCCACATGCAATCATTACTAAACAATACTTACAAAACAATACAATATACAAACGCTAAAATCGCTTAACCAACCAACGGAACAATGGCATTCCATTCTTGTATATCTAACTCGCTCCAAATTCGACCCCGTCTCTAAACGCGAATGGGAAAAAGAAAGGTCGGGATTACAAGAAATACCAACCATGAGAGATTTATCCAATTTCCTAAAAAAAACAAATGCCGTGAATTGGAAGCTCTTAATGTAACAAAACAATCAGTTGTCATTAACAACAAATCAAAATCATTGTCAACACATGTTGCAACACAAAAACCAGCTTGCAAAATTTGTAAAGGAACCCACCCTATTTATTATTGTTCAAAGTTTTTACAAATGAGCATACCGAATCGAATCAATGAAATCGGCAAATTAAAACTTTGGAAAAGTTGTTTTCGCGGAACTCATCAAACCAAAGACTGCACATCATCAAACTGCAGAAAATGTGATCGACGTCACAACACTCTATTACACTTGACAAATGATCAATCATCAGAATCAAACGTAATTAGGTAATTACCAATACCTCTTCTATCAATAATTCCCAAAATGAAACTCAAGAAACAACAACAGTTGTAAATTTCTCGCAATTCAGACTAACACATGTACTATTACCAACAGCAATCGTTAATACATTTGACGACAAAGGTAATTGTCACAAGGTCAGGGTTCTTCTAGACTCTGGATCCCAATCAAATTTCATTTGACAAGATCTGGTCAACCAGTTAAATCTAAAATCAAAGGGAGTTAATCATCCCATATCAGGAATAAACAATTCAAACATACATGTTACAAGCGAAGTGTCAATCAAATTACACTCGCAATATAATTCATTCAAATGCACAATAAAATGTTTGACAATTCCAAACATAACAAATGAATTACCACAAACGTCATTATCCTTTAGTGATTTCAATATTCCTGAAAACATACAACTTGCAGATCCAACTTTCACACCACCTAGTAAAATGAACATTTTAGTGGGAGCCGAAGTGTTTTGGCAGTTATTGTGCATAGGTCTAATATCTTTAGGGAAAAATAAGCCAATAGCACAAAAAACGTATTTCGGGTGGATAATATCAGGGTCAATCATACAAAATCATCATTCATTGTCACATTCATCGAAATGCATGCTGACTACTAACATCAAAGATTACAAGGTGCTAGATATTCAAAATCAAATGGCGGCCTTTTGGCAAATTGAAGAAGGTCCAATCAAAAACATCAAGTCTCAAAGAGCTTGAATGTGAGCAACTCTTTGAAAAAGCCACCCTACGGGAAAGGGATGGAAAATTCATTGTTAAACTTCCAATTAAACCCAATACAATTCAATTAGGCGAATCCTACAATATTGCTAAGAAGAGATTAGATCTTCTTGAAAAACGTCTAAATTTAAATTCACAACTAAAAACTTAATATTTATCCTTTATGCAAGAATACGAAACACTAGGTCATATGACACCAGTTACTTATTCGGATTATCACTAAACGACACATTAAGGGTCGGACCGGTAGTTTAACCCGATTTATTTACGATACTTTTAAGATTTAGGTTACACAAGGTTGCGTTCACTAGCGATTGTGAGAAAATGTACCGACAAATTTGGGTACACAAAGATGATAGAATCTTTCAAAACATTTTATTGAATAATCAAATTTATCAACTCAATACCGTCACTTATGGGACAGCTTCAGCTCCCTACCTAGCTATCAGGTGCATAAAACAAATTGCCATTGACTCTAGTAAAAAACATTTCCAAAAGTCAGCAATTTCATTAGACATTCGTTTTACGTTGATGATCTCATAGCCAGCTGCGAGACTGTACATCAAGCCACGACATTGATAAATCAACTAAATAGTTTATTCATGATGTATGGACTTCCTATGAGGATCATATCCTCATAGCAATGAGGATATGATCCCCATGATCATATCATGAGGATGATATCAACCCATCCTCAAATTTTACAAAATGGTGACGTTGTCAACACAATAACTCACTTCGATTGGGATTCCAACAAAGATCATTTTCGATATCCTTTCAAACCGAAAGATAATAAATCGTTGATTACAAAACGAATTACTTAAGATCCACAAACGCTTCAGGTCAGCACACCGTTAATCTTCCCAGTGCAAGAGGTCGTGTAGCTCCTCTAAAGGTTATTACCATTCCAAAACTTGAACTAATGGCAGCCCATTTACTCGCAAAATTAGTATTCAAACTTACATTTGAATCAATTACAATTATTCCAGAACTCAAAAATAATGCGTCTTGCAACACTATAGTGTTGTTGAATCAAACTCATTACTTTCGATTCTCATAAATTCGAATTCTAAATTGATAAAATTACAACGCATACTAACTTATTGCAACAGATTTATTGATAATTGTCGTAAGTCAATTACAAGAATTAACGGCCCTCTTACCGTACTAGAACTAACAAATTCATTAGAACAGCTTATAAGGCACGTTCACATGCAAGCATTTCCCGACGAAATGCAAAACTTAAAAAATAAAAAATTTGTTTCCACTAAGAGCAAATTGAACTCGCTAAATTCCTTTCTCGATGAGCACGATCTTATACGAATCGGTGGACGATTACGTCATAGTAACCTCTCAGAAGGTGCAAAATTTCCATACATTCTCCCAAAAAGCATCATTTTACACATTTAATAATTTTACAATATCATGTACAGCATTTCCATGCAGGTCCACAAGCTACACTTAGCGCAATCCGACAAAGGTTTTGGATAGTCTCAGGAAAAAGCGAAGTGAAACATTTACTTCACAAATGCATTATTTGCAAACGTTTCAACTCGAAACCGATACTTCCAATAATGGGCGATCTTCCCGAAAGTCATGTTCTACCTTCGCGAGCCTTTTCCGTATGCGGCACAGACTTTGCGGGACCGTTCTCTATAAAGGATGGTAAGGGACGTAGTCAACGACTAACCAAGGCCTATTTTTGCATATTCGTATGTTTCAGTACCAAGTACCAGTACCAAACACCGAATCATTTCTTGCATGCCTAAAACGATTTCTAGCGCGACGTGGTTTCTGCCGTGAAATCCATTCATATAATGGTACTAATTATATAGGCGCGCATAACGAAATTAAACAATGGTATAAATTGCATACGTCTCAGATCTCAGATTCATACAAATGCTATATCTGATTTTTACTTTCCCCATACGTATTAACGTATGTATAGGGAAAGTATTGTCATCGGGTCAAAAATCGAAAATTGAAATTTTGGTATTAAATGATTCGTTATGATGCCCTGATAACATTTTCATCAATTTTTTATTGATGTCCGTCTGTATGAGGGTGTGTATGTGAGGGTGGGAGGGTGTGTGTGTGTATGTCAATCTTTACCCTACAGTGCATACGTAGGGCCTAGCAGGCCCGAGTGAACATTTAAATGAATACAAAAAATAAACCGTTGAAATAAATTTCACCATATCATTAGTAGCTGTCCAAAATATAAAAAGACATCGATATGTGTTTAAATAACTTGAAAAAGTTGAATGGCTTGCCAATAAAGGGGCTTTGTGCCTTGTAGGCCCGACGTATGCACTGGCGTTACTATTTTATATTAATCGGCTTCCAATCGAATTATAAGCTTTGCAAAAAAGAATTTCAGCTGGTAATAACAATTGATGGTAATCTTTACTCGCAAAATAATTTTATACCTAAGAAAACTGCTATAATTTCCATATAATTCTATTATAACTATTATCAAAAGTATCTTTACAATTCTTGCACATCACCATAATACAGGTCCATTTCCCCCCCCCCCCCCCATCGCGAATTTTGAGTTGAATTTGGTGTCAATCGTTTGTGTGTCGTTAGTGTGTGTTTGTGTGATAATTATTTTCGTTTGTGCGGATTTCGTTCGCGAAATATCTTGAATTTCAATGGGGGGGGGGGGAATGCTAGCCCCCCATCGCGAATTTTTTGTTGAATTTGGTGTCAATCGTTTGTGCGTCGTTAGTGTGCGTTTGTGTGATAATTATTTTCGTTTGTGCGGATTTCGTTCGCGAAATATAGACTTTCAAAATTTTATAAACCTCCGAGTAATAATCGTCAAGTATTGGGGATTACAGCAATCCACAATTAATTCTTAATTTTTTTAAAGTTTTTTTATTAAATTTTAAAGATAAACAAATATTTTTCGTTATTTCAATTATTTTTTAATACAGTATTACAATGTATTGCCATAAAATGCTACCTTTTTCTATGACACTTATTAATGCGCCAGCTAGCTGATGAGCTCTTTTCAGGGTGGATTTCAGGGTGGATTCAGGGGTCAAAGGTGGATTCCTTACTGGATAAATGCTCAATTGAAATGAACTTAATAATCAGTTCAAAAATAAAAATAATATCGGATAAAAATACTTGTTACTCTCAGCACCTTAGTTTCTAGTACTTTCTGCTGTATTTTAAATCAAACAAAAATGTAACCACTGCACACCAGGAATGTAATTTATTAATAAAACAAATATTAAAAGGAACAAAAGTGAAATTTTCATTAAATTAAACCAAATTTACAATAGAAATACTTAATCCTAAAAAGTTTATGAAAATAACCGAAATTTAAATTTACGCGCGAACTCAATGTTTAACAAAATAGGTGAGCGCTTACCGAACTGTTTTTGTAGTCTTGAAGTAGACCGCGTGACGAGTGACCAGTGATATGTTGAGATGACTCAGTTACCACGATACGAATCTTCCCAGGAGTGTTATCGATTGATTGACAAGTGCCCGCTGCATCGGTGAACATTCAGGTAAGTTCGATTGAAATAAAAATCCTTTTACTTTTGATATTTCCAGAAATCACAACTATCGATCCTTCCCAAAAATCTAATTTTTATTGGTTCCAAAATTCTATCAGTTTTAACGATTTTCTTCTTTAATTTACTATACCAAATTTTATTGACTTGAATAATTTCAAATTCTTCATGTAATTTAATCTCGTACCAAACTTCCAACTTTTATCAAATTACTTTTTCTAATTTCAAAGACGTATCCACGTCTCAACTTTTAATAAAAATAACCAAAGACTTTCCA
The DNA here is from genome assembly GCA_932274525.1 of Podabrus alpinus. Lineage (NCBI taxonomy): Eukaryota > Metazoa > Arthropoda > Insecta > Coleoptera > Cantharidae > Podabrus > Podabrus alpinus. The sequence goes on from OW026452.1 coordinate 9,833,259, forward strand.
ATACGTCCTTCTATTTTTGTGGACGACATTCAACTCAAAAATACGTCCTAACTTCACCATGGACGTAGGCCAACTCAAATTACGTCCTCACCTTTTGGTGGACGAAACCCCACTTAATAATACGTCGTCCTTATTTCATGGACGAAGGCCAACTGATTCTCTTCCTTCCTGGTCACCCAAAACTCCTTATCAATCGCGCACTCGCTTTAGAACACTAATATTTAAACAATATCCTACACTTTTAACAATTAAATATTAATTTGATTTAATTCCTAAAACTTAAATCATGACTTCATCAAACTAAAATAATCAATTCATCTTTTGTCCCTATACAATTTTTAATCACCCTTGTGGGTACAAATAGTTACATTTTTTATTATTTCAGTAGTTGAAGCAAAGCAGTCCATTCGTGAAATATCTAGAAATTTCAGGTGCAAGTTCTTATTCACAAATTATCGTGTTAAAAGTGATGACCGCGAACTGAGCATTTATCAAAAAGACACCCAACCATCCCAGAGCTACTCTTATGGGCAGGAAACCATGACAGTATATACAATATATTGGCAGTTTACAATCGTTGTAGAACGTATGCATTTTTTTCGATCCATTTTTGTGAGGTCATCATATTTTTCCCATACATTTGAATGGGCTCTTCAACAATAAGATACGTAATGACCTATCAATTCTCTATTTTTCGGTGGTATAAAAGTAATAATTCCTCTCAAATGAAATTGTTCTTTTAAAATGTTTAAAACTACAGGTACATTTGATAGAGCTGTAGAAAAATCAGTTTCGTTTGGTGCTACGGAATATGGTACTGTCTCTATAAATAAATGAGAGCTGATCTGTTCGTTGAACAGAATCACACGAACCACACGAAGAACATTTTATTGGATCTACTATAAAATATTCATTCATTACTTGTTGCAAAGATAGAAGATATTGCATTGGTAAACTTGCAACTACGGTGTTTCCTTGACGGCTATTTTTCCAATTGCAGTGACTGCATTTTCTGGTTTCTGTAAAGCAAGGATAGTTTTTAAATAATTGTGTGAGTAAATAATGGGCTGTACAATTTGAGTCTATGGTGATACATTCTCCAAGTGTCTGTGATCTGTCATTCTTGAATATTTCCAAAAGAATTTCCTCTCTTTTTCTGTAACATTGAACTGTAATTCCATCTCTTATAGCATTCCGGATCAATTCAAAATAAATGTAATTTTTTGTATTATCATCGATAAAATTTTAGTAGACATTACTATCAGAGTAACTAGAAAATAAGATCTGTGTGATCGTGTCAAAAGTACAAGTGTTTGTAATGGTATAAAATTGTGATTGTCGATAATATTTATACTTTTAAGGTCTGAAGAATTTCCATTTCGTAATAATCCTATGACGGGACACTTACTTTGACTGCTGTCGTTGTAAAATAAAATTGTCGGATCCGCGTCTAAGTAGTTAAGTTTCCGTTTTTTCTCTTTGTGCTTCACAACTTGTCCACCCCAATTTTCTTAGGAAATTTCATTTTCAGGTACTTCTTTCTGATGGTCCGAAATGTCACTATTACATACAAGTTGACCACTCCAATTTCCCTCAGAGATTTCATTTTCAGGTACTTCTTCTTTCTTATTGTCCGAAATGTCACTATTACATAATATCTTCTCTTCCTCTATTTCATTCAAATCTTCGTTAAACTTTGAATGTACTATATTTATCAAGCCCGTAATACTTTCCAGATGAACTTGAATAAATTCATCAATTCTTACGGGCAATGGTTTATGACGAAAGACACTATGTTTTAAATCATTAAACATACTTTCAGAAGAAGCAGAGGTCTCCGTAATATTTCCATATTTAAATATGGGAACCATCACAGAAGACCATAGAGGTAACATTCGCGATGCCAGGCGAATATTGCAAATTATCACAATTTCCTTGATTTTCCGCACATTTAGCTTCCTCCATGCAAATATTGTAACTACGTTGTAGATCTTCTACAATACTTGTAGACGGACCTATATCATCTATATTTTATCCTCATCTGTCAATGTGATGTCGTCCATTATTTCACTAATATCATTTTCATTGTAATAATTCATTTTGTAACTCTCAAAATCGATATTATATAAAGTTGTTCCTAGAGAAATTTTGTACTTTAAGTAATTTTTTGCAATTTCGCATGACGTGGCGCGGCCACTTGAATTTAAACCTTCAGTTTCATTAAAAGCTACTGAGAAAATGCATTTTAATAAATTTTTCGATTCAGTGAAATCCATGCTAGAAATAACCAACCCTATCGATCTCATACAAAATTGTTTGAACCTTGGATGAGCAGTCTTGAACTCATTCCACGTACTTATCAAGCTCATTGTGTGGTTAAAATCAAGCCTAATCATACAATTAGGAATTTCGTTACTTCCTACTTCATTTCTTAATAAAGATGAACACACTTGCAAATACTTACTTAATGTGCTGTATTGAGTAAATGTGTTGACCACGGCCATCATTAATGCTTTGGATTGGTCCACAACAATAATTTTTGGTAAGGGTATATCGTTATTAAACCATTCGCTAAGCCATCCTCTTATAGCAATATTACTATGTCGTTCAGACAGCATATGTCCTACGGTAAATTGACTTTTGCTATGTTTCTTGTCCATTACTGAAATTTCGTATAGAAAAATAGGACCTGTTTTTCTGCCTGTATGTAAGGTTAAACGTTGGACTACGCCTCCAGTTGCGTCAATTGAAATACACGGAATTTTTGAATTTCTCGCATACGTGCGGTAAGCATTTAATTCTGAAACAGTCCAATAGTGCATAAAAAACCTATCATAGCCCACATCCCTAATATCGTAACATTATTAAACGGGTAACTTCCTTTCAACTGTGCGATAGCTAAAAGAGGATCAGAGTTCACTAAATTTGCACTACGAGCTTTGTGTTTTATTATTCCCAACGCATTAAGAGAGGGCAAATAACTTGGTTGAGGATCTCCAGGATTCATAAATTTTGATGCCTCTTTCCTTTGTATAAACGCAGCGGACATATTCTCATCCAACATTTTCGTTTCGTATTCTTTACGTTTTCTGTAAGCAAAAAAACGGAGGATATTAAGATATCCTCCGTTTTTTCTTACCACTACATTTATGATAATCTCCACTATACGTACAATCAACAATTACGCGAGACGTGAGTGCGAGGTTGAATTGACCAGTTTGTGAAAGCGTTGTAGTGATCTAGTGAAAAAAAACAATTATTTTTTATAATAACGGGTTTGCTAGGTGAAGTTAAAGAATGATAATCTAGTGCGAGCATAAATTATTGTATACATATCTACGATAGCAGTAATCGTTCAAACGCGATATCGATTAATAAACGTGAAGAACTGCTATATTATTTGAAATATTAACTTTGATTTAATTTAGGAATTAATATTATGCAATAAGTACGAAAGCAGAAGAAGTTACGGTGCAGGGGGTCGGATCCCCTGTGCCGGTCCAGGTTAGAGGTGTTGAAGCAGGCCTCACTGGACCGTCAACCAGCGACTGCTGTACCCCTTTAGTGGCATCTCAGGCTAGAGGTAGTATAAATACTACTGGAATAGAGGATGAAAATCCGTTTGCTAGGAGCTCGTCTACTCTAAGGTCTCCACCAAGAACCAGAACTTACTCATTTCCCGAAGAAAAGCTGGCACAACAAAGTATAGTTGATAACCGACCGAGTAGTAAGCGAAAAAGTAAGAGAAAGAGAAGTAACAGCGACCCCGAAGAGCTGCAAAGAGAAGACATAAGCCAAGCTACAGTCCTACTTGATGTAATTGAAAAAATAACTGCTCAGGTCGGATAGTTTCAAAAAGTCGTCTCGACAGCGTACAAGACCAAGAAGGAGTTCTGCGAGATTAGCAGTGGTCTATCCTTCCAAACGGAAAGACTACGCTCCCCAGATATGACACGCTGGCTGAAAAACCTGATAAATAGTGAGGAAAATCTAGAATCATTGGAAAACTTACTAATGGAAAACGAGAAACTTGCTAGGCAAGTTTGGAAATTAGAAGCTGAACGAGAAACAAGACAAGAAGTAGAACAGTCACTCGACAGCGCAAAATGCGACAAATGTCTGAAAGAACAGCGGCTACGGTTACGTAGGATGGAATTGAAGAGAGTGGAAGACTTTGAAAACTTCCAAGCGGTGACAGAAGAAGATTGGGCGACTGAGGTGTTCCCAAATCCCATCAGCAACGATGGGAATCTGTGGGAGTCTTCAGCGGACTGCGGCCTCGTTCTCCCCTGCAATGAAAACATCAAGTGAGTCGACAAAGAAATAGCCAAAACTATTGACAAATTTGGAGGCAGAAAAGAGCTGAAAGAACAAAAAAGGAAAGGCGGTGAGGTGGCGGTCATGTCGTACTCGCTTGGATTCCCCGATAAAGATGGAAAAATCACTCAAAAAACAAGATGGATCTATTATCCAATTACCGAAGAATATAAAACAGGAAACGGAAGCGGAGATAAAACTCTGTTTCAATCGCTAGTTGAGACAAAGAACCGCATTATTGCAAGCGGGAAAACAAAGGTTGCTGTTCTTGACACGGATAACGTTGAGGGGGTAGCGACTATGCGAATGTTCAGATATCTACTTGCTGATACACCAGTGCAATTACTGACATATAAACCCATTAAGGGAAAACCTGAATTGAAACCCACAGAAAAAAGGAAAAAACAAGAAATAAACACAACCGAAGGAAAAGCAAAAAGTAAACTTAAACAAGATGCTCTCATTGTAAAAATGCAAGGCAAAACATATACCGAGATCCTGAAAATGGTGAAACAGGTCATCAACCCTGCAGAGTTAGGGGTTGACGTTGGAAATATCAGAAAATCTCAAAAAGGAGAACTTCTAATATCTGTTCGCAATGGAACGACAAAAGCAGAGTTGCTTAAAACAAAACTAAAGGAAAAAGTCCCTGAGGCAGTAACTTCTCTTCGCGCCGTAAAGAAAATCTTCCATATCAAAGACATGGACGAAATAACAACGGCAGGAGAAATACAAGAAGCAGTTACCGAATCCCTTGGAATAAAACCCGAAGATTTTGAAGTGAGAGCACTTCGGCCGGCCTATGGAAATAGACAAAATGCGACGGTGATAGTGCGAGGACCTAGCGCCGATCTGATGAGCCATATCGAAAGGATCAAGATCGGATGGACAGGTTGTAGACTCATGGAGAGGCTGCAAGAGACCAGCTGTTTTAGATGTTGGGAACCTGGACATGTCAAATCACAGTGCACAGGTCCCGACAGACAGAAACTCTGCCTGAAATGTACGGAGAGCGGACACAAGGCAACAGAGTGTAAAAACAAGCCCTTCTGCCTACATTGTGGAGTAACAGGGCACCAGTCTAGCGACAAAGGAAGGCATAATAAGACTAGCAGTAGCGTTTCGGAGGAACGAAAAAAAAACGCTGATGAGAATTAGGATTCTTCAAATCAACTGCAACAGGAGTTACCCTGCTTTTGACATGTCTTTGGCGGTTGCCACAGAAATGAAAGCAGGGATACTGGTTCTTAGCGAACCAAACAAAAGAGCTATAATAGGTAGAAAAGACTGGGTGTTTGATAATGGTATGGATACAGCCATCAAAATATTGGATAGAAATGTCGTCGTTGAGGATCAGGGCATTGGAAATGGGTTTTGTTACATAGCGACGCCGTCCTTCACAATTTATGGATGTTACGCATCACCAAACAAAGACATCGAAGAACTCGAAGAATATCTTCAAGAGATTGGCGACAAAATCAGAACCAGAAGAGAAGAAGCAATTGTTGTCGGAGACTTCAACGCTAAATCTCATCAATGGGGAATGCAAAGAACTGACCGCAGGGGTGAAACTGTCACTGAATGGTTGGCTGAACATGACCTACTGGTTAAAAACGTGGGTGATAAACCGACATTTGAACGTGTTGGTTACGGGTCCATATTAGACTTGACTCTCGCGACAGAAAATGTCGGAAGAAAAATTGTCAACTGGGAAGTCAGTGATAAGGAAACCGTGAGTGACCACAATTATATAGTTTTCGACGTAGATGAGGATGTGGTCAAATCTGCCGGAAAACAAAATACTCATAAAGGATGGAACACCAAGAGGCTGGACAAACAAAAAATGCAACAAGCTGTGGAGGAACTGGCAGTAGAACAAGCCGTACTGTCTGCAAGGGACTTCTCGGATGCACTAACGAAGATATGCAACAAATGCATGCCCAAAGTCACAACCAACAGAAGGGGCCCGCCCAAATATTGGTGGACTGAGGAGATCGCTGAAATTAGGATGACGTGCCTTAAAATAAGAAGAAACCTTGTACGAATTTCAAAAAAGAATTTGCCGTCACTAAAACAAGCTCTTTGGATAGAACTTAAATTTGCCAAGAATAAGCTCAAAAAATGTATCAAGGATTCAAAAAAGAAAGGCTGGAAAGAAGTTTGTGAAGAGATTGATACAGATGTTTGGGGTAGGGGATACGGTATAGTACAAAAACGACTAATCGGATATCCACCTAGACCTCAGCTGTCGCTGAGGGCTATAGAGGGCATAACGGAATGTCTTTTCCCTACACACAGAGAGGTGTCATTTGTTCGCTTAGGAGAAGTCCCTTTCGTCAACTTTTGCGAAGAAGAGCTAAAGATGGCATGTGCGAAGTTAAAGAACAATAAAGCTCCGGGTTCAGGAAATATACCTACGGAGGTAATTAAATACGTAGTTTCGAAAAAGCCAGATCTTGTGTTGGAAATGTTTAACGACTTGGCGACCAGCGGCGACTTTCCAAGATTCTGGAAGAGGGCAAATCTTGTTCTGTTAAAGAAGGGGGATAAGCCGGTGGGTTGCCCCAGTTCATATAGACCTATATGCCTGCTAGACGTTGAAGGAAAGCTGTTTGAACAGCTAATTCTGATAAGGCTCAAACAAGAAATAGAGCACACTGGTGGTCTTGCAGATAACCACAATGGCTTCAGAGAGGGCAGACAAACAGTGGATGCCATCAAGCACGTGTTGAAAATTGCAGAAAAAGCAGCCGCTTAGTCGAAGCAGTGTCGACGACTGTGCGTCGTTATAACAATTGACGTAAAGAACGCCTTTAACAGTACGTCATGGCAAGTTATCTTAGAGGGCTTGAGGCGTCGTGGCATATACGAGAGCCATATTAGCATAATCGCATCTTATCTCTCCGAAAGAGAAGTAATAATACAAGCGGAAGGTATCTCTAAAGCCATAAAAGTGACCAGCGGAGTCCCACAAGGATCCGTGCTGGGACCTACACTATGGAATATCCAATACAACGACTTACTGGAGCTAGAAATGCCGATGTGAGTGGAGCTAGTTGGCTTTGCTGATGACGTCGCTGCTGTAGTAGTAGCACAGACAGAAGAAATACTGATGAATACTGCAAACGCTACCATCCTAAAAGTTGCAAATTGGATCAGAGAGAGGTGTCTAGAACTGGCGCCTCAGAAGACAGAAGCGGCTCTCCTAACCACGAAGCGGAAAATTAAAGAAATTAACTTCGACATACTGGGGACTACAATTAGTCCTTCCATAGCATTGAAGCAGCTGGGAGTATGGCTAGATACAAAATGCACATTTTCGGAACACCTTAACAGGACCGTTCAGAAAGCAGAAAAAACAATGACGGCCTTGGCAAGCCTTATGCCAAACATAGGTGGACCTAGATCTTCCAAAAGAAAAATTCTGGTAAGCGTGGTGCACTCTCAGCTGCTTTATGCTGCTCCTGTTTGGTATCCCGCAATGCGGGTAAAAAAGCTACGGCAAAAACTTGTGAAAGTCCAAAGGCTTGTGGCGATTAGAGTCTGCAGCGCGTATCGCACTATCTCGGCTGAAAGAGCAAGGATGATAGCTGGAATACCACCCATATATCTGCTGGCGGAAGAAAGGCTCAAGACCTACGGAGGGATGAAAAAACAGGAGGCGAGAAAAAACCTAATGGCAAAATGGCAAGAGGAGTGGGAAGCGGGCACGTACGGAAGGTGGACTTATCGGCTTATACCAAGCTTGGAAAAATGGACAGGGCGTGAACACGGGGAGGTCGATTACTATCTCACCCAGGCCCTTTCGGGGCATGCCTGCTTCCGAAAATATCTTTTCGACAGAAAGAGAGCTGCTAGTGACCGATGTCCGTACTGCAACGAGGTAGATGATGTTGAGCACACTCTTTTTCAATGCAAAAACTAGGATGAACCTAGTTGTGTTTATAAACAAAACACTGGCAGGCAATTCGACGCCGAAAACATGATGCTAAGCCTGATCGCGTCCGAGGAAGAGTGGGAACAGTCCTATAAAGTTGTCCGCCACATTATAGATGTAAAGGAAAGCGAAGCGAGAGAGACCGTCTGATCTCGATCACTAGACAATGCGCCCACACTGAAGTAATGCTAACGCGGTTTCCGGTGTGAAGCGTGACGCTCTATGAGATGTAGGTTTTTTTTAGTCGGTAAGAATCCGACACTACCCATAACATCTTGGGTGTCTTATGTAAGATTTTTTTCCCCGCATCTCCTTCCCAAAACAAAAAAAAACAATTACGCGAGAATCAGGTGATGGAGGATCTGTGACAATATCAATGAACATGCTATAGCACATTGTGCATTGACTTTCAATCTTCAGGAAAAGTTTCCATTGGGCAGAATCTTATTTCTTTTGAAGCTTAAACAGCAAGCCTTTTTAGTCAGTTGAAAGAAGTGCTCGTGGAATGTTTGAGTCCACTCATACGGTGTCAACACTGGTTACGATCTCTGGGCATTTGGTCGATCCTTTCGGTTGTAAATCATCGGATCGCTATTTATCTCCTTCCATTCTTCAACTGATAATGTAATTTTGAATGAAATCGTATTTTTACTTCCACCTTCACTTTCTTCTTCATTTCCATCTCCACTCAAATCTTCACATTTATCTTCACTTTCATCTTCAGATTTAGAGACAACGTTAGCAGGACATTCAACTTCATTGGAAATATATTTTTCTAACCCTAACTTCGCTATTATATATAATCTATCCAACAGCAATATACTGTGGATATACTTTTCAGATATATCAAAATCCAAATTTTTCTGTATAGTTTTCCATACTGGGTTTGTTGCTGGGTAAAATTTTTTGGTATCTGGATCTAGGATTGCAGATTTATTGTCATGAAGAACCTTCACTAGAGCTTCTACGTCAACTCTTGATTTCCGCGGCATTTTAATTTTGTTGCTTTATGTTCTGTAATCCGCTCATTTATGGTTTCTCGCCTCTTTTACAAGTTACTTGGTTTTCCCTACTAAAACGGTGACAGAATATTCTGTATTTTCTATTAGGCGTATTGCGCTCAACACGTCTACCCGGTTCAACACCTAGGAGGTATATACGCATTACACCACGCTATAATTGTCAGCTGTAAAAGCGTTAACACTTTAATGGTTTCTCGCCTTTCTTATTTATTGTGTATTAAGCAACCCAATTTGCATACGATAAGATATTCAAAGCTAACCTTAAAATTCTTAAAATTTTATATTCGCGTCGTGTGTTACTGCGAAAAAGACCAACGCGTTCTTCTCCTCTTATGGTATCAGTGTTTCCACCAGCGCACAATTTTTCACTCCTTTAAATCTCCAAAATCCAAAAATTCTATAGCAACTCGCTTGCACAATGCACAGGACCGCACTCACATGCGCATTTCTCTTACTGAATATATCAAGAGAAAGAGAAGAAGATAAAACAGAGGGAAAAGTGGCAGGAAATCAAGAGGAATTCTCAATCCACCTCTAGAATCGGATTTTGTAAGTTCAATTAGAACAGCTATATTCTACTGTAATGAATGTAACGCTACCAAATAATAATAATAAAATGTTCTGTAATTCATTGCTTATATAATGTTTTACATAGGTTGGATATACGATAATCCGTTAAACCCCAACCGGTAATCCCCAACATTAACGATTATTGCTCGGAGGTTTATAAAACTTTGAAATTCTATATTTCGCGAACGAAATCCGCACAAACGAAAATAATTATCACACAAACACACACTAACGACACACAAACGATTGACACCAAATTCGACCCAAAATTCGCGATGGGGGGGGCTAGCATTTCCCCAGCCCCCCCATTGAAATTCAAGATATTTCGCGAACTAAATCCGCACAAACAAAAATAATTATCACACAAACGCACACTAACGACGCACAAACGATTGACACCAAATTCTACTCAAAATTCGCGATGGGGGGGGAAATGGACCTCCATAATACAATATATAACTAATACAATGTGACTGAATATTGCGTAATAATTTATTTGATTTATTTCAACAATTTTGATTTTTATTAAATTTTCTATTTTTATTAAGTTTAATAAATTATATAGATTTAAAAAATTAACATATTTTCCTGAAATATCCAAACATACGTCGATTTAAAGCTATGGGCCTGACAGGCCCTACGTATGCACTGGTGTGATTTTTATTGACGTATGAACTGTAGGGTTAAAGTGATTTAAATCCGGTTGCGATTAATCCAAATTAAATAGCGTGAAAACAGACTGAGACATTAAAGTTCTAAGCATCGATCTTTCGACTCAATTACATTTTTTTTATCAACACCTTCAAAACCAACCAATGACTTCAACATACCAGGATCTCGAAGGATAAACCAACCCAAATTTCAACTAGCTGTAAGTCGAAAAGAAATATCTTATATTTGTCAGCCTTACTAAAATGTGTTTTATGTAGGTAATTGTACTTTTTTTTGAAGTAAAGAAATTATTCTTCATTCCTTTTTTTGTTTTTTTTTCATTGTTATCTGAGAGGTTTATTCCTACGCCTTAAAAGAAGAGACGCTACGAATATCAAGGATACAAGTTTCCTGTAATTAACTTGTTGGTGGCAGTTTACGCTATCTCGGATTGGTGTCAGAAACCAATCCCTTTTTATTTGTGTAAAATTTGTAAACCTCAGCCCGGTTTACTACAACAATTCAAGACAACAATTCCATAACATCAAAACTTTAAGTAATATTATGTTGGGAAAAGACAAGAGATGGCATGAAAATGCTCATTCTATATAATATAAGGATGCAGTGTTAATATTATTTAGTCTAGAAGGATCTAAATAATATTGTCATGATTCAATCGTCAATAGGGATTGATAATCATTAGTGATTCAAACAAGCAATTACAGGTAGCATGAAAATTCTTTTACGATTTAGAAGGTTCTCCGACATTACGTGAGACTCGAAGAAAGAGTACAATAAATTCGGTTAATGATAAAAACAAGTAAGGAATGGGAAAATCCAAGAATGATATCGAAAAGTACAAGCAAATATTCACAAATTAATTCATTAAATAAATTGTTAGATGTTAAGAAATTGTTATTAAATAAAAAGAATGTATAATTATGTTAGATTAAGTTGTGCGCCAAAAGAAGAATTTACGTGGGTTCTTAAAATCGGTTGAACAGTAATGCAACGATGATTGTCGGAGGCGTTCGAAGTGTTGCAAGCAAGCGATTTTCGTAAAGGCAGGTGGATCAAACGATGAACACTAAAAACAAAAACAAAGGTGTAAATAATTTAATGACACTTATTGAATTAATCAACTACCAAAAGTGCATGAAAACTTACCAGGTACAGAAAGTATCAAGTAGGAACAAAGGGAATTTTTTTATAGATAACCTAGCAACGATTAGGTAAATAAATGCTTCTCCCAAGAACGCCAATGCGTGGATCACGTATTAATTCCGGCTCCGAAAAAGTTTGATAATTAATTATAAATTAATGCATAAAGAGTGGAGATCTCAAAAGAAGTGATAATTAGCACGTGTACCAATCAAAATAAGTGTGGTTATAAAAGAACACGAAGACTTACCTGGAATTATTTGGAATAGATGGTATGGTGATAGAATAAAACATTGGAGCCTAGATGCACAAAAACTGGAATCAATAATAGAGGCAAATTTCTGGATCTTTTAAGCACGCCTGGATCACGAGATTAAAGCGAAGTCGCCTATGCAAGGAGTGACACCTATGTTGGGGTAAGAACACTGAAAACTTAATTTTTATAACGCGGCGCGAGTTCGAATAACATTAAACCGGTTTCGGAACAAAGAACTAGATTAATTTTGGGGCAGGATTACGAATTATTAATAATAAAAGTTTGTTGTTATCATATTTAAGATGTTTTATTATGTTTAATATTCTAAAGATCAATTTTTAAAATTAACAATTGAAAATAAATTTAATTACAAATTGTATAAAAAAATAGTCGTATCATTCAGGGATTTTTCTATCCCGTCAATAGAGATTCAATTTCAGAATAAGAGCGAAGGAGCAAAATCGCAGAACCGACTACTGGAGAAAAGGGTTTTCATGCGAAAGGTAAATATACAAACAGCTAGCCGTGGTAGAAACATCATAATTTAAAATTAACAAAAAAGTCAATCCTTAAATAAAAAAATATATAGCGGGTGACGTACAAAAATAAATATAAACCCCATTCACCGCAATATGTATTTGATATTTTTTATAAAATGTACTTACTGGATTTTGTTAAAGATGATGTTAAAAAGAAGTAGTGGAACGATAAGCAGTGATTTAATATTGTCAATAAATGGAATACAGTTTTTTAAATTTAATAAAATGTTATTCAATTTAAAACGTTTTCTTTGAGTTCATGTAAAATGTAAATTATTGCTATTTCGTAATCATGAATGTTTTATGAATTCTTATAGTAATGTATCCATTTGTTAATCTACATTACTCGAAGGATTTATAAAACTTTTCATGATTATGAATTCGTAACTTCAAAAATATATACTAATTTCAAATAAGAAGCCTCCAAACGGTTTCCTAGTCTCCAAGCGGGTACCAAAATAATGTGCACCCAAGCGGATAGATGGTGTTGAAAGACGGAGTTTTCCATAACATGGGAGTTACCATCATAATGGCTGCCGATGATGTTCACCTGTAGTACTCCACCTCTTGTTGTGAAAACGGTTTGAGTGCAATTGTTGTTTCATTCATCCATAAAATTAGTGTGTATCGCTTAATCTATCTTCCAGGTAAGTTTTCATGTAATTATCCAATCTATTTCAGCTTTAGATAACTTTATTTTCAGATTCAGAAGTTTTGTTATGACCAGGGCTCGGAACTTTAGGCAATTGCTAATTCGTTGGGAAAGCGCATATTGTAATTCTGGTTTGACAAAAATTCGTTTCGTATTACGTACATTTGTAATATAAAAGTTTTTGTCGGGTCCGTTACTTTGGCCCCCCCCGGTTAATATTTTTACACCAAAAGCTAGCACTGGGATCCTTAGAGCTAGCACCAGCTAGCACCCAAATATGAAAGCTAGCACCATTACAGTTTTTTCACAAATCGACTTTGAAACCGGGGGGGGCCAAAGTAACGCTAGCCCCCCCCCGGTTAATATTTTTACACCAAAAGCTAGCACTGGGATCCTTAGAGCTAGCACCAGCTAGCACCCGAATATGAAAGCTAGCACCATTACAGTTTTTTCACAAATCGACTTTGAAACCGGGGGGGGCCAAAGTAACGCTAGCCCCCCCCGGTTAATATTTTTACACCAAAAGCTAGCACTGGGATCCTTAGAGCTAGCACCAGCTAGCACCCAAATATGAAAGCTAGCACCATTACAGTTTTTTCACAAATCGACTTTGAAACCGGGGGGGGGCCAAAGTAACGCTAGGCCCCCCGGTTAATATTTTTACACCAAAAGCTAGCACTGGGATCCTTAGAGCTAGCACCAGCTAGCACCCAAATATGAAAGCTAGCACCATTATAGTTTTTCCACAAATTCATTTTATTTATTTGCACCTAAACGCCTCTTCTACTGCGCACGCGTTGCTGGTTTTCGCCGCCATTTTTCAAAATAACGATCGAAATATTGTAAACAAACTTTGCTTATCCGCGGTTTTTTATATTCTATAATTATTTTTGTTAATATAGCTGTACCAAATTTCAAATTGGTCTTCAGCACTGAAACATTCTTAACAAAATTTTGATCTATCATACGCCGTCAGTAAAACTTTTCTTTTAATAAATATTTTTCTCATTTTTTTTGTTTTGTTTTATTTATCTGATGATCTAAATTAAATTTTTATCTACTAATAAAACCGAATTTTTAAATTTGTAATATTTAATACTCTGTGTGTATAGAGGTCTAAGAACTGGGTAGCCAGTGCGCTACTTTTAGGCTTCTATACAAAGTACGATATAACAAGAAGCCTTATTTAGGCTTCTATACAAGGTATAGAAAGAAGCCTTATTTAGGCTTCTATACAAGGTATAGAAAGAAGCCTTATGGTCTGGCTTCGTCTCCGTCCGCATGTTTCAGAGCCAATCATAACGTTGATCAACTGATACGTTGTTATATTGTAAATACTTCGTCTATATAGTATTGCGTTAATCTGTTAATCCGTTGTTTCGATTCGCTAATGCAATTTACAAATACGCAAATGTTCGAAAGAAATTTACTAAGTTAAAGATATTTTCAAAGAGGTCTCCCTATATAAACTACTTGTTAGGCTTCTATACAAAGTATAGCAAGAACCCTTATGATCTGGCTCCGCGTCTGTCCGTCTGTCTGTGCGCATAATTCAAATCTAATCAGAACCTTCGAAATTGTGATTGTGACCGCAAAAATTTAATTAGTGCAGATTATCTGATATTACATTATAATAATATGGCGACCAAAAATAACAACTTTTTTTTCAATGCAGACCAAATATAAGTTATATTTTATTTACATAATTTTTCACCTATATAGGAAATTTAAATACGTTGATACGATGATACGTTGATAAGTTGATACGATGATACGTTGATACGATGATACGTTGATACGATGATACATTGATACGTTGATACGTTGATACGTTGATCTGTTATACGTTGATCCGGTTTTATTTATCTTTTGAACAATATATCCACACCGTTAAGAAATTGTATGTAAAATTACAATCATTAGCAACTTTGTGACCAATTTTTCTTCAGCATAGCGCGAAATCATATCTTTCTTCAGTATTTATCACATCGAAAGTCAGCAATTATGGTACAATCTATATTACGAACGTAACTTATATACCATGCTTTAAAAATAATATTTTCGAAGCATGTTATATCACGTTACTTGGTTCGGACGATGCTATTTTAGGGTTTTGATATCATAGATATCAAAAAACTAATATTTTTTAATCAAAATCAAATTAATTAAAAAAAAATCTTGTAGCTGGTGTGTTATGGTAGTGTTATATCTACGAGGGCTGGGAAATCGAGTATTCGAATACTCGATTCTAGGTAATTTGTTCGACAACGTTATGTGCGACAGAAATTTGTTTGAAAATGCCCTGTCGATTAAATGTTCAGTCGTACAAATGCTGAGTTGGACGAATTTCTCTCGAACAAATTACCAACTACGGCATATTCAAACATTCGAATATCCCACTAATATTTAAGTGTTTTACTAGGTTTAAGATGATAATTTCATTATTAATAATTAATTTTAATATTATTAATAATAATTATTAATTTAACACAAGCGGCCTGCCGGTGTCGCGAGTAAAC
The DNA here is from genome assembly GCA_932274525.1 of Podabrus alpinus. Lineage (NCBI taxonomy): Eukaryota > Metazoa > Arthropoda > Insecta > Coleoptera > Cantharidae > Podabrus > Podabrus alpinus. The sequence continues at coordinate 9,848,883 of OW026452.1, forward strand.
AGTCGACTAGTCCAGACGTGTTTTTGTTTTTCCAAGCAAAAATGTAATCAGTGACATTTACAGCCGTATTCACCAAGCTCTGTTAAGTTGCTAACAGAGAGTCAAGTCAATAACAGTCTGTTAATGTGATATATTTGTATTCACCAATGACTTTTAGCAGTTACCAGTCTGTCAAGTCGTCTGATAAGTTAACAGAGCAATATTGGGCTGTCAACATAGGTAACAGACTGATAAGTAATATTTTTATGTGTCAATATTGTAGGTTATAATTATTATTGACATTTGTTTTTGGTATGTATTTAAGGTTAACTTTTTTCCGCGAAATCAGTTAAAGCTAGTTTTACACGGTTTTACCAACAAAAATTCTAGTTACTTTTATGCTTCTATACAAAGTATAACAAGAAGCCTTATGATCTGGCTCCGTGTCTGTCCGTCCGTCTGTCCGTCCGTCCGTCCTCATAATTCAAAATCATACAGAGCGTTTCAAATCGTGTTGGAAATACTCTGTGTGCATAGAGGTCTAAGAACTGGGTAGCCAGTGCGCTACTTTTAGGCTTCTATACAAAGTATAACAAGAAGCCTTATTTAGGCTTCTATACAAGGTATAGAAAGAAGCCTTATGGTCTGGCTTCGTGTCCGTCCGCATGTTTCAGAGCCAATCATAACGTTGATCAACTGATACGTTGTTATATTTTAAATACTTCGTCTATATAGTATTGCGTTAATCTGTTAATCTGTTAATCCGTTGCTTCGATTCACTAATGCAATTTATAAATACGCAAATGTTCGAAAGAAATTTACTAAGTTAAAGATATTTTCGAAGAGGTCTCCCTATATAAACTACTTGTTTTACTTTGATGTGAAAAAATAATTTTTTATTGATGTGGTTAGTGAAGTTAAGTTATAAATAAAAGAGAAAGGAGAGGATTGGTCCACCTCAAAAAAAGGACCATACATTACAGAGAAGTAAAATTTCTAATAGAATGGAAAAGTTTGATTGTTATTACTTATATAGTAAACTAGCTGACCCGGCAAACGTTGTTTTGCCCGAAATTAATTTTTATACCACTCAAGGCATAACATTCATCAATTCGCCAGCAATTTCACTTTGAATGTTGAAATTTAATTCGTTGACATCAATGTTTTTCGCAGCCAATATAGCACATTCGCTCAACCAAATATGGTTTTTGTAATTTTGAGCAATGTTTGGGAACACTTTTCGGATGAGTTCGGTTTTTGATTCGGTGAACTGGCAAAAATCGACAGGGAATGTAATGGTGCCAGTCGAAATTTCCAGCAATTAGGAAGGTTCCTACCGTGTAGGAACAGCTCCATACATTCCACAACATACAACATAGAATAATTCACTTTCCAAAACGATAAAATCGTAACTAAAATAGTAACATTCGTCGTTATTTGGATGCACAGTGTAGATGCGACCCAGAGCGTCTGAAGCAAATAGATTTGGATGTCCTTCAACTGGTGTACCTTGTTTTCGACGCTGAAAAGATTTCGATGATGCGTTCCATGTGTAGTAGCGTGGCATTTCAGCATACAGCAAAGTGAGAGCGAAAGCATCTGCTTGACAAACCGAGAAGAAGCTTGTCAATGTTGTCGACGATGGCCGTGCCGCTCTATCCGCTGCGTTATCAGGATTGAAATACACTCTTTGTCCGTTTTCCAGATGTACTGCCAAATGTACAACAGTGGGATATCTTTCATGAATGGCGAATGAAAAAATGCGCCAAATTGCTTCGTTACTACTAACATAGCGGCCCAAGTGGTATTGAGTGACTTCATCGTTGGAATTCTCCGCATCAACTCCAATCACAGCCATGTCACTTCCTTTGGTCACATACTTGCAAATATATTTGATAGATTTTACGGAATGGCACGATTCGACGTTGATGTGCCCTTTGAATGTCTTCGATAGTAATGGCGAATACGGAACAATGTGGCCTGGTAGTGCACTACTGATGAAACGGTGCTTCCAGTCACAACTGCCTCTTTTATGCTCGTCGATGTAATTAACGAAGCGGCTTAGCTTTGTACGTTTTGTACTGAGTACTCGAGAGCTGGGTAGCGATGATATCGCTTTCGTGGATTCTTTATTGGGTTCTTCTTTGCTTAGTAATATTCCCGGATAGGGCGCCAGCATCGAATTAAGAACTTTCAGATGATCTTAGTTATCCTTATCGATACAAAATAAACCAAGGTAGAAAAATAAAAAAGACTGACTCGTTTCTGAACACACACTTTTAATATAAATTAATTTGGGATTAATCGTAATTAACATAAAAGAATTCTTGTTTACACAGATAATATGAGTAGTGAATGTTTGTATATTAAAATAAAATTTGATAATGATTTACAAATAAAAGTTGAACACAAATACATATACTAAAATACACAGAGCGGATCAATAGATGTCGCTTGGTTGCGGTTGAAATGTCGAACGGAGAGAACCTTCGCACTTGGTTTGTCGTGTCTACGAACTTAATTGCTTTATCAAATGCTTGCGACAAAAAATCGCACTAAAACTACCAAAAAAGCAGGAAGTACTAGCTACGTCTACTGAGGGTAGAATAATGCAAGCAGGTGATAAAATGTTAGCTACAAGCTTGGTATTTTTTGTTAAACAATAATCATATAATAAATAGTGTTTATAACTACTTACGGTTTCCCTTGAAATTGTTACTAGATAGTACGCTATCAGATCTGATGGCCGTGTTTTATCACTCCTGGTCAAAATCGTCAGGATTTTGAATGGTAAAGCTTGATCTAAAATATAGTTAAAACACAATATACGATATTGTAATAACATAAAAAAGTGTAGCAATAAATTGAATATTTGAATTATTGAAATAGCAATTAAATTCGATTTTGTCACCAATTTTGTGTTTTGTTCCTCCTGTTGTATTTGAAATATCGATTGTCTTTACACACATGTAACTTAGAAAGGTTGGCAGATGTTTAGCAAAGCGTCTATGCTTGCTGACCCAAAATGGTGGAGATTTATTCGTGTTGGAATTTAAACGAACAGATGTGTTGGTGGCTTTTCGAGTTTTCTTTTTTTATTGGAAATTTTACACTTCTCCGGATTTGTCCAATGATATTAGGATCAATGTTAAAAAAGAATAATTCACCTCAATAGATTGGCTGCGGTGTTTTGCGATATTTTCCGGATTTAGAAAGAATGGAGTCGCTCGATTTTGCACGTGTGTTTCGACAAATTTTCGGTGGTCGTAATAAAATCGGTTTTCGTGATCATATATTGATCTTAGGTAATCTAAAAGATAACACTCACTCGTATTGACTTTACTAGTCATTAACTCGATAAACTGGTCGATATTATCAAATCGAATAATATTAAAACTTATAATTTTGTGGAGCTTAAATTTTTGCGTATCGTCGTTACTACAATCGGTTTGCAAGAGAGTGATTTTTAATCGTAGCCTTCGATGCAACCTTGAATGTTAGCGGTTAGCGACCTACTCTACCGACATTTTATTAAAAGATCATTGATTAAGTAAGTAAGAAAAGATGTATTTTAATCAATGGTTTTTATCGAGTTATTAATAAGTGTTGCTAATTTAGACTGGTAATTATAGCAAGTAATAAGTAATCATAATAATAAAAAATAAAATTAGCTTTGTTATACAAAGCTGGTCGAAAAATCATACATAATTAAAATTTGTAACATAATTATTTATTAAAATTTCATAAACCCTAGAATTAAAAATAAGTTCTCACAGTGAGATCAGAGTAACAGAATTCTGTTACATTCCCCCGCCGCCAAGGCAATAGCTGCATCCAGCTATTGTATGAAAGCAGAAAAAAGAAAGAAGAAAATTAAAAAAATCCTGAAAAGGAAAAGCTAGAGGAAACTCTTAGATAGATCTTCGAGCTATGCTCTGATGGTTGGCTAAGATTAGTTTTTTCGGACCTAAATTCAAATTTAAAACAAAAACTATGGAAAGAAATTAGATGGTAATAAAAATGAAAAAAATTACTACTGTCATTTTTTGCTTTTCCTGTCCAAAAGAATTTGAGCTAGTAAGATTCGACGAATCTTTTTATGTCCCCCCTGTACATCATGAAATTATATAACAAATACCTAGAAAGAAAATAAAAACATATAATAGAAATAGCTGGTTTAGTTGTCGGTTACGGATATCGATTCAAATGATTATCCCGGCTCGTTTTGGATTAACGACTTAGCGTTATCTCAAAACACCTACAATCGGATAATTGGGAAATGTCGACGAGTTTGTGACAGGACGTATCGTTCTGTCTTCAGAAATACAAAAAGTTGAATTTACTCGTCTGTGGACCTAAGGATCATCCAGTCCTTACAGAAAGGTTCATAATTTTTATGGTCAAAAATAATTTGGGCCATAATGGTTACTTCTCGGAAAACTCCGGACAGAAGTCATGATTGTTCGACAGGACAAACAGGAAACGAGTGAATATTCCTGTAGCCATAAACGTCGGACATATCACAAGAGGAAAAGAAAGATGTTGTCTTGCTCTGAGGCAATAACATACAACATCAAAGAAATGCAGATGGGAGCTGGTACTCCTAATTTTGTGTGTACCAAATTACCAATGAAAATGCAATAAAAACAAAATGCCTCAAATGGTCATCTATTGATGAATCGAATTGTCGAATCTGTCTAAAAATCTTGCAGACTCAAAAAAAGACCTAGAACCGTACAACTTCCCAGGCTATTCCTGAAATTAGTCTTCCAAACCTTTACATATAGTAGCAACGACAAAAAGGAAAGTATTTACAAATGGTAGTTAAAATTAACTACATTAATGATAAGTTTATTTACAACTATTTACAACACCGATAATAAAATGGAATTATACAGGATTGGATTTTAAATCCTTGATATGAAAAATACCCAGATCTTTGCCCTTCTCGTCTTTTAGACGATATGTGAGGGAACCTGTAACCTCTGCCACTTTACATTTAATGAACTTTGGAGCTAATTTCTTTGAAAACTTGTCTGGTGCGCTGGATAAAACGAAGTTTCGCTTCCAAACAATATCCCCACGCTTAAAAGATAATGGTCTTTTGCGGAGATCATAACGAGCTTTGTTGCGATTATAAGCAGCTCTTATCTTTTCCACTACTTTCAGGTGCAAATCACTAAGGTTGTTAACGTCGGTTACCAATTGTTCACGGTTTTCTATGGAGAATTCCCTCGGCTCGGCCGAGTCCAATCTACCATAGTAGTCGCCACTGTTTGGTACCGATCTACCGAAATTTAGTAATGATGGAGTATACCCGGTCACTTCATGCACGGCATTTCTGATAGCATGCGCTATCTTGTGGATATGAAGATCCCACGATCTGTGATCGTCTTCCACAAATGATCTTAAACAGGTACCGATGACACGGTTTGTTCTTTCGACTGAATTAGCCTGTGGGTGATAGTTCGCCGTAGGCCAAACTTTCTGAACTTTGTATTGCGTCATCAGGTCTTTAAAAAGCTTACCAGTGAATTGGGGACCGTTATCGGTAGTGACAATTTGAGGCACTCCGAAGAGCAGGAAAGTCTCCTCTACAAACTTTACTATAGCCGATGCTGTGGCTTGTCTCAAGGGTTGAACCAACACAAATTTGGTAAACCAGTCAGATATAACTAATAATGAGGAATTACCTTTTTTGGTTCGTGGGAAAGGTCCCATCAAATCGATAGAAATGATTTGGAAAGGGTATTTGACCTTTTTCTCTTTTCCCATGAGGCCTGGTCTCAATTGATTCGACGCCTTACTGGCAGTACAAATATCACACTTTAAAACATATTTTGTGATGTCGGATTTCATTCGAGGCCAGTAGTAGAGTTCGCTAACTTTATTGAGCGTTTTGAAAATGCCGAAATGTCCGCTGAGCGGGTTATCGTGACAGTCCATCATAATTTCTTGACGACGAGATTTTGGCACAAGGAGTTTCCATTCAACAAGATTAGAAATAATATTGTGCTTGTTGGCAACAAATTTAAAAATATACCCATCCTCGATTTTAAAACTAGGATAAAGGTTTGGATTTTCCTGAATCTTATTTATGACTTTCTGGTACCAAGGGTCTATATCGTCAGGTGCAACAGAAATTAAGTGGATGTTCACCGGTGCTCGAGAGAGAGCGTCGGCCACTATATTGAATTTCCCCTTTCTATGTTCAATACCGAAATCATATTGGTTTAATCGTACGCTCCAACGGGCGATTCTTCCCAGCGGAGATTTGACTGTACCCAGCCATTTCAACGCTTGATTATCGGTAATGACCGTAAATCGGGTTCCTTCAATATAGGGACGAAACTTTTCTACTCCAAAGAGAATAGCGCAACATTCCTTCTCCATAGCATGATAATTGAGTTCATTTTTGTTCAGGGTACGACTAGCGTAAGCTATTACTTTTTCGTTTTCCCCAGTGCCTTGAACTAAGATGGCTCCCAGTCCGGAATTACTTGCGTCCGTCTGTATGATAAAAGGGAGAGTAAAATCAGGGCTAGTCAATATCGGTGAAGTCGTTAATAAATTTTTCAGATTTAAAAAGGCTCGGTGAGCATCTTCGGACCAAGAGATTTTCTGGCCTTTGGCTTTACCTTTAACGAGGTGTAAAATAGGTGCAGCAACAGAGGAAAAATTCGGGATAAATCTCCTGTACCAACCCGCCATACCGAGAAATCTTTTTATTTCTGTTGACGTTTTAGGAATTGAGTAGTTAACAATAGCATCAACTTTGCTGGGGTCGGTTCTAAGACCTTTCTCATCAATCACGAAACCTAGATATTTGAGAGAATCACGGCAAAATTCACATTTTTTTAAATTAATCGTTAGGCCAGCTTTATTCAATCTTTTATAGACTTGAGTCAGGGTATTCAGGTGCTCTTCAAAATTATTCGACGCTATAACAATGTCATCTAAATAGACGAAGACATTTTCGAATTCTGGGCCAAAAATTGAGTCCATTAGACGTTGGAGTGTCTGTGCGCTGTTATTTAGACCGAAAGGGAGAACATTGAATTCGAAGAGACCACGTCTTGGAATGGTAAAAGCGGTTTTTTCGCGTGAGTCACGAGATAGCGGAATTTGCCAAAAAGCTTTACGCAGATCTATTGATGTCAGATACCTGGCATCGCGTAAGCGGTCTAGGATGTCATTAATATATGGAAGCGGATAAGCGTCGGGTTTAGTGACCTCATTTAATTTCCTCCCATCAAAACAAAAACGCAAAGTGCCATCCTTATTTTTAACCATTACAGTCGGCGAGTTCCAAGCGGAGAATGATTTTTTGATTACGCCTAGACGTATCATCTCGTCTGCCTCTGCGTTGACTTTAGCCAACATTGCCGGAGAAAGGGGGTAATGTCTCTGCTTTATGGGGGTTGCTGTCCCTGTATTTATAACATGTTCAACCAGAGTTGTTCGTCCTAATTTATTAGGAGCGAGCTTTTTGAATAAAGAAATGACTTGGTCTAATTTCTGAACTTGATCATAACTCAAATCTGATCTAGAGTGAATAATTTTTTCTGTTGAAAGTGCAGTTAACGTAGACGGGATTGTGTAAGAATCAGTACCAAAATCGGTTTTAATTTTAAAAAGTTTACAAAATTCGTAACCCAGAATAAGTGGATATACTACTGTATCGGAGACAATTATATTTAAATTTTTGGTTACGCCGTCTAGCGTTATCGGTAGAGCACTGGTACCTAAAACATTTTGTAATGTGCCGTCAGCGGATTTTAAATCAATGTTACTATTATTTACATGTAATTTCAAGTGTTTTAATATATACAGCCCGTCACGGCCTAATACTGATTGGTTTGCGCCAGGGTCTAGAAAACCAAGAACTTCCATCCCCAAAATGTTGATATTTAAATAAGCTCGGTTGTCGAAAGGACGATGAGCGAAAAGCGTCTCAACTTTAGAGGGTTTGGCTCTACAAAATGATTTGACGTTTGCCAACCAATACTGCCATTCAGGACAGGTAGCCTTCATAATAAAAGGGCTAGGAATGAGAGGACTACTGCTCATTCTCGCCTTTTTGCGTTTTTTGAGCACTTAGTGCAATTAGGATAAGTAACTTCGGGAGTTCCACAAATATAACAAAAAATGCGCCTTTCGGCTGGACAAGTATGATAATAATGTCCTGACTGTGCACAATTAAAACATTTTGCGTTGGCAGGCGTCGCTCTTTTTCCAAACGTTCGAGAACTGTAGTTCTTGACGTTGGATTGCATGGTATGAACTTCATGCTTCTTGTGGGTACAAAGATCTGGGCGACGTACTTTTGGCATTGCCAATTCAGGTTCTAACGGATTTACAGTAGGTACGTGAAACTTTCGAGTGTTTTCGTTTTCGAAAACCTCGGTAACTTGTTTACAAGCTTTTACTAAATCTAATACAGTAGTGATTTTCATAAATAATAAATGCTTTTGATAGATTGGTAACAAATTTGTTTTTATGTAGTACAACTCTCTTGCTGGATCCATAGGATTTGATAGTCTCGAAACGAGATTACTCATCGCGGCGATGTAGTCGCGCACTGGCTCAAATTCGCCTTGCTTACGGTTAATAATTTCCTGCCATAGAGATTCGTCATAATTCGACGGTAAATAAGTTTCTTTTAATAATTGAATTAATTCACGCCAAGAACGAACGTGCTTTCTAGCGGATCGAAACCATGTTAAAGCTGTGCCCTCAAAGAGATCGAACGCACTATCAAATAATGCTTGTTCCGAAACACGTCTAGAAATTCTCAACTCGTCTATGCGTTCAAGAAATGCATTCAATCCTAGTGACTTATCGTCACCGGAAAATTTTAAATTCCACCTACTAACGGTGTCGGGTTTAGTGTTGAAAACAGGCGTTTGTGAATAATAATCAAAATTTCTATGAGGAATGTTAACGTTTTGTGGCTGATAATTTAAGGTTTGAGGAATATTTAAAAATTGCGCTTCTTCCGATTGCGGAAGAGGATTTATCGTTACTAAATTTTGAGCTTGTTCGGGCCTTGTCGGCGTCGAACCCACGGCTTCCTGAGATTCGGACGGGCGCGTGGTTACAATAGCTTGCAATTGCTCTTGACCAAGTACATTATTTAATTCGTCTATTGACAAATTACTTAGTGCTTCACTAATATCGTTTCGGCCTGTTTCTGGCGAATCTAATAAAATTTCAACCCTCTCAATCAATTGAATACATTCGTTATTTAAAGTTTGAGCTTTTTGCTCATATGGGTTCGGTGGAGATAATTTTTCGAGATAAAATTCTAATCGAGAAGAGATGTGATCTAACCTGGCAAGATGACCTTCACACGCTCTCGTATTAGGAGAATGTGTTAGTTCCCGAACTAATGGTTCGATTTGGTTAAATTTGTCTTGGCAAATTTTAATTTGTTCGGCTAGATTTAATTGTTCTACTGGTAGGTCAATTTTCTTTACTTTTTGCCTAAGCGTTAATCTCAAAAGTGCTCGTTTTTCATCTACAGTTAAATCTGTAGTGTCTTTACCCCGTACTTCGAGTTCCCACGTTAGCTCGTCAGCTAATAAACGGTTTATGTGACGCATTTTGGTGGTATAAAAAATAAGAGTATGATGCTCAATGATTGATAATTAAGGTAAAATATAACGATATGTAATAGTAGGTCGTAACGCTTGATAATAATAGATAATAATATAAGGAGATAAAATTTGTATTGTATTTTGGTTCAACGTTAAAATATCTGTGCTTAATAGCAAATTGTAAAACAAGAATTCTACTTGTGTGTGTGTTCATATAAAAAATTAGAAAAATTACTAGCAAAGGTAACGAAGAGATGGGAAAAATAATCGATGCCCCGTAGTTGGTTGTCACTTATGAAGTGAAAATCGAGCCCCACGTTGGGCGCCACTTCTTTGTGGCCTGGTAGTGCACTACTGATGAAACGGTGCTTCCAGTCACAACTGCCTCTTTTATGCTCGTCGATGTAATTAACGAAGCGGCTTAGCTTTGTACGTTTTGTACTGAGTACTCGAGAGCTGGGTAGCGATGATATCGCTTTCGTGGATTCTTTATTGGGTTCTTCTTTGCTTAGTAATATTCCCGGATAGGGCGCCAGCATCGAATTAAGAACTTTCAGATGATCTTAGTTATCCTTATCGATACAAAATAAACCAAGGTAGAAAAATAAAAAAGACTGACTCGTTTCTGAACACACACTTTTAATATAAATTAATTTGGGATTAATCGTAATTAACATAAAAGAATTCTTGTTTACACAGATAATATGAGTAGTGAATGTTTGTATATTAAAATAAAATTTGATAATGATTTACAAATAAAAGTTGAACACAAATACATATACTAAAATACACAGAGCGGATCAATAGATGTCGCTTGGTTGCGGTTGAAATGTCGAACGGAGAGAACCTTCGCACTTGGTTTGTCGTGTCTACGAACTTAATTGCTTTATCAAATGCTTGCGACAAAAAATCGCACTAAAACTACCAAAAAAGCAGGAAGTACTAGCTACGTCTACTGAGGGTAGAATAATGCAAGCAGGTGATAAAATGTTAGCTACAAGCTTGGTATTTTTTGTTAAACAATAATCATATAATAAATAGTGTTTATAACTACTTACGGTTTCCCTTGAAATTGTTACTAGATAGTACGCTATCAGATCTGATGGCCGTGTTTTATCACTCCTGGTCAAAATCGTCAGGATTTTGAATGGTAAAGCTTGATCTAAAATATAGTTAAAACACGATATACGATATTGTAATAACATAAAAAAGTGTAGCAATAAATTGAATATTTGAATTATTGAAATAGCAATTAAATTCGATTTTGTCACCAATTTTGTGTTTTGTTCCTCCTGTTGTATTTGAAATATCGATTGTCTTTACACACATGTAACTTAGAAAGGTTGGCAGATGTTTAGCAAAGCGTCTATGCTTGCTGACCCAAAATGGTGGAGATTTATTCGTGTTGGAATTTAAACGAACAGATGTGTTGGTGGCTTTTCGAGTTTTCTTTTTTTATTGGAAATTTTACACTTCTCCGGATTTGTCCAATGATATTAGGATCAATGTTAAAAAAGAATAATTCACCTCAATAGATTGGCTGCGGTGTTTTGCGATATTTTCCGGATTTAGAAAGAATGGAGTCGCTCGATTTTGCACGTGTGTTTCGACAAATTTTCGGTGGTCGTAATAAAATCGGTTTTCGTGATCATATATTGATCTTAGGTAATCTAAAAGATAACACTCACTCGTATTGACTTTACTAGTCATTAACTCGATAAACTGGTCGATATTATCAAATCGAATAATATTAAAACTTATAATTTTGTGGAGCTTAAATTTTTGCGTATCGTCGTTACTACAATCGGTTTGCAAGAGAGTGATTTTTAATCGTAGCCTTCGATGCAACCTTGAATGTTAGCGGTTAGCGACCTACTCTACCGACATTTTATTAAAAGATCATTGATTAAGTAAGTAAGAAAAGATGTATTTTAATCAATGGTTTTTATCGAGTTATTAATAAGTGTTGCTAATTTAGACTGGTAATTATAGCAAGTAATAAGTAATCATAATAATAAAAAATAAAATTAGCTTTGTTATACAAAGCTGGTCGAAAAATCATACATAATTAAAATTTGTAACATAATTATTTATTAAAATTTCATAAACCCTAGAATTAAAAATAAGTTCTCACAGTGAGATCAGAGTAACAGAATTCTGTTACAACAACCCAACGATTATCTACTTCAATTTCCTGTTGATTAACTTTCACAATTGTTGATCTTCCATTGTCCGCAGTCGATCGGCGACGATACATTGGATAACCATCATTTCCGGTAATTGTTTCTGCAACTAATGCCCTTGGATACCGCTTCGAACATTTTCCGTCGACCATACACGGAGAATTGTTATTTAATGTTCCACAGGGGCCATGAATCATGTTCTTAGTAATAACCTCATGCAAGACTGCATCTTCTTCTTCATTGGGAATTTCTGCTAATATTACATCATCGATTTCATTCGGTCTTATCTTCTCAATCAACCAAATGAGAATATGTGCGTGTGGCAATCCGCGTTTCTACCACTCCACTGAATACATCCAACAGCGCGTTTCGCCGAACACGCGATGCTTCACAATTAAATTCATCAATGATTTCAATTTTTGTATGAAGACTCTCGCTGTGATGTCATGGCGATCGATGGGTGATTGGCCAGTGAATAACTCGTGTCGAATTTCTATCCACTGCGGATTGCAAGTGAACGTGATGAACAAATCTGGTGTGCCGTAATGGCGAACATAGGACATGGCATCTTGAGCGTATTCATGCATATGTCGTGGACTTCCGACGTACGTTGCTGGGAGAATCGTCAAGCGGCCAATATTCTGTGCGTTTCCGTCAGTATTGATGGCATCTCGAAGGTGAATATACTCTTCAGAACGGAGGTTTGTCTGGTTCAATCTGATAAATAGCAACCGTTCAGTTTCAATTTTGACGTACATATCGACAGCATATTGGTGAAATAGACGGCGACATTTCAATATGTGATTGTCCTCACTTTCACGAACCATCAATCGATATGAATGTTCATTGAACTGACTGTTTTGTTCGTTTCAGGGCCTATAAGCGGATTTACCATCTTGTGCGAGAAATCATAACCGTCTTCACCTTGCCAAAATATGATGGGATATTGTAACGCATCATATGATCGGTGCGTTTCGTACACACGCTACAGCTGATCGTTTCGTCGTTACAGAACGATATCACGTGATTCCAAATTTTCTCCAACGACGACAATGGCGACATCATCAATTGTTGGCGCATTGAAACGTCTTGCGTGTTCTCCCGCAGGCGTCCTATCGGCTCTGATTACAATTTTGTGATTATCAGATGGCATGCGGTCCAGTGCGGTTTTAAACAATGCAATCAATTCATTGTGTTGATGAAAAAAAGTTTGAAGTTGTTCCACGATTGGTCTTTTCACCGAACTGTTGTGTGCACAACGTTGATCTACTTCTTGTGGTGAATTTCCCATGAAAATAATCTGCAGAAATTTAAAGCCTGCATCCGGAGGCGGCAATAGCGAACCTACTCGATGATATATTTGTCCTTGAATCTGTAAATGTTAATGTATGTTAATAGTGTTGTTGTCAAATAATGTTTAAATAAGATTGTGTAATAATTACCTTGAAAGTGGGCATGAAATTGTCCCGCACCACATTTGTTGCGCCAAATGAAGTCATTTGGAAACAACTGTTGTATTTCTGAATTTGTGTTAGGAAATGTGTGGAATTTGTGCTTGCTCCAGAAACCAATGAGCACAATGGTTCTGGTGGGGGGACCAATGGCGCCAATTTGACTTTTCCACTTGCGCAACACAATCCAGGGGCTTCAGTTTTGTATTTCAATGCCTTACAATGTGGGCACACAACGCTCATGGATCCAATAGCAACGGATTGGTCTGCACCGTAATCAATTGTCACGTTGTAACGGAAAGCAGCTCGATGAGTATTCAACGCAACATTTCTTCGCCTTCTTGAACTATTCCGTTCAATTTCATTTTCCTCGCGTTGCACTGCAGTTCGATTATTTCGAATATATCTTTGGGTTGCAGCATTGCGAGTTCTGCGACCTAAATTACTCCGTCTTATTTGCGGCATTCTGTTCGTTTCAATTATCTGTATTATTTTGAGCGTTTTAAATCTTTTGGTTTTATTTTACTCCATGCAATGAAGTATATCTTATATAGCTACATGCCAGTTAGAAATATTACCAACCAAAATTTGATTCTTTAAGTTGGTGAGTGACTGTTACTGTCGAATCAAAAAAGCACTTTCAGTTTTTCATAAGGTGACCCGACAGACGAATTGAATTAAAGCAATTGCCTCACCCTGGGAGAACCGCCTACGCGAGGTAAATTTTTGGAAAATGCTTTTTTCCTTATTTGCTTTTTTTCTAAATCACCCTAGTATTGAGGCGAACAAAACAAAAATACGTTATCAAACCTCACTATGTGACAGAGCCGTACTAACGGTTATCGTGTCGCCAATCAAAACCTAATAACCAAATTACAAATTAATTTAAAAAAAAAATAACAAACCTTGTAATGCTACACCGGCACCGGCTCAATAGATAGCGCTACTAAATAAATTGACAGGAGTAATATATTAATTTATTCGTGGTTTCCATTTGGTTTTAAAGTAATTTTTTTATGACTTCCAAATTAGAGCCGCCATCTGTTGATCACTTATTTAACTAAAATGAACTTTCAGTTTTACCCGAATTTTCCAATTTCCGAACAACTTTTCCAGCATTTCATTACCTAACAACCTTATTCGGAGTATATATTACGAACATTAAAAAAAAATAACAAAATCGGTCCAAGTCGCCACTGTAGATAAAAAATCATAGTATAGATGAAAAAATAGTATTGTTCATCGGCGCAATAACGATGAACCATTTTTGAACCAACGGATAATTGATTCACTTTGTGGTACAAAGTGAACAAAAGCTACGATTCACAATCTATTCTGTGCAGCTTATAAGTATAGACCTTTTGCAATGTCTTTATAAGTTACTTGCAGCCTTCTCGATTCAGTCCAACTTTCCGGGGCAACTTTTTCAAATTTTTATTACGTAAAAACCGTCTTCAGACTATTACAATTTAAAAAGAAATTAACAAAATCGGTCCAGCCGTTATCAAGTGATGCCTTGACAGTGGTTTTCACTATAGAAATAAAGTAGGTACTTTAATTACCTACCTACTTCTGTAGGTACTTAAGGTACTTAAGGTCGCGCCACCTATTGACGGTATAAAAAGCACTTTCAATTTTTCCCGAATTTTCCAACTTCCCGGGCAACTTTTCCATTTTTTAGGCTTCTATACAAAGTATAGCAAGAAGCCTTATGATCTAGCTCCGTGTCTGTCTGTCTGTCCGCATAATTCAAAATCATACAGAGCGTTTCAAATCGTGTTGGAAATACTCTGTGTGTATAGAGGTCTAAGAACTGGGTAGCCAGTGCGCTACTTTTAGGCTTCTGTACAAAGTATAACAAGAAGCCATATTTAGGCTTCTATGCAAGGTATAGAAAGAAGCCTTATGGTCTGGCTTCGTGTCGGTCCGCATGTTTCAGAGCCAATCATAACGTTGATCAACTGAAATGTTGTTATATTGTAAATACTTCGTATATATAGTATTGCGTTAATCTGTTAATCCGTTGATTCGATTCGCTAATGCAATTTATTATTATTACAGGTTAGATGATGTTTTGTATTGCTTTCATCAGAATCAAAATCGGAATCTGAAAAGTCGCTGCTAGAATAATTGCTTGAGTTGTTCATGTTTATAAATTAGTGGTACTTGCTATATCGATTCCTTTTCAAAAGTATTACCTAAATTTTAAATACAAAGTGTAACCTATATAGTAAATTGTTGATCCTTTGATACGTTGATACATTGATACGTTGATACATTGATACGTTGATATGTTGATACATTGATACGTTGATACGTTGATACATTGATACGTTGATACGTTGATATATTGATACGTTGATACATTGATCCGCTGATCAGTTGATCCGTTAATCTGTTTATCCATTTATTGCATTATCTGCTTATCTGTTATTTGTATTTTTATCTTTTGAACAATATATCCACACCATTAAGAAATTGTATGTAAAATTACAATCATTAGCAACTTTGTGACCAATTTTTCTTCAGCATAGCGCGAAATCATATCTTTCTTCAGTATTTATCACATCGAAAGTCAGCAATTATGGTACAATCTAGATATCAAAAAACTAATATTTATTAATCAAAATCAAATTAATTAAAAAAAAATCTTGTAGCTGGTGTGTTATGGTAGTGTTATATCTACGAGGGCTGGGAAATCGAGTATTCGAATACTCGATTCTAGGTAATTTGTTCGACAACGTTATGTGCGACAGAAATTTGTTTGAAAATGCCCTGTCGATTAAATGTTCAGTCGTACAAATGCTGAGTTGGACGAATTTCTCTCGAACAAATTACCAACTACGGCATATTCAAACATTCGAATATCCCACTAATATTTAAGTGTTTTACTAGGTTTAAGATGATAATTTCATTATTAATAATTAATTTTAATATTATTAATAATAATTATTAATTTAACACAAGCGGCCTGCCGGTGTCGCGAGTAAACAGTCGACTAGTCCAGACGTGTTTTTGTTTTTCCAAGCAAAAATGTAATCAGTGACATTTACAGCCGTATTCACCAAGCTCTGTTAAGTTGCTAACAGAGAGTCAAGTCAATAACAGTCTGTTAATGTGATATATTTGTATTCACCAATGACTTTTAGCAGTTACCAGTCTGTCAAGTCGTCTGATAAGTTAACAGAGCAATATTGGGCTGTCAACATAGGTAACAGACTGATAAGTAATATTTTTATGTGTCAATATTGTAGGTTATAATTATTATTGACATTTGTTTTTGGTATGTATTTAAGGTTAACTTTTTTCCGCGAAATCAGTTAAAGCTAGTTTTACACGGTTTTACCAACAAAAATTCTAGTTATTTTTTTACTGACCTGTGTGGGATTCGAACCTGAACCGGACCGTCCTTTTAGGCTTCTATACAAAGTATAGCAAGAAGCCTTATGATCTGGCTCCGTGTCCGTCTGTCCGTCCGTCCGTCCGCATAATTCAAAATCATACAGAGCGTTTCAAATCGTGTTGGAAATACTCTGTGTGTATAATAGAGGTCTAAGAACTGGTTTTTTTATTTTACTTTGATGTGAAAAAATAATTTTTTATTGATGTGGTTAGTGAAGTTAAGTTGTAAATAAAAGAGAAAGGAGAGGATTGGTCCACCTCAAAAAAGGACCATACATTACAGAGAAGTAAAGTTTCGAATAGAATGGAAAAGTTTGATTGTTATTACTTATATAGTAAATGATAATTACCAACCGCAAAAAATTTAATTGGTGCAGATTATCTGATTATGTGATGTTACATTATATGGCGATCAAAACTAACCAGATAATAACAACTTTCCACACCAGAAAGGTAGCTGTATAGAAGCCTAAGAACTGCCGCTAAAGCGAGTTCCACCTTGTTTTTACGTAAGAACCATCTACGGACTATTACAAACACTTTTTAAAAAAAAATTAACAAAATCGGTCCAGCCGTTATCATGTGATGCGGTGACAAAGGTTTTCACATTCATTTTTATTTATATAGATAGCTGGCACGGGCGGCATTCGCCGCCCTTAGCCATCTAGACCCAGAATAGATCCGAGAAGGCCATAGTTGTTCGGCCTTCGGCCTCACAGGGCGGACCATAATAGATCCGTGAAGGCCATAGTTGTTCGGCCTTCGGCCTCACAGGGCGGACCATAATAGATCCGTGAAGGCCATAGTTGTTCGGCCTTCGGCCTCACAGAGCAAACCATAATAGATCCGTGAAGGCCATAGTTGTTCGGCCTTCGGCCTCACAGGGCGGACCATCGTAGATCTGTGAAGGCCATAGTTGTTCGGCCGTCGGCCTCACAAGGCGGACCATAATAGATGCGTGAAGGCCATAGTTGTTCGGCATTCGGCCTCACAGGGCGGACCATAATAGATCCGTGAAGGCCATGGTTGTTCGGCCTTCGGCCTCACAGGAGGAGGACAATAATAGATCCGTGAAGGCCATAGTTGTTCGGCCTTCGGCCTCACAGGGCGGACCATAATAGATCCGCGAAGGCCATAGTTGTTCGGCCTTCGGCCTCACAGGGCGGACCATAATAGATCCGTGAAGGCCATAGTTGTTCGGCCTTCGGCCTCACAGGGCGGACCATAATAGATCCGTGAAGGCCATTGTTGTTCGGCCTTCGGCCTCACAGAGCGAACCATAATAGATCCGTGAAGGCCATAGTTGTTCGGCCTTCGGCCTCACAGGGCGAACCATAATAGATCCGTGATAGCCATTGTTGTTCGGCCTTCGGCCTCACAGGGCGGACCATAATAAATCCGCGAAGGCCATAGTTGTTCGGCCTTCGGCCTCACAGGGCGGACCATAATAGATCCGTTAAGGCCATAGTTGTTCGGCCTTCGGCCTCACAGGACGGACCATAGTAGATCCGTGAAGGCCATAGTTGTTCGGCCTTCGGCCTCACAGGACGGACCATAATAATAACTGCAAAATTCGGTTGAGATCGGTCCAAGGGTGTAGGAACGTTCGGCCAGCCCGGCCCTGTAAGTAAGTAAGGGTTTGTTAACTGGGTTAAGTATACAGCGTATCAATAAAAAATCGAAAAACGCGAATAACTTTGCTCCCCGCGGGAATTTCTTCTCCATTTATGCACGAATAGTTGCGCCTGGACCTACAGAATAACTGTGCAAAATTTAGTTGAGATCGGTCAAAGGGTGTAGGAACGTATAGCGAACAAACAAACAAACAGACAAGCTCTTTTATATATATAGATAGATGATAATTACCAATCGCAAAAAATTTAATTGGTGCAGATTATCTGATTATGTGGTGTTACATTATATGGCGATCAAAAATAACCAGATAATAACAACTTTCCACACCAGAAAGGCAGCTGTATAGAAGCCTAAGAACTGCCGCTAAAGCGAGTTCCACCTTGTTTTTAACCAATAGCCAATGAAATTGCAAAACGTTTTATGGATAAGGGATTACCAACCTTATATTTTAAAACGAAGAAAATCTTGGAGAACTGCCTTTTAGGCTTCTATACAAAGTATAACAAGAAGCCTTATGATCTGGCTCCGTGTCTGTCCGTCCGTCTGTCCGCATAATTCAAAATCATACAGAGCGTTTCAAATCGTGTTGGAAATACTCTGTGTGTATAGAGGTCTAAGAACTGGGTACCCAGTGCGCTACTTTTAGGCTTCTATACAAAGTATAGCAAGAAGCCTTATGATTTGGATCCGTGTCTGTCCGTCCGTCCGTTCGTCTGTCCGTCCGCATAATTCAAATCTAATTTATATATTATTAAGATAGGCTACAAAAATATTCTGTGCTTTAAGATTGTAATTTTCAACCTATATAGTAGACTTGATCCGATGATCTGACCGATCAAGGTATTAACGGATCAACGGATTTAATCAGATCACGGATCAACGGATTAAGTTATCATATTAACGGATAAAATTTATTGTCATATTTTTTTATTGTAACCTCAGTAGTAGCTTGTTTTAAATTCATCATCGATGTCTAAAGGGGCCTCTTGGTCACAATGAAAGAGAATCTTCTTTTTGTCACTGGACCTGGTAATAACTTTTATTCTTTTCTGATTTTCCAAAACTTTTAAAATATTATTTTCTGCGTTCGGCAAAGATTCCACAACGTCGTCCATTAAAATACCGCAAAACCTTTTAAATCGAGGCTCAATAAAAGTTTGGCTAAAGATTTAAGATCTTCCAGCTTGTACATTGGTTTAAACGTAAAATTTTCTTTAGTCGCCTTAACTTTTAGATTACCTTTTAGGACAGTATCGCTTAACCACGATTTTACGATAGGATTAATATCAGTTTGTTCGGTTTCCTGTAAGAATTCCTCGAGCGTTAGGGGTTTTCTTTCCTTCGAGGTACGTCGTTCGCAAGTGTTGAACTATTTTTGCCAACACTGCAAAATTTTGGTGTTTCGCTGGAGTTGTTTGCGTTTTAGTGTTTAATTTTGGATCGTCAATTTTTCGTTTTTTTATGGTGTCGTTGATCGTCCAACGGCGTGGTGCTTGGTCTTTTCTCAACCGTGGGATTCGAGAGAGCTTTCCTTTTAAATAATTCGCGTTCACGTAGTAAAGATGAATCCATTTTTAGACGATCAATTGTTTTTCAATGCTTATATTTTATTTACATAATTTTTCACGTATATAGGAAATTTAAATACGTTGATACGTTGATCTGTTGATACGTTGATCTGTTGATCCGTTGATCCATTGATCCGTTGATCCTTTGATTCGTTGATCCTTTGATCCGTTGATCGTTTGATCCGTTGATCCGTTAAGACGTTGATACCTTAAGACGTTGATATCCTAATAAGAAATTATCTCGAAAAATTTAATTGGTGCAGATTATCGGATTATCTGATGTTACATTTTAATATTATGTCAACCAAAAATAACTAGCAACAACAACTTTTCACACCAGAAAGGTAGCTGTATAGAAGCCTAGGAACTACCGCTAAAGCGAGTTCCACCTTGTTTAATATGGATTTATGCAGAGCTATGATTTCTGCTAATATACCCCTGTACAAATTGCATAATACAGAGTTTCGGAACTTCCTACAATTATATACTCAAAAAGATTGTAAAGATATATTATGTTTGATTCAAATGCATTTTTAAAATCATGGAATTTTTAAATA
Organism: Podabrus alpinus; assembly: GCA_932274525.1. Lineage (NCBI taxonomy): Eukaryota > Metazoa > Arthropoda > Insecta > Coleoptera > Cantharidae > Podabrus > Podabrus alpinus. The sequence goes on from OW026452.1 coordinate 9,869,257, forward strand.
ATAGCACTTAACATAATGCACGATTGGTTGCATACCGCCCCAGGCTTTTTGAAAATTACAGGTTGCTGCAAATAGAATCTGATAAAATTAAGCATGCAATTATGTTTAACATTTAAATATACAGAGGCAGTTGGTGAAAGGCTGACTTTCTGAAATCTTCACCCTTCCTACAAGAAGGGTCATAAAATTTTTGCAGAAAGGATACCGGTAACCGATTCCGATCCGAAAGTTAGATATCCGAACCGAAAGTATCTAACTGAAAGATCATCCGTCCGGCCGATGCATTGTTTATGTTCCTAGACATTGTACTCGACATTTCCAAATCCTCCGCTTTCGTTTATGTCTCTAGACGTTAGTAATTTCCATCACTTGTTTGTTTACGACTCTAGACAAGCATACTCGCTGCTCCGATCCTAGCTTGCGTTTAAGTTTCTAGACGTTAGTAAACCCCATCCAGGTGATTGTTTACGTCTCTAGACATTCATGTCCATCTACGAAAAGATAATCCTGTTGAATAATTAGTTCTCATCAAGAATTAGTATTCACCTGTGATAAGCAAATCTAATTTGCTTCCGGAGTTAATTTATTGACTTCCACCGTACGTTCAAAGTTCCGAGTAAGAAAAATCACTTGCATTGATTTTCCCGATTAATCTTTTTACCGAAAACTTCAGTAGCTTGAAACAGATTCCGCCGTCAAGTAAAAATCCGATTAAAGTAAAACTGTTTTATTCCATTTTCACAGGTAGCAAACTGATTTGATTTAGATTCAATATTAACTGTCAACGTTATTAAAGGTTATGTTATATTTTGTATGTACATAAAATACTCCAGTGGCGTACTATGTTCAATTTCAGAATAAAGTAATTAAATTGTGCAAACCATTTTTATTTAAAGTAAAATATATTGTATATAAATCATTCAATAAATCCTATGTTACATTTTCCGAAAACAACTCATTGTTTTATTATTAGTTTAAAGTTTACCTATAAAAACTTTTGGCTCTCGAGTTTAAAAGAAGTAAGTGCAAAAATCGACAAGACGTCCTAAAAACCCTGGCTACCCAAAAAGGCAATTTGAACGACCTAAAAAATCGTTACAAATTTTGACGCCCTGTGCAGGGACAATTTTTTTGGTCACTTACACCGAGTTTTGAAGCTACTGTTTTCGGTCAAGGGAATCAAGCTGATACCCATCTCCCTCCGATCCCCGATTAAAGTTTTTTGTTTTAGAAATGAATCTCACCGTAGAACCGAAGTTAAACATGCTGACCGAATAGAGATGGCCAGTCCGATGGATTGCTGGGAGCCGAGAGAATTACCGACCGTGAATTAAGACCGATGGAACCGACCGAAACGTCGTTAAACTAACTTCGAGGAATCCCGACCGACAAAACCGAGGGATTCCGACCGCAAAGTCGTTAAACTAATTCCGATAAATCCGTCCGATGGGGAATCCGTGAGGTGCCGACCGCAATGGTAAATCTGATGAACCCGATAGTCGCCATTGAGCCTAGCCGACCGGAGCCGGCTTGAAGAACACACTTCTCACCATATGGCCGACCAGTCCCCCCCAGTTGCAAACTCGATCCCGGATTCGATCGTCAATCCTCCGCTGATTCCGAAATCAAGGATTGTCGACGAATCAATGGCAATTGGGACTGCAAGACATCCGAAGAGAAGTGTGGGCGAAACGGCATCCGCCGACTAGGTTCGTTTTCCGAAAGACGACTCCGTTTCCGACGTCAGAAGCCATTAGGAAGACCCAAACCCGACAAGACCGAACAATCCGACGGCAACCGACCGAAACGTCGTTAAACTAGGAAGCCAAAAAGAGACCAATTAACACCGATGGATCCCGACCGAAACGTCGTTAAACTACAAGCCGACCGAAACGTCGTTAAACTACAAAGCCGAGAACAACCCGATGGCAAACGACCGCAAAGTCGTTAAACTAGGTCCGATGATTCCATCCGATAGGGAATCCGATAGGTGCCGACCGAAATGGTTATTTCTGATAATCTTGATAGTCGCAATTGAGCCTGGACGACCGGAGCCGGCTTGAAGATCACACTTCTCACCATATGGCCGACCAGTCCCCCCCAGTTGCGAACAACATCCCGGATTCGATCGTCAATCCTCCGCCGATTCCGAAATCAAGGATTGTCGACGAATCAATGGCAATTGGGACTGCAAGACCTCCGAAGAGAAGTGTGGGCGAAACGGCATCCGCCGACTAGGTCCGTTTTCCGAGAGGCGACTCCGTTCCCGACATCAGAATAACCATGAGGAAGGCCCAATCCGAAACAAGATCCGACCGATAAATCCGCTGGGTTACGACCGAGAAGTCGCTAAACTAAACGCTGGAACAACCCTACAATACCGATGGGTTACGACCGAAAAAGTCGCTAAACTAAAAAGCCAAGATCCGACCGACAAATCCGCTGGCAAACGACCGAAAAAGTCGCTAAACTAAAAGGCCAAGATCCTGCCGACCAAGCCGATTGGTAAACGACCGCGAAGTCGCTAAACTAAACGCTGAAATAAACCCTACAATACCGATGGGTTACGACCGAGAAGTCGTTAAACTAACCACCGAAATAAAATCCGATATCCTAAGGCAACCAAAGAAGGGAGTTCGACACCAGGGAAATCCTTCGGAGAAAGATTTCCCCCCCGTATAGCCAACCATCGTCCGCTACAAATTCCGGATTCAACCGTCAGCTTTCCGCCGATCCGTAAAAGAAGCTGCCGACGAATCACCCAGTAGTGGAGATGGGAAGGCTCCCGAAAGTGCGAACAAATCAACAGCCCGCCATGTAAACAAAAATTTCCTAGGACAACCCTGTAAAAGATTTCGAAAATTTCAATCTCCTGCAAAAGACCTTGCAAGATAGGAGAAAATTTATCAAACAAATGGTGGAAAATTTTCACAAACGACGTAGTCGCTTACAAGATTTCGAAGTGTTTCGTTGCAAGATGCCACCAATCCGCACCCAAAGGAAGGCGAAACCCGGCCAAAATACCGGAAACCTGTGGAGGAGATCCCACCGAGACGCCGAAGTATTGAGGAGAAGACTGCAGGTCCCTCCTACCGTAGGAGCACCATGGGGTCGCATACCTACCCGACCTACCTTGGTCACCAGCAGGACCTCCACCCCCGCAGCCCGACCCAATTTCGAGGAAACGCTGCAGAAGATGGCCCAACTGGACCTGACCACACCCAAGGTGAATCTTCCTGGAAGAAAGTCAGTGGTCCAGACGACCACTAGGAAACCAGCAGTCCTTCCCTGCACAAAAGAGCCAGGTAAGTACCGGACTTTTCGCCGACCGAATCGGCATGTTTTAGGTGTACCCCGGACAATCCGAGTCGCACGGGAAGCCCAACCGTCGACCAAGAAGGAGGTAGCAGACCTCATTATCCGAGAGGTCCCCGACTCCGCCATTCCGGACTCTTGGGTCCTACCCATTCTCCAGGATCAGCCGGAGCCCAGGAGAGTGGAACCCCTCATAGCCGTTCCGGAGAAGCCGAGCAGCGCCTCCATCCCGGAGGCTTACATCATCACATCACCACCCTTCGTCACCACAATCGGGGTAATTCAACGGATCCTCGATGACGGGATGAAGAAGAGTGGCCCATATCGTTCCATCGTATTGTGCGATGGACAGCTCCGGGAGTTGCGCGCCCGCAGATTGAAACGGCTGCTCAAAAACGCTACCAACTAAAGCCGGCTGAGAAATTTTATTATTTTTTAATTTTTATTACTGGTGAGAGGTATATGTACATACAAAGTTCTTTTATTTTTATTATCATTTTTTACATACAGTTACGGTCTCTTTTTTTTGGGACCCTCCGAGCTGTAAAGATATATTATGTTTGATTCAAATGCATTTTTAAAATCATGGAATTTTTAAATAATAGCACTTAACATAATGCACGATTGGTTGCATACCGCCCCAGGCTTTTTGAAAATTACAGGTTGCTGCAAATAGAATCTGATAAAATTAAGCATGCAATTATGTTTAACATTTAAATATACAGAGGCAGTTGGTGAAAGGCTGACTTTCTGAAATCTTCACCCTTCCTACAAGAAGGGTCATAAAATTTTTGCAGAAAGGATACCGGTAACCGATTCCGATCCGAAAGTTAGATATCCGAACCGAAAGTATCTAACTGAAAGATCATCCGTCCGGCCGATGCATTGTTTATGTTCCTAGACATTGTACTCGACATTTCCAAATCCTCCGCTTTCGTTTATGTCTCTAGACGTTAGTAATTTCCATCACTTGTTTGTTTACGACTCTAGACAAGCATACTCGCTGCTCCGATCCTAGCTTGCGTTTAAGTTTCTAGACGTTAGTAAACCCCATCCAGGTGATTGTTTACGTCTCTAGACATTCATGTCCATCTACGAAAAGATAATCCTGTTGAATAATTAGTTCTCATCAAGAATTAGTATTCACCTGTGATAAGCAAATCTAATTTGCTTCCGGAGTTAATTTATTGACTTCCACCGTACGTTCAAAGTTCCGAGTAAGAAAAATCACTTGCATTGATTTTCCCGATTAATCTTTTTACCGAAAACTTCAGTAGCTTGAAACAGATTCCGCCGTCAAGTAAAAATCCGATTAAAGTAAAACTGTTTTATTCCATTTTCACAGGTAGCAAACTGATTTGATTTAGATTCAATATTAACTGTCAACGTTATTAAAGGTTATGTTATATTTTGTATGTACATAAAATACTCCAGTGGCGTACTATGTTCAATTTCAGAATAAAGTAATTAAATTGTGCAAACCATTTTTATTTAAAGTAAAATATATTGTATATAAATCATTCAATAAATCCTATGTTACATTTTCCGAAAACAACTCATTGTTTTATTATTAGTTTAAAGTTTACCTATAAAAACTTTTGGCGCTCGAGTTTAAAAGAAGTAAGTGCAAAAATCGACAAGACGTCCTAAAAACCCTGGCTACCCAGAAAGGCAATTTGAACGACCTAAAAAATCGTTACAAGATGTCCCCACTGAATCAACACTTAGAAAATTTTATGTTGACCCTTGTTACGAGGAGATGATGAACAACATTAGACAACGTGTGTTTTCTAAAAAAATTTGGGTATCGGTTGATGAAACCACTGACGTCCAGGGGAGATATATCGCAAATGCCATAATAGGAACTTTGGAAGAAGATTGTGCCGGTGAAAGTTTTTTATTAAATACTGAGGTTTTAGAAAAAACCAACCACTCTACTGTAAGCAAATTTTTTGACAGATCGCTCTGTATTTTATGGCCAGAAGGAATAAAACACGATGATGTCTTATTATTTCTGTCAGATGCGGCACCTTATATGGTCAAATGTGGAAAATCACTTAATGCGTTATACTCAAAAATTGTGCACGTAACATGCGCTGCACATGGCCTGCATAGAATTTCTGAAGAGGTACGTGGTCAATTTAACACTGTCGATAAAATTGTATCGAATGTAAAAAAAATTTTCAAAAAAGCACCATCGCGCCTACAGTTATTCAAAACACATTACCCACATGTTCCTTTACCGCCAGATCCAGTTATCACCCGTTGGGGCACATGGATAAATGCTGCTATTTACTACTGCGAAAATTACGAGCAAATTTGTGAAATTGTGAATATGTTACATTCCGAAGACGCTGCAAGTATAAAAATAGCAAAAAAAAATTTGGCAAAAAATTGTGTCCAAAGTAATTTAGTATACATAAAATCAAATTTCAAAATTCTTCCTGATTCTATTTTAAAATTACAGAAAAAAAATATGTCTTAAGTTGAATCTTTAGATATTGTGGATAAAGTTAAAACTCAGTTACAAATTGCACAGGGTAACGATGGGCAACAAGTATATAAGAAATTTGAAACTGTTTTGAACAAAAACCATGGATTAAGAATATTAAAACAAAGTTCAAAAATACTTAGTGGTGAAAGTACCGACATGAATGGTTTACCTGAAGACCTCGCCCTTAATGATCTAATTTTTTACAAGTTTGCACCAATTACTTCAGTTGATGTAGAAAGATCTTTATCGATTTACAAAAATCTCTTGTGCGACAATAGAAGATCATTCAATTTTGAAAATATTCGTAAACACCTTTTACTTCAATGTAATTCAGGTAAATAAAACTAAATTACCTATTGATAAACATTTACTGATTTTATTTTTGTTGTAGGAACTAAAGACGGTTAAACTCAGTCAGTGCACATGAAAGAAGGAGAAATGAAGACAAGTCCCTATGCAAATTAAATATTTTTCCATGTTCTAGTTTCAAATATTTATTTTTAATATTTTTTATTTTTTTTGTTTTAATAAATAATGTTAGCAGCTACAACTTTCTTCATTTGTTATTTTAAGATCAAACAAAAAATTGCACATTTTTTTGTTTTTTTTTTGTATTATCCTAATTTTTACTGCATATTATACCGCATATATTTCTGTTTTTTAACGCATACTGCTGTGTAATCCCTTACGTAATTTGCACCACCCTGGGTTTTGTTAGGCGCCAGCTCTCAGAATGAGAGCAAAATTTATAAAATTGAATTAAATCTTCAGAGGGTGTAAATTACTCAGAAATTCACGATCCTTGTCCCATTCTTAGCTCAGTCATGGAGATTCCACTCAAGGTGTAGTAGGTTCATGAACTCAATTAAGGGATGCTAATGGGTTGAATAAATAAACGTAAACTAAAAATTGTTGACGTTCTGATAATCGTCGAGATGAACTAATTTGCTTTTTTGTTGACTATCTTTAAGTTTAGTAATGCTTACTGTTATTTGAATCGTTGTGAATAAAAGATTGTTTGTGTCGAAAATAGTTTTATATTAATGAAAATAATTTAATTAAATCGCAAGCGAACACATAAACGTCAGATAAATTCTTATCTGAAAAATAATGACAATATTTAATACCAAAATCAAATTGATGTATCCAAACTTTCTTCCTTCTTGGGTTGTCGACAAATTACAATAATAAAATTTACAAAAAGTTAATTGAAATATAATTTTTAAATACCTGTCGTTTTTAAATCCTGCTCTGTATATAAAGCCTGCGCACTAACACAATTTTAGCTCACGGTCACTTGATCGCATTCACTCAACTTGCTTCTTGTTGATCGCGTTGTTGACAAAAACTCGCCTCTGTTTCGCTATCATGCGGAGTTGATCTAATTGTTGACACCTGTTGACTATTTTAACTGAATTCGTGATGTGCCAGTGAATCATTATTGGAACTCGTTTACCAGTTGTTTAAAAGGTGAGTCATACTTTTAACTCGTTGATTGTAGAGATGTTTACTGAAAGGTAGCCATTTGTAAAATTTGTTATCTAGTTTAGATAAACATTAAATTGGTCGGACATCATTTTTGGAGAACTTTTATTTTATGGAGCCGCACGTCTTGTCATTTCAAGCGTTGGAATAAGACTGTCGAATTTTGATGCGCTGTGCCTCAAATTCGTCGAATTTTGGTTATCAGTGAGTAAAGTTTTACACCTTTTTGTATTTTATGTTCACTAATTGGCTTTAAATTTACAGGAGCGCCTTCATTCATGATGAGTTGATTGACTGTGTGGTTCCCCTACTTCTCGTGGATACGGTAGCAGTTTTCTGGACCAGATTTAGCGAAGTTTCCAACCTTTTCTTTATCACAAAGTTTGTTATCAAATTGAAGCGAAAATGACCTTTATATACACTTTTGGAGATTTTCGGTTGCAAATTATTATCATTAGAAAGAGTAAATTATTTAACAAATTTTCATATAATCAGTTTTACACAATAATTGTAGTTCACGGAATAAATTCCATTTTTGTACAGTATCGTAGAGGTTATGTTCATTTCTGATAAGATACACAGTAATTTTACTATATTTGAGCCAAACAATCCTTTATTTTGAAATTTTGAGGTGATAATAACCTCTGTGAGATAATTCTACAGCTTTTAATAACATTCCCCAATACTTAAAGATCTCTATTAGTTCATTATTTGTGAAATTGCTAAATTTGTTCATCTTTGTTATCTCTGTATTTTAAATGAGGTCAAATTCTATGTAAAATCTAAATATGAGCAAGAAATTCAATGTTTTGCATAGCCCTGGTAGCTTGAAACACAGCAATACGTATGCACATATTTCATTGTTTTTTAGCGCATAAAGTTCCGAGCCCTGGTATGACATAAACAAACTGCAATCTTCAAAATACTCTTTTTAGAACTATTAGATGGCGCTAAAATCTTACACGCAATCGCCTCTGACTCGATCAATGTCGCCATTTTATAATTTTGTCTAACAGTGATTTGTCAACTATAGCAGTAGTTTTTAATCAATATAATCAACGCCTTGAATTAAGAAAAGTGATTTTGTACCTGTACAGTTACAGTACTCCATCTTCCAAATGGAACCAGTTACCGATTTGCTTGCAGCTCAAGTGTTACCTTCGGAAGAATCACAAATTGTAGAAAACACGAGTATATTTTTGGAAACTCCAAATAATTCAATTAGCAATTACGAAAATAAACGAGAAGAGGTGGAAGATGTAAAATTTAATTTAGAAGATTTGCATCATTCCATTGATATTAAAGAAGATACCGACGCTACACAATCAACACGGAACAGTTCAAATTTTTTCGAGTGTGCAATTTGTGGTTATAAACTTGCTCTTAAACAAACTTTAATACGTCATTTAAGAGCTCATAAGGTCAGGAAACCATTTCGTTGTAATATTTGTGGGTATACTTGTGCACGGAACGCAGACTTGCAAAGACATTTAAGAGCTCATAAGGTCAGGAAACCATTTAGTTGTAATATTTGTGAGTATACTTGTGCACACAAATCAAACCTACTAAGACATATAAGAACTCATACAGGCGAGAAGCCATTTAGTTGTGGTATTTGTGAATATACTTGTGCACGGAAATCAGACTTACAAACAGAGCCGTATCTAGGTACGGCCGCGCCCTTGGCGGGACTTAACATTTGCGCCCCCACACCGGGGGGTTTGTGGGGTATGGAATACCCCCCAACGAAAATGGGGGTCCTACCACGAAAATTTTACAATTTCTACTCAATCAATCATGAGTCAAAACTGTACTTTTCTTGCTTTTACCAGGGCAAAATCGTCGATGATATCGTTAAAATCAATCTGACACGCAATATCGTATTCTATATTTAGAATTGCTAAGTTTGTCAATCTGTTTTCACACATACTTGATCTTAAATAGTTCTTGATCATTTTTAACTTGCTGAACGAACGCTCACAAGACGCCACACTTACAGGCATTGTTAAAAATATCCTCAACGCAATTTCAATGTTCGGATAGGCGTCTCTTAATTCATAATTAGAAATAACGTTCAGAACATCCAAATGGGAGGCCTTATTGATGTCCTTTATCAGCTCTTTTACATGATACTTGAAAGTAACTACTTCGTTCACAAGCTCTAACGTATCTATATCTTTGGCATACATCGCACCAAGATTAGCTGCACACTTTTTAAGAAGAGAATCAGAATACTCACTAAAAGACTTTCCGGATAAAAAATTAAAGTCAGATGAAACCGAACGGTAGATGTTTGCCCTCTTGTCCATTTCACTTCTAATCCTATCAAACACAACGAAACACTCTCTCTCAAATGATTTTTCAGCACTCAGCAAGTGGGATTCATCTTCAGCCATTTCACCAGCCATTCTTTTGACTTTTTTCAGTCTCTTAACAGGAAAACAACTTGTAATTTCCAAGAAACCACATGTAGCTTTGGCTTTTTCTATGTATTTCTTAATTCCTTCTTTACGTAGGTCTTCAACTTTTTTAGCCAAACCTGTAAGCAAACTTGATGCAGCATCGAGAGTGGTCGATTTTCCTTGTAGTGACTTGTTCGTGCAATCCAAGCTAATTAAAACATCAGACCACATCTCTAGCAAGCAGACAAATTCGTAGTCAATATGTTTCAGAAGTTTTATAGCCCCAGATACTGTGTCGGCGTTCCAGTCGTTATCTCTATCAGCCATGCTCTGTAAAATGTTGTGTACTGATAATAAGTTGTTCTTAAGAGCTGTCACAGCTTGACGCCTGGAGGACCATCGTGTATCGCAATGTCTCTTCAGGGTTGTTTTGAGAGCTCCAAGCAAAGCCTCCCATCTTAAGGTAGAGCTACTAAAGAAGTTAAAAAACTCCAACACTTTTCCAAAAAAACTTATCATCAAGACTGACACTTCTGCGGCGTGAACACCAACGAGGTTGAGACTATGTGCTGCACAAGGCACAAATTTAGCGAGATCATTAATTTGGGATATATGAGCTTGAACACCCTCGTATTTTCCTGCCATGTTTGAGCCATTGTCAAATCCTTGACCGCGACAGTTCTGAATGTCCAATTCGTCAGTGTTAAGCTTTTGCAATATTTCTTGCGATAACCCTCTTCCACTTTTCTGGTGACTTATGATGAAGTCTACAAAACTTTCTTCAACCGAGCATTTCCCATCCTTAATGGTAACATATCTGATTATTTCACTCATCTGCTCTAAATGTGCTGTATCTGGGGTGCAGTCAAACATAATTGCAAAATACTTGGCACTTCTTACATTCTTCAGTATTTCAGCTCGAACTTTATTTCCCATAAGGTCTATGAGCTCATTTTGAATTAGAGGTGAAAAATAGCTTGTTACATATTTTCCACTTTTAACATTTTCTATGTGTTTCGACAGTTGTGGATTATAGTGACTGATAAGTTCCAATGTACTTAGAAATGCTCCACAGTTCTTGTCACTGATAGAATCGGAACCTCCTCTTAAAGGTAAGTTATTCCTAGCACAATGAAGAATCACATTCACAATACATTTAAGAATACTGCGCCACTTTTCCGCTTCTGCTTGTATCGATTTTTGATGTTCTGCATCAACAGACCTACTAGTTTTCAGCCCAATCTCTAATTCTTTCCAAGCGACATAAGAATTTCGGTGAGGTATCGATCTTTCGTGATTGAGAATAGACGGGTTCAAATGTTTCCAATCATTAAACCCCTCTTCAATATTACAGAAAGCATATTTGTCCTTTTTATCGACTCTTGAAAAGAGAAGGCAAGGGAAACAAAACAACGCGTTCTTTGACTGACTATACAACAACCATTGTCTCTTTACTTTTTCCCCGTTTGGTAAAATTTTAAAAATCCATTTCTGAGAAAAGTGTCGTCCATCATCTGTACAGGGAAATTTGTAGCTATCTAAGTCAATTGTTTGAGGACCTCGTTCTACAAGGTTGCAACGAACTTTGTCTGATCGAAAATTGTTTGGCCATTTTTTGGGATCCTCATAAATTATTTCTATTCCCATATCAGTAGCATTTAATGCATCATTTTCACTGAATGTGCAAGATGTGCTGGGGCTTGGATCAGCAGGTTCCCAGGTCATTGTCTGCTCATTTTCTACTTCAAAATCAACGACGTTCGTTACTAACTCCATTGGAGCGATCTGGCTTTGGTTGTCTTTTGAATCGTCCTCGCTCTTGCTATTTTCTTTTTCATTTTCTAGCGCCTTTTCTTCTTTGTCATCTTCTATTTCTTCTTCGTCATTTCGCAGCCAACTTCCAAGCGCTGATGCTAATTTTTTGTTGTCTTCTTCCTTTCGTTTTTTAATTTTTTTAAATGCACTTCCAGAAGGTTTTTTCGGACCCATTTCTGAAACGATTCAGTGCCTATTAGATCATATAAATAACTGTTTTAAGAGCGCGCTGCGGAAAGAGAGAGAGAGGGAAGCAGTAGATATGATGTTGAAAGAAGCTTCTAATCATTTGTAGATTTAAAAAATTTAAAAAAATTATTTGCGCCATATCTAAGGGAACCCTTGAACCCCATTGTGCATTAAGTTGATTTTATATAGTTTAAAACTCCACTAAGGGCACTTTTTGATTTACAAGTTTTGTACAAGTTTTCTATAATTGATGATGAAATCGCTTCAAAATCAGGTTTTGTCCTTATAATGATCTGCAGAAGGCAATAACGAAGTTTCATTAAGATCGGTTGTCATAAAAATTCAAAATTGTCCTTTTTCATAAATTAAATTAACCTATTTACTTTTAATTTAAAGCGCTCAAAATTGGTTATTGCCTTCAATAGTCTTTTCTTATTAATACATATAAAAAAAGAATTACATTGATACGACGTTTAGTTTTTTAAATTTGTACAAAAGATTAGAAGCTTCTTTCAACATCATTCCCTCTCTCTCTCTCTTTCCGCAGCGCCCTCTTAAGCAGCTAACTAAGTAGACCTTGAGATTAAATAGGGGATTTTCCGTATATAATTGTGAAATCTGTATAAGCCGGAACCGCTCGGGACCGAAAAATCGTTCCGTGTTAAGCAAGTTCCGTTTTTAGCAGATCCTCTGAAAGCGGAAAAAAATCTGCATAAGACGGAATTTTTTTTGGGTAAGATCTAGTTTAGGGGAAAAGCGTGCTAGCTGCTTCATATTTTGTGCCAAGATGTGTTATTGTATCATGATCATTAAATGCTTATAAAACTTTTGGGGCAAATGTATAATTTGCTTGTAATTAATTATTTAAGAGGGACATGTTGCATCGACTATAGCCTTAGCCCACTCGCGTGCTAGCTATTTTGAGGGTCTCTCGAATCCCGATTGCCTTAATTCCGGTTTCCTTGATGCGTGGCGCCTCTCGTATGTTTAGCTCCTGCCGCGTTAGCGGCTCAGAGCACGAAAAACCGCCCGGAGCCCCGGAGGGGCGTAGGGTAGGATTTTTTATGCTCGTAGTTCTGGCCAAGTCAATTATTTACCCCAAAATTAGAAGGAAAAAAAATTTTAATTTTTTCACTTTTTCGACAATACACGGGTCGGAAAACTTGGGGGGGAGAATTAATTTTTTTAAATAGCTGTAACTCCTAAACGGCGCTAGATATCGAAAAACTTTGCAAAAAAAATCCGCCCCTTCCTCATTCTATTCCCCTGGTGAATTGTCGGTAGGAAGGCGTGTGCAAAAATTCAGGTCGATCGCGCGCAAAAAAAATTTTTTTTAGGTTACTTTGTTGAAACTTTCGAAACGTTATATCTCCGTAAGTACGCGTTTGCCCCAAGAAATTTTTGCGTTTTACGGGTATATTATGACCCCCCTCACCCCTCCAACCCCCTTTTTTTGTTTTGAGGATTTTCCCCTAAACTAGAATCTTGCTTTTTTTTATAGATTCATATTAAACAATTTAATAATAATAAATTGTATTAATACATAATAATGCGTATACATACATAATTTGCATACTTATACACTACACAAAAAATACAAGATATGCAGAAAGCAGCCAGCAAATGAAAAAATGCATGCTGCTTGTAACGCAATATTATTTGGTAGGTAGGTATGCAATGTATGCAATGTAAAATAATATACCTACTGCAAAAGAAATTATTACATACTAGAGTTCTAGAGTAGTCTAAACATTGGATAAAAATGTGCTAATTGCAATCTTTTTAAAAGTATACATTGGTACACAATTTATTTCTCCATTTTAGGGCTATTTGTGATATTATTTCGACACCTGATATGAATAACATTGTAACTCAAGTTACAATGTTATCCAACTATGCTGTAAACGGCTTCCCCAAATAACAAACTATAATTTTGGTTTATGAATCGTTGTCCTATCTCAATTAAAAATACTGTTAATTTAACAAAATAACATCATTGTTACTGCAATTATATGTAGCAAAAAATCTTTAAAATGCTCTCCTGTAAAATAAGCAAAATAGAGTTACAATGTTATTCATATCAAGTGTCGATTTAACAATGTAAATTATAAAAATAATTACTGTAATAACATAGACAACCTACAGATTTTTTCGAATCATTAGCAATAGGATAACGCAATTCCCCATTCAATTATAAAAATAAAGCCATAATTATAATTGTAATTAATAGTAGGCTGACATACGTTTTATTTGATCAATTTGTGGGATCTTCGTTAATAAAAATCACACACAACGAATAACAAATATATTTAAACGATGTAAATATTATAACACGATTATAATGTCAATTCAGCAAAAAACAGATAAAAAACTAATCGTTAAAAAACACTTAAAAAATACAAAACATAGATGATTCACGTGAACTGCTGTTGCTTCGGACTACTACTCCGTCTGAACTAAAAAAACTTTTTTTACCCGCAGTCATTTCCTGCGTGGCTGGTTGCCAACCTAAAGGAGTTGGCGCCGACAACTTTTGAATTTAAATTAAAAATAATAAAATTAACAATCGAAATTCAAGGTCGCCACACTACTCCCCCTCCAGTGACGAAGTCGCGATGAACCTGGACGGCGTTTTGATGTGTCGTCCTGTTCTTGATGTGGTTACTTGGTGGGGTGGATCTGAAAAAGACACCTTGTTGGTTTTTATTTGTGGAGGTGGGACGGTAGGAACAGGTTGTTGAGTGGGTTCGCTAGTTTCATCCTCCGTTTCGTCGGTAAAAGCTGCTTTCAGTCGGTTGACTGAAACTTCCTGATTTTTACCTTTTACTTTCACTATAAACGTGACCTTTTTTCGTTCGATCACTTGGTAGGGGCCGTCGTAAGGTGGTGTTAATGGTGGAGAGACAGCGTCATTTCGAATAAAAACGTACTTGCAACTTTTCAGTTCTTTTTGAACAAATATGGGACGTTTAGTTGCATGGTTTGCAGTAGGTGTCGGGTGTATATTTTGCATCGTTTCCTTCAGCTGGTTTACGAATTCGCTCGGTGATGTTGCCTGTGAATGCTCGAAAAATTCGCCAGGTAATCGAATTGTCGTGCCATAAACCAATTCAGCTGGAGTTGCGCGGATATCTTCTTTAAATGCCGCACGATACCCGAGCAAGATGGTTGGAAGTAGATCGACCCAATTTTTTGACCCATAGCATTTTATGGACGTTTTTAGCGATCGATGTAGCCGTTCGATCAAACCATTGGCTTGCGGATGATATGAAGTTGTCCGTAAATGCTTGATGCCGAGCATTTTAGTTAACTCGTTGAATAACCCTGACTCGAATTGTCTTCCCCTATCCGTTGTGATATTGCGTGGGATGCCAAATCTTGAGATCCAACCACTAACGAGGGCTTTTGCGACAGTTTCAGCGGTCATATCTTGAATCGGGATCGCTTCAGGCCAACGAGTGAACCTATCGATGCACGTTAGGATATAGGTGAATCCGTTACTAGGTGGAAGTGGTCCGACTAAGTCGATATTGATGTGGCTAAATCTCTCGCCTGGAACTAGAAAGGTGGTTAGTGCTGGTTTATTATGGCGTTGTATTTTGGATCTTTGGCAGGCCAGGCAATTTTGAGACATTTTTCTGCACTCTTCACGGATTGATGGCCAGACAAATCTATCGGTTACTAATTTAATTGTAGATTTGACGCCAGGGTGTGACAAGTTGTGGATCGTGTCAAAGACTGCTCTTCGAAATGTCTTCGTAATAAAGGGCCTGATTTTTCCTGTTGACGTATCACAGTAGATTTGAGAATTCAAATTTGGAAAGGTGCACAATTTTAATTGTAAAGATACTTTCGCGTTGTCGCCTTTCAATATTGTTTGAAGTTCTTCGTCCTCTTTTTGCTGTGCAGCTAACGATTCGTAGTCGATGATTTGGTGAGACACGGCCTCAACCCTTGATAGCATGTCAGCTATCACATTTTCTGGGCCTGGGACGTGTCGGATGTCCGTTGTGAATTGGCTAATAAAGTCAATTTGGCGCAATTGACGAGGTGAAGCCTGCTCTGGCTTTTTGTCAAACATAAAAATTAACGGTTTATGGTCGCTGTAGATTGTGAAGTGTCTTCCTTCAAGAGATGATCGAAAATGCTTTACGGATTGATAAACGGCCAGTAGCTCCCTGTCATAGGTACTATATCGCTTTTGGGTTTCGGTTAATCGTTTCGAGTAGAAACCTAGTGGCTGCAAGTTATTGTTTATTAATTGTTGGAGTACAGCTCCGATGGAATTGTTTGAAGCGTCGACATGCAGGCATAACTCGGCGTTGGGAGACGGATGTGCTAATAGCGCGGCATTAGCTAGCTCTTCCTTGCACTTTCCAAACGCAGCTACGGCTTCGTTATTCCATATGATCACAGTATTGTCGTTTTTTTTATTTCCGATTAGCAATTTTTGTAGAATCCCTTGCGATATTACTGCCTGTGGGATACAACGTTTATAAAAGTTGATTGAGGCCAGGAATCTTCGCAATTCCTTTGCTAATTTGGGCTGCGGAAAGTTTCTTATTGCTTCAATTTTTTCGGGTAATGGGCGTATCCCTTCTTTATTGATCACGTGACCCAGGAAGTTGATTTCGGTTTTAAAAAATTCACATTTCGAGATGTTGATTTTTATGTTGTACTCACGGAATCTTTCAAAAACCATTCGGATGTGTTTTGTGTGCTCTTCTGGAGTTCTTGACGCTATCACTACGTCGTCGATATATTTGAATACGAAACTAAAACCTTTTAGTACCTGGTCGATGAATCGTTGGAACGTTTGAGCAGCGTTGCGTAACCCAAATGTCATGACTTTAAATTCAAAAAGTCCAAATGGTGTTATGATTGCGGTCTTCGGTATGTCATCCTTGTGCACTGCAATTTGGTGGTAGGCTTTCGTCAAATCGATTTTTGTAAAAACCTGTGAGTCGGCTAAGTTGATGGTAGCGTCCTGAATATGTGGGACTGGGTATCGATCCGGGGTGGTTATGGCGTTTAATCTTCTGTAATCGCCGCATGGTCGCCAGTCTCCATTTTTCTTTGGAACCATATGCAGCGGGCTAGCCCAAGCTGAATTGGAAGGCCGGCAGATGCCTTGTTGGACCATGTAATAAAATTCTTTTTTTGCGATTTCATATTTGTTGGGCGGTAACCTGCGTGCTTTGGCGAACACGGGTGGGCCCTGCGTTTCGATGTGATGAAAAATGTTTGACTTTACTTGGGATTCGGTGGCAATGTTGGGTTGAGTTAGGTCACTAAATTCTTGCAGGAGTTGGTAGTAGTGATCGGAACCCAGGGGGATAGAGGTGATGTTCACATCGAGGTCGGTGACTAATTCAATTCTTCCTGCGACTTTCAAATTTGTTTTTCCGTCTATCAATTTTTTGTTACGTAGGTCTACTAGCAATTCAAACTTATCTAAAAAATCTGCGCCTATTATTGGTTTGGTGACGTCGGCGATGATGAAAGGCCATGCAAACTCCCTGCGTAAACCGAATTTTAAGGTCAATAACTTCCGTCCGTATGTGCTGATGGTTGAACCGTTTGCAGCAAAAAGTTTGAAATCGTCGAGTCTGCATTTTTTGTCTTGAGGCGTTCCCAATAAACATTTTTAGTCTGCAAATAGCCTGTAAATAGCCTGTACCTGACGCAGGCCTGCGTCAGGCCTGCCGTTTAGATAAATTTATCTGTTCCTGCAATTCGTTGATAATTTAGCCTGCGTCAGGCCTGCGGTTAGGTTATTTTTCTGTGCCTGCGATTAGCTAATAATTTAGCCTGCGTCAGGCCCTGCGGTTAGGTTATTTATCTGTGCCTGCGATTAGCTAATAATTTAGCCTGCGTCAGGCCCTGCGGTTTGGTTATTTATCTGTGCCTGCGATTAGCTAATAATTTAGCCTGCGTCAGGCCCTGCGGTTTGCTTATTTATCTGTGCCTGCGATTAGCTAATAATTTAGCCTGCGTCAGGCCCTGCGGTTTGGTTATTTATCTGTGCCTGCGATTAGCTAATAATTTAGCCTGCGTCAGGCCCTGCGGTTTGGTTATTTATCTGTGCCTGCGATTAGCTAATAATTTAGCCTGCGTCAGGCCCTGCGGTTAGGTTATTTATCTGTGCCTGCGATTAGCTAATAATTTAGCCTGCGTCAGGCCCTGCCGTTAGCTTATTTATCTGTGCCTGCTATTGGCTAATAATGAAGCCTGCGTCAGCTCTGCCGTTAGGTTATTTATTTGTGCCTGCTATTAGCTAATAATTTAACCTGCGTCGGCCTCTGCCGTTAGCTTATTTATATTAACATAACGCTTGTTACTCATTGGTTACATGTTATTATAAATATATATTACGCTTATTTGTGATTAAAAGTATTTAAATTAAATTAATTATTGTTAAAATTAAAATTAATTAATTATGAAAAATAATAAGAAGGTGTAATAGTGAAATAAGATATAAAAATACAAATTTTTTATAGACACCCACGTGGTAAATAGTTTTAACCAATCAGAACGAAGAAAAATTTCACCGCTAGCAAATAAACTCTTGTTTCTCATTGATTATACGAATTATTATACGCATTTTATATGACAATAATTATTATATGAGATATTATTGGAGTCAGAAGGAGCGGCCATATTTATAATTTGGGGGGGGGGGTAGTTTTTAATCTCTTACGCCCGATATTATCAACGTATTTAAAGAGCCCTTGAGTTAACTAGCGAATGGAAACGTGTATTTTAAATATTTTATGTTTTCTTTTAGCTAATTAACAGAGGCCTCTATATATACTTAAGGTAATACTATGACAGGTTTAATAAGTACATAATAAAATATATAATGTGATGTTTCATTAATATTGAAATGTGAAAAATATTTAACATTAAAGTATATATTACAAAAATAAATAATTAAATAGCAATGAATTTTAATTCCGATTTTTAACAGTTTTAACCAATCAGAATTAAGAAAAATTTCACCGTTAACATAACGCTTGTTACTCATTGGTTACATGTTATTATAAATATATATTACGCTTATTTGTGATTAAAAGTATTTAAATTAAATTAATTATTGTTAAAATTAAAATTAATTAATTATGAAAAATAATAAGAAGGTGTAATAGTGAAATAAGATATAAAAATACAAATTTTTTATAGACACCCACGTGGTAAATAGTTTTAACCAATCAGAACGAAGAAAAATTTCACCGCTAGCAAATAAACTCTTGTTTCTCATTGATTATACGAATTATTATACGCATTTTATATTACAATAATTATTATATGAGATATTATTGGAGTCAGAAGGAGCGGTCATATTTATAATTTGGGGGGGGGGTAGTTTTTAATCTCTTACGCCCGATATTATCAACGTATTTAAAGAGCCCTTGAGTTAACTAGCGAATGGAAACGTGTATTTTAAATATTTTATGTTTTCTTTTAGCTAATTAACAGAGGCCTCTATAGGTATATACTTAAGTTAATACTAAGACAGGTTTAATAAGTACATAATAAAATATATAATGTGATGTTTCATTAATATTGAAATGTGAAAAATATTTAACATTAAAGTATATATTACAAAAATAAATAATTAAATAGCAATGAATTTTAATTCCGATTTTTAACAGTTTTAACCAATCAGAATTAAGAAAAATTTCACCGTTAACATAACGCTTGTTACTCATTGGTTACATGTTATTATAAATATATATTACGCTTATTTGTGATTAAAAGTATTTAAATTAAATTAATTATTGTTAAAATTAAAATTAATTAATTATGAAAAATAATAAGAAGGTGTAATAGTGAAATAAGATATAAAAATACAAATTTTTATGAACAACCACGTGGTATGTCGAAAACAAAAATACTGTAGAAAAGAAAACTAATAATTATATGCTTATTTGTGTTTAAAAGTATTTAAATAAATTAATTATTATTCAAATTAATTAATAATTGTGACAAATAATAAGTAGGTGTAATAGTGAAAAAATATATAAAACTACAAATTTTTTATGAACAACCATTTGAATTTTTTAATACCAGTATATATATTTATTCAAGTTGACTAACTGTCGAAATCTTTTATATACAAATTTCATTTTTGTTTGGTATTACAATTATCTGATAATCCGCCGCAAATGTAATTAGGAAATTAAATCCGTTTAGTCCTCTTTTTTCTTATAAATTAAATTTTTGTAGTCATAAAGCAATTTCACAACTAAAATAACAACCTCTGTGGCAGAGAGGTTAACGCTTACGGACAATGAAGGGAAAGGTCACTGGTTCGATCCTGGCACAAGGTAAGATTTTATTTCAAATTTTCAAAATTTAATTGCAGACTCCAAGAAACAAAGTAAAGACGAATCATGAAGAGTAATCACCACCAACAAGTTCTACAAATATGAGAAATGGGTAAAATAAAAAATTATGTGTATGGAAGTCAATAAAACAATTAGAAAAGTTGTAAATAATTAGAAAAGAAAACACCTGAAAGAAATAAAAAATAAATGGATAATTCAAAAAAATTAATTTTTTTATTTTGATTTTCAAAATTGATTAATAAATTTAAAAATTCATTAAACGAAATTCAATTGAATTTTGTTCAAATGAATGAACAAAAAAATAGCTTGCGGTTAGCTAACCGTAAGCCTGCGGTTAGTCACAATTCTCAGCCTGCGGCAGACTCATATCCACCCGGACACAGGTACGAAATAGCTATAAGTGGCGCAAGAAATAGCCTGTATCATACTTGATCGCCGGCAAAAAAATAGCTTGCGGTTAGCTAACCGCAAGCCTGCGGTTAGTCACAATTCTCAGCCTGCGGTTAGCTAATGCAGGCTATTTTTTGCCGGCGATCAAGTATGACGCAGGCTAATTTTTGCGCCACTTTAGCTATTTCGTACCGGTGTCAGGGTCGATATGAGCCTGCCGCAGGGATAGGTACCTGCCCGAGTTGTCACTGTCAGGCTATTGTCAGGCTATTCGCAGGCTAAAATGTTTATTGGGTTGGTGGTATTATGGAAAGGTCCGATCCTGTGTCAACTAAAAATTTTTGGTTCTGAGTTTTATCATATACGAACAAACGACTGGATTGAATGCCTCGTACCTCATCCGTCGCCGTGGATGAGGACTGCATAGCTAGTTTTTTTGGTTTTGGGTGTTGAATTTGCACCATTCCGTACATTTCCTAGCGTTTTGATTGAACTTGTAGTGGTACCAGCATATATCATACTTCCCTTGGGATGGACTTTGATTTCTAAACTGACTGCGGTCTCTTGAAAGTGATCTGCTACGTTCAACTCTTGATGCCAGGATTTCAATTTTTTCAGTTAACTCGTGTACTTGTTTCTGTAACGAATTATCAGTGTCTTCTATTTTTGCTGTTGTTGCTGAAGTTTCGAACTTTGTTATTTCTTGGATTTTATTGGCCGCTTCAGCTTTCTTTTTTAAGTTGGTTTCTAAAGAACTTACTATTGAACGAGTTGTCTCGGGAAGTTTGGAAAGCCATAGGGATTCAATCACTTCTTCTGTCATTGATGTTCCAGCCAAATCTCTCATTTTCCGTAGCAATGTGGAGGGTTTGTCGTCGCCTAATTCTATGCCTTGTATTAATTTTTTTATTTTTTTTTCTTGAGAGTCCGAGTGTTCGTGGATTAGTTGATTTTTTAGAGCCTCGTATTTCTCGGTTAACGGTGGATTCATGATTATGTCCGCTACGGTGTCTAAAAATTGCGGTTGCAAAGATGCTAAAACAATGTCGTACATGCTTTGGTCTGTTTTGATGCCACTGTTGCGGAATTGTGCCTCCACCTGATAGAACCAAAGATCTGGTCTGGTTGGATGGAATGGTGGGACCTTTGTTGATACTTTGCACGTTTCGACATTTGGGGAACTTTCTTGTCTGGACGACTGTTGCTGTGACCTTAACTGACTGACCTGACTGAGCAGTTCGTTAATTTTGGTCTCCAAATCTGCTTGGGTTGATTGATGTGCAGTTCCCTCGTTTTCTGCTTGTGTGTTAGACATGTTTTTTAAAATGATTACACGTGTTCGAACTGGGTTTTTCTTGCTCCGAAAATCGAATAACACGTGGCTGACGATTGACCAGTACCTTAAATGAAATAAGTTGCAATGATGTAAATTTGATAGTTACTATTATTTTGTTTCTGATTTCCTTCAACTTGGGCACAACGTAGATGTTCTTCTGTCGAGGTCACCAGTGTGGGATCTTCGTTAATAAAAATCACACACAACGAATAACAAATATATTTAAACGATGTAAATATTATAACACGATTATAATGTCAATTCAGCAAAAAACAGATAAAAAACTAATCGTTAAAAAACACTTAAAAAATACAAAACATAGATGATTCACGTGAACTGCTGTTGCTTCGGACTACTACTCCGTCTGAACTAAAAAAACTTTTTTTACCCGCAGTCATTTCCTGCGTGGCTGGTTGCCAACCTAAAGGAGTTGGCGCCGACAACTTTTGAATTTAAATTAAAAATAATAAAATTAACAATCGAAATTCAAGGTCGCCACAAATTCTTACCTGAACAACGGAAGGAACGCCAACACCAACTCACCAACACGTAAACATTCAAACATCAAACACTATCGTTGATTGTGGAAATCTCTTTATTTACAATGTAAGAAAATAATACCTGGGATTGCAATCGAACTGTGGTGTCACAAAAAAAAAGAGCGAGAGGGCACAGGTGCAGTGACTTGCGGGGCTCGCGCTCGAATTACATTTTGTGTTGTTTTCAACTATAATGCGGCAAGGGAGGGGGTGGCAAGGGAGGGGGCGGAGATGGAGGTAATATCACTTTGTAACTAGCCAACTAGACTATTCACAGTATTACTGTGACGGTAATAAACATAATTACACACCACTTACGGACAGTAACTTAACAATCTGGAATAACATTCATTTCAATAACGTGAAATTTTTGTCCTTAACAAAATGCACTAATCTAAAAAAAAAAAATTATTTTTCATGGCCGATTTTGCGCCCCCCGGTAGCTGCGCCCTTGGCGGCCGCCCCTCTCGCCACCGCCTAGATACGGCTCTGCTTACAAAGACATTTAAAAACTCATATCGGCGAAAAACCATTTATTTGTGATATTTGTGAGTATACTTGTGCACAGAAATCAGACTTACAAAGACATTTAAAAACTCATACCGGCGAAAAACCATATATTTGTTCTATTTGTGAGTATACTTGTGCACAGAAATCAGACTTACAAAGACATTTAAAAACTCATACCGGCGAAAAACCATTTAGTTGTAATATTTGTGAGTATACTTGTGCATGGAAATCAGCGTTACAACAACATTTAAGAACTCATACCGGCGGCGAAAAACCATTTAGTTGTAATAATTGTGAGTATACTTGTGCACAGAAAGCACACTTACAAAGTCATTTAAGAACTCATACCGGCGAAAAACCATTTAGTTGTCATATTTGTAAGTATAAATGTGCACAAAAATCGCAATTGCAAAAGTATTTAAAATCTCATATGTAGTAACCACATATTGCTGTGATACTCGGCAAAAATGAAGTTTATTTCCACTTCCAAATAATATTCCGTCCTTCATAACCCATCCACTTTCAATTAAATACTGTTTATTTAGCTATTCAATTTATTCATAATATATTAAATTTTAATAATTACTTCTCAGAATTACAAAATTATAGGCACCAATTATCTGACCGACGTCCATTCACTTACATGGCATTGTTCGGCAATGTGCTTATCTTACTTCCGTCAGTAGCGCTTCATTCAAATTAAATTATTTCTCTTCCACTATAAATTACAAATTTTGGGGTATGAAATGCAGCGATATATTGCTGTGTTTTGCGTTAAATTGTGTTGTCCCTATCTGCTTGTTTAAACTACTTCAAAATCTTTTAACCAAGATGCTCTGCTCTAACTTTTGGTAAGCAAGGAGAGGTTTTTAAAAATAAAAGACAGCTTGTGCTGAACTGTTTTGTAATAAATTTGAAATTATACAGATATTTTTAAATTTTGAATTTAATTGCATTAAATTAAATTTAATATAATTAATTAAATATACATTAAATATTAATTAATATAATTAAAATAATAAAATTTAAGTACAAGTCCACTCAAATATAAGCTTAAAGAAAATTAAAATTTTTAAATGTTATCGCAAAAACAAAAAAAATGAAATGTTCGTCAATTTGACCTGCAGGTTTGTAATTATTTAATATTGTTATATTTATACTAATAATATTTCAATAATTCTATCTGTGAGACCTCATAAAGGAGGTACGTAACCAGATTGTAAAAGCAGGTGCCATATCGGGATGCCTGAGAGAAGTAATACAGAATAACGAATTTTCGTTGAAATAATTCGATATACAGGTGAAGTACTGGATGTAGTAAGATGGATCAGACAAAGAAGAAGAGGATGGAATGAACACGTCAACCGCGTGAACTGCAATGGGATTGCTCGAATTGTCAGAGATGAGAAAGTTGTCTATATCAACTATATCAAAAAAACATTGAATTTAATTAAATAAATTTACGAATAACATATTATAACAAAATCTTTGAAACTATTCATATATTTTATCCAAAAAAATAGATAAAAATTCTACAGATATTAAATAAATCATTAAATTAGATTTCTATAAATCGGATAATTATTAAATGAATGTAAGATAATAATTTAATGAAATGGTTATTTCTTGTATATGATTTAACTACAGTGCAAATGATTTATCGTCTATTTGAAATTAGATATTTTTATAACCAACGATTCATAATTTAACTGAAATGTTAATAAACATTCAGGGTAGGTATTGATTATTAAAACTCATGAGGTCTTCAACCAAACTCAGTGTTGTGTTGGAAAATTAACGTTAAAACTTTGTGTGTTGTTTATCAACAATGTCTGATTTTAATTCCTAAGTTTGTTACATATAGCCATGCACTAAATATCTGTAAATGTTATAATTATTAATTTCCTAAATAATTGTATTATTTTTCTTTATACAGGGTGTCCCCGTGACTGTGGAGAACCTTTGAGGTGGTGATAAAGGACACTTTTCTAAGACAAATTTTCAAATAAAATTTTTGCCCAAGTCCAAACCCTTGGGGGGTACCTCCCTTTAAAGCAATTTTTTGAATTTCTGATTTCAAGCGGCCATAGCTCCGATATTATTGATTTTTTAAGGTTAATGGATTAGAACTTTTTTAAAGATCAGTTAAACAAGCTTTCTTTTTGTACTTCCTCCTCGTAATAAAACAAAATTTACTTTTGCGACTAGTTTCGCGAATATATTTGCATCTTCAGGCAAAAACAGTGAAAAATAATACTATACACATGGGCTGATTGAGTTTGTCATACTGGTAAAACCAACGCTAAAATTTCAATTGTATAAACAAATTAAAAATTAATAAAATTGACCAAATCAAGGTTTAAACACCAACTCAAGTTGATTTGGTCAATTTTATTAATTTTTAATTTGTTTATACAATTCAAATTTTAGCGTTGGTTTTACCAGTATGACAAACTCAATCAGCCCATCATGTGTATAGTATTATTTTTGACTGTTTTTGCCTGAAGATGCGAATATATTCGCGAAACTAGTCGCAAAAGTAAATTTTGTTTTATTACGCGGAGGAAGTACAAAAAGAAAGCTTGTTTAACTCATCATAACACTCCGCTTTGCACAAGATTATTATTTTTTAAAGATCATTCGCTTGTCTACAAATTAGGTTATAACCCCTTATCGTCTAGAATCAACGGATTTCGAGTTATAAATTAAATTAAGGGAAAAAATGTTTAAAAATTCAGGTTTTTTTTTAATTTTCTTGCGAACCCCGTATCTCTTAAACGAAACGTCTAAGGCCCGCTTTTACAATAGTCGGTTAAGTCTCAGTTACTTTACACTGGTTATAAATCTAACATGATGTCCAATGAGAAGACGTCAAACCTCAAATTAAACACCAGTGTAAAGTAACTGAGCCTTAACCGACTATTGTAAAAGCGGGCCTAAGAGAAAAACTAACGGCCCAAACCAGATAGGGAATTTAAGGAGGTTCGTCGCTTTCATAGCGGGTTGCGGTTTACATTAACCATGCGCCACTACGCGTCCATAATATT
Organism: Podabrus alpinus; assembly: GCA_932274525.1. Taxonomy (NCBI): domain Eukaryota; kingdom Metazoa; phylum Arthropoda; class Insecta; order Coleoptera; family Cantharidae; genus Podabrus; species Podabrus alpinus. The sequence continues at coordinate 9,895,130 of OW026452.1, forward strand.
AACTACTCCGTTTAGTATACCCAAAATTTTATACGTGTATTTGTTAATTAATTGTGTGTTAGAATTTGAATTTTACCACTATTACAACTCAGTCAACTAGCTATATTACTACAATACGCATTAATAACTTATGTGCAATATCGTGCTATACTAATTAGAACAGCCATTATGACGCGACGTTAGCGCCCTCATCGGTGATGTAAATTCCCAATTACATTGAATGAAATAACAATTACCAACACAAAATAGTATTATGGAAATAATGAATAAGATTAAATTTCAAAGAAATACTTCGAATTTTCTACAACTTGCAGTTGTTTGTGATTTCATATCGCTTTTTCTACTCAAGTTATATTATTATAAATTCGTATGTATGTATGTATTGTAGCGTCTGGTGTCTTGAAGATACACGAGTACGCACACAATCGGTTTATGGACACCTACCTTTAATTCGACTCTTATACTTCTCAGGATAATATGCGTCGGGATCTGAATCAACCAACACTTCTTATACGAGCTTATTCTTGATTGAACGAATTCTGTATTCCAACAAAGATAAAACTACAGTTGGAATTCCGTTAACAAGTTTTTAATCAAATCAACAAATTTCAACATATAACAAGAACCCAAACAATCTAACAATCTTTATATAAACTACTATTCTACGCACTGATTATTAAAAGGTAGCTAACCTGTGATTTGTATCGTGCGCACTATTTTCTTTCTTCAAATATTCTAATTTCCAATCTCCAATCTGCTTCTCATAGATCGGATAACTTGGTATCCGTATCTCCCCAACGTATCTGTAAGACACGATCTCGACCACAACCTCCGTTGCCAACACCTTCTGTATCCCGCTATCTTGCGGAATCTTAAATTCTCCAAGGAATTAATCTTCTTGGGTAGTACCACCGTATATCGTTCACGAATATAATTTATTTCAGTATATTTTATTTGAATCTTACTTGAATTCGCGAGTTTATCTCGCAGTACAAAATACACGACCGTCACCTCTCGTGATCTCGATGGAACTTTCTCGCGAGTATAATTTATTTCAATTATCTTTAATTGAATTGCAATTATTCGCACAACTGCATATCGCAGTAACTAATATGCGACCGTCACGCTTCGTGATCTTGATCGAACTGTTTATTTACTTTTATGTAACTTCGTTACTATATAAATTTTTGTTTTTAAACTGGAGCTTCTTATATTCTCGGTTGTTTGTACATGGCCGACGGTTCTCTGCACGTTTGATTAATTTTGACATGTTGTATATAATGTTTACATACCACATGTAACACGAACAAACTTAAAATTAAATTCAAACGACAAAAAAAAACAAACACATTGCTGTGTAGTTCCTTGAGCAATCTGTACCACCCTGGTTTTGTCAGGCGCCAACTTTCAAAGTGAAAGTAAAATTTATAAAATTGAATTCTTAATCTTCAGGTGTTACAAATTACTTAGAAACTTACAATTCTTGTCCCTTTAATTTAGCTCAGTCTTGGAAACTCGACTCAAGGTGTAGTAGGTTCGTTGAACTTTGAGATGCTTCTTGGGTTGAAATGAATTGAAAACTAAAATTGTTGATGTCAAGACAATCAAGATGAATTGGTTAGCTTGTATTGATGAATCTTTAAATTGGGTAATGCTTACTGTAATGAATCAAGTTGACGAATAAAAAAATTGTTTGTATCGAAAATGGTTTTATATTTATGAAAATAATTGATTCAATTCGCTATGCGCATATAATATTTTTTAGATAAATTTTTATCTAAAAGAAATAGACAATATTGTAACAAAAATCAAATCAAAACATCCAGAAGTATCTTCTTGGATCGTCGACAAATTACAATAATAAAATTTATAAAATGTTAATGGAAATATAATTTTTTAAATACCTTTTTGTTTTTAAATCCTGCTCTGTACATAAAGCCTGCGCACTAACACAATTTTAGCTCACGGTCACTTCGCGGTGTTACACAAACTTGTTGCTTGTTGATAGTGTTGCTTACGAATTTCGCTTCTGTTTCGTTGTTGGGCGGAGTTGTTTTAATAGTTGATACCCGTTGATTCTGAGTATCGTGGAATGCCAGTGAATATTAGTTGATATTAATCTTCAGATATAAGAAGGTGAGTCACTTTTATTTTATTGTCGGCGTAGTTGTTCTACTGAAGGGTAGCCATTTGCAAATTTTGTTATCTATTTTTAGATAAACTTGGAATTAATCACACATTTGGGTGTTTTGGACTAAACTTTTCAACCAGCAAGTATACGTCTTGCTTCTTCAAGAACTAAAAGTAGACTGTCTCAAATTTCTGCGCTGTGCCTCAATTTCGTTGAAATTTTGTTATCTGCAAGTAAAGTTTCACACCTTTTTGTGTTCTATGTGTTCTAATTGAGTTTAAACTTTCAGGAGCTGTTTCCTCCATGTTGAGTTGATCAACCGTGTGTTTCCCCTACCTCTCACAAATACGGTAGCAGTTTTATAAGCAACATTTAGCGAAGTTCCATACCTTTCTGCTTATCACAAACTTTCTTATCACATTTAAGCGAAATTGACCTTTATATGCACTTTTGGAGTTTTTTGGTTTGAAATTATGAACATTTGATAGAATAGATTATTTAACAAGTTTTGACATAATGGGTTTTACACAATTATTGTAGTACGTGGAATAAATTTCATTTTTGTACCTTATCATTAAGGTTATGTATATTTGTGATAACATTCACAGTAATATTACCATATTTGAGGCAAACAATCCCTTATTCTGAAATTTTGAGGTGACAATAACCTCTTTAAATTTATCTTTCAGCTTTTAATGACATTCCCTTTTACTTAAAGATCTTAATTGGTTCATTATACCTGAAATTGCTAAATTCGTTCATCTTTCTTATCTTTTTGTTTGTTAACGAGGTCAAGTTTTATGTAAATTTTGAGTATGAGTAAGAAATTTATATATTTGCATAGCCCTGGTAGCTTAAAACACAGCAACATGTAAACAAATGTGTTTGAACCTCCGGTCTCCAACTGTACTTCTCTCCTTGTTGGTACGACTCTATCCTCAACATGGATAGCGCGTATCACAACAGTATGTATGGATGTATGTATGTATGTATGACAGATGAAATAATAAAAAAGTACAGAAAACCAATACAACTTTATAATTTATATTTGGATAAACAATTCTTTGAGTGCCAATGTCATTATTTTAAGGTTAATATCTATTTACTTTTAATTTAAAGCGCTCAAAATTGGTTATTGCCTTCAATAGTCTTTTCTTATGAATATAAAAAAAGAATTATATTGATACGACGAGTTATATATTCCAATAACTAATAAAATAATTATATAAGCCTGGTAATTTTCCGATAAATGATGTAACAGGAAATGCTAATATTGTAATTGTTTATCCATTTGTCAATTTAGCAAAAGGAAGTCTGGAATAGTCTAGAATAAAAATTCCGCTAAATAAACTATTTTGAAACATACATAAAAATGAATGTTAATAAAATTTCAGTCAGTATTGTATTGTATAAGTCTTAGTTAAGGTATAATCCATTTTATGATAGAAAATTAAAATATTTTACTGTGCAAATTAATTATCATCGAATAAAAAATAAATAAAGAAATTTAAGTGTTTTTAATAAATTAGTGTATAAGTTCAACATATATAATTCGACGTTTAGTTTTTTAAATTTGTACAAAAGATTAGAGGCTTCTTTCAACATCATTCCCTCTCTCTCTTTCCGCAGCGCACTCTTAAGGAACGCAAGATTCACTAAAAAGCAAGAAATAAAAAAAATTTTTACAAAAAAACAAAAACCGACTCCAAAAAAATGCACTAAAAAAATTGCACTAAAAAGTAAAAAATAATTGCGTTATTTTTAGACTTGAATCTACTCACAAAATATAAATTTTTTATTATAATAAAAAAAATATAAATTGTTATTTTTGGAGTCGGTGCCAGCCAAGCTGTTAAGAAATTTACAAAATGTATTTGAAATCACATTAATACGACAATGTAGCAATACCGATGTATTTGAAATCACATTAATACGACAATGTAGCAATACCGATGTCGTGTATGCCTAGTGGTACTCCGCTACTTCGTTAATACACGTTTGTTAACCTTGGCTGGCACCGACTCCAAAAATAACAATTTATATTTTTTTTATTATAATAAAAAATTTATATTTTGTGAGTAGATTCAAGTCTAAAAATAACGCAATTATTTTTTACTTTTTAGTGCAATTTTTTTAGTGCATTTTTTTGGAGTCGGTTTTTGTTATTTTTAAGTATTAAAATGTCTATTAGGTTATAAAAACAAATAATGCACAGTAAGCAATTTCCAATTACTTACGGTTTGGACGTTACCCTGGGTATGATCTTCTAAAATGGACAACAATCTATGGTGCACCGTGGATCGTTTATCAGAAACATCTGTTTCCTTGAAAAGTGTTAATCTAAAATAATTGAAAACGACACATATGTACTTATTTGTTTGAACCATGAAAATATAGCTTGTAACACTGTATGAAATCTAATACAGCGCATCCATATCAACCACGCACGCGCTGGCTTAGCAACAAGTACAACGACAATAACGAAGTCAATTAATAGGAACGGCTCTGACATCTTGTATTAATACGTTGTCAAGCATCTTTTGTTTTTGTGTTATTATCAAGTGTTATGTTTTCTTACAATAATTTAATTTCGTTGAGCAATATATTTTAGTGTTTAATTAATATTTTTTGTTTCATTCTGGTTCATATCGGCGGTAAAAAAGAATCTTACAATCTGGCGCCCAACGTGGCGCCGATAACAAAAATCGCAAGTAACAAAGAAACTATTAAAATTCGCAAAAATAAAGTGCCATCCCGTACAATTATTCGCGACGTGATCAATACGAGTAATTATCCGCGACAAAGGTGGTCGATCGACAAATTAAACCGCAAAATATCGAAATTTTCGACACAAATCGATTGCGATTTGCGAAAATCGATACGCGCAAAAACAAAACAAAAACATTCAGTGAAAAAACTTTGTTCTTTCAAAAAAAAAGGTGGAGATCCACCTTGAAATACGCATTTTCACGAAAATTACCCCCTCACCTAATTTTACGAGAGATTGTAACAGGCTTCTGTTATCTTGGTTTCAATATGAAAACTTTATATTTATTTTTAGGGTTTATTAATTTCAAATAAACAGTTATGATTTAAAATTTAATTATGTATGATTAATTTGACCAGCTTTGTAATAAACAAAGCTAATTTTATTTTTATTATTACGATTTACCATTATTTACTATTCTTTTTATGATTAAATAACACTTTCTTGCAATTCGTCATAAACCATTGATTACCACACATCTTTCTCACCTATAATCAATGCGATCTTTATTCAATATCGGTAAGGTAGATCACTAACTCTCAAGGTTGCATCGATTTGCTTCGGCGCAAATTCGATTGATAATCACTCTCTCGCCAAATCGAACCAGCAACGCTAACACGTATATTTTTTTGACTCCGCAATTTATAAATTTATTGATGTTAGATCAAGTTTCATCGAGTAAAAATATCGAGTTTATGACAAGTAAAGTCACTCCGAGTGAAGTGTTACTTTTTAGGTCAGTGAGATCAATAATTGATCCCAAAGATCGATTTTATTTCGACCATTGCAACCATTGTTTCAACACATATGCGAAATTGATACGACTCCATTTTCTAAATCCGGAAAAAAATCGCAAAACACCGCAGCCAATATTTCAAGGTGAATTATCTTATTACTATATTGATCCTAATATCATTGGACAAATCCGGAGAATTGTAAAAATTCCAATAAGAAAAAGATTCGAAAACCCGCAAATTCATCTGCTCGTTCTATTTCATCAACGAACAAACTCCCACCATTTTGGGTCAGCGAGGATCGCCGCTTTGTCGACCATCTGCCAAATTTTCCAAAGTTTCATGTGTGCGGAAATAAATTCCATTTCAAATACAACTGGGGGAACAAAACGCAAAATTGGTGATACAAAAAAACGAATTTAATTGCTTATTTAAATAATTCAGATCAATTGCTACGTTTTCTATGTTTTACAATATCGTACACTGTGTTTTTAACTACATTTTAAATCAACCATTGCCATTTAAAATCCTGACGATTTTGGCCAGGAGTGACGACGAACCATCAGATCTGATTGAGCGTAGTCCCGTAATCATTCTAACAGAAATCGTAAGTAGTTATAAATACTTACTGTATGAATTGTTTAACAAAGATACCAAGCACGTAGCTAACATTTTGTCAACCTGCTTATCCAAAACTAATCTACCTTCAGTAGACGTAGCTAGTATTTCCTGCTTTTTTGGTAGTATTAAGGCGACTTTTTTATCGCTAGCATTTTATAAGCCAATCAAATTCGTAGACACGACAATACAAGTGCGAAGGTTCACCCCGTTTAACAACTCGACTCCAACACAGCGACATCTGTCGATTCGCTCTGGGTATCAAGTATATGTATTTGTGTTCAACATTTGTAAATAATTGTCAATTTTTATATTCTATTACGAACATTTATTATTCAAATAATCTGTGTAAACAAGAATTCGCTTATGTTATTTACGATTGATTTCATATTAATTTATATTAAAAGTGTGTGTTCAAAACGAGTAATTTTTATTTTTCTATTTTGAGTTGATTTTTGTCTCGATAAGGACAACTAGGGTCCCTGAAAGTCCTTATTCGATTCTGGCGCCCAAAGGTAAAGATTACTACGGAAAGAAGAACCCATCCAAGAATCCACGAAAGCGATCCGTCGCTACCCAGCTCTCAGTACTTAGTATTAGACATACAAAGCTAAGCCGCTTCGTTAGTACATCTACGAGCATAAAAGAGGCAATTGGAACTGGAAGCATTAGCTTTTGCCACTACCGTTTCATGCGTGGTGCTTCTAACGTTTCAAGATCTTTTCTCGCGAGTAGCGAGAAAACGAAACAAGTGAACTATTCACTTGCCACATTCGATCATTGATCGCACAATTGCCATACGAACTGCCACTAAAAGCACAACTCGACATGTTATTCGGACTATTAAAACCAAAAATTCGGAAAAGGCTCTCGCCCGGTAAAAACAAAACCTTCAGAGAATTGCTCGAGGAAGCCAGAAATATCGAAGATGCAAACCGAGAGATGACCCCAACCGCAAAAATTTCCACACAGTAACGGTGAAAAAACAAGAGACCCGAAATGCAGAGACGAAGAAAACCCGTCCAAAGTGCAACTTTTGCAATTTCTTTGGCCACTCGGAGACCGAATGTCGGAAAAAAGCTGCTGCAGCTGTTCCCCAACCTACGACAAGGACAGTCAAAGTTGAGAAATCCCAACTATCTTGCTGGGCATGCGGAACACCAGGTTACGTGAAGAGTAACTGCCCTTCGTGCACCACGACTCAAGCTTCATTAGAAACCGATAGTGTGGACACCACCTTTTCTTCCACGGAATTCGAAACCGTCTCAACGCTACGTCCCATGGTACGAGTAAAAATACTCAACCGCAATGGACAAGCCTGTCTCGATACTGGATCCAGAAACATACATGGAAATCAAACTAGCAGATGGCATCAAACGAAACGTCCTCACCAAATCTTTCGAGGTGGATATCACCATCGAAGACCACACCACAACCGTTACGCTGATAGCCATCCCTGAACACACCGAAAGTCCCTGGGCATCGATTTCATCCGGTCCGTTGGTATGGTGCTCGACTTCCAAAATGGACAATGGTTCTACGGAAATCAACCCACCAACCGTTTCAAGTTCGCCAAAGAGTTGCCCGATGTCGCCACTACTACAACCCTAGATCCTGTAGCCCACACACTCCGGGACAAAGAAGGACGAGAACTAGACGAAACCGAGAGAACACAAATATCTGCCTTATTACGTGAGTATGCCACCATACTCTCACCTAACTCGGCGCCGACGCCTTTTGCAGAACACACAATCACTCTCACCGACGAGACACCCATTGCTGTTCCGCCATACAGGTTAACGCCAGCCAAAAAAGCATTCCTCAAGAAAGACCTTGACAAGATGCTCGCAGAAGACATCTTAGAAGAGTGCGAATCACCCTATGCTGCACCAGTCGTGTTGATACCCAAATCGAACATGCGGAGACTACCGAAGACTAAACAGTGTCACGGTTGCGGATCGTTATCCACTCCCACGTATCGACGACCTCCTACATGCTGCCAAACAGTCCAAATACATGACTACCATCGACCTACGATCTGGATACTGGCAAGTGTCCGTGAAACCAGAATACCGCGCGAAAACGGCCTTCAACCACCCCTTTAGGAAGCTACTGCTGGAAGCGAACCTTCGAACGAATCGACCGCTTTCGATCCGGCATGCAAGACATTTGCATACTTGCTTATTTAGACGACCTCGTGGTCATCTCGTGGTCATATCTTCCACGTTCGAAGAACACGTGAGTGATCTAAGTCGCGTATTCGAACGCCTCATATTATTTAAACTTTGCGAGATTCGAAAAAAATGTCGGTTCATATGGTCCGAAGTTAAATATCTCGGTCACCTCGCATAACAACTTCAGGAATCATGAATCCCTGATCCCAATAAAATCGCGGCTATCCAAAAAATGCCACCGCCCAAAAATGTCAAACAACTGTTGACCTTCCTACAAACTGGCTCTTGGTTCCGAAGGTTCGTACCCGACTATGCGGCATCTCCAAACCTCACAGCCAGATGACAAGAAGGGCGCGCCATGGTGTTGGAGCTTCCGAGAAGAGGAAGCATTCGAAAAGTTGAAAGAGCTGCTAACGGCGACTCCCATTTTACGACATGCTGACCCTTCACTGCCTTATACCCTCCGCACAGATGCTAGTGCATACGCTTTGGGGGCTGTTTTAATGCAGGGGGAGACCACCGATCAACGACCAGTAGAGTACGCGAGCCGGTTACTCACTTCTCCGGAGCGGAACTACTCCACCACTGAACGGGAAGCCCTAGCGGTTGTCTGGGCTGTCCAAAAGTTTCGCGGTTATATCGAAAGTTCCCCGATCACCGTGATCACCGATCACCAACCCTTAAAATGACTGATATCCTTGAAATCACCCAGCGGCAGACTCGCCTGGTGGGCTCTTACTCTACAAGCCTACGACCTCAAGATCAATTACACTCCAGGTCGAAGTAATGTAATCGCCGACACTCTGTCCCGTCCGCCGCTATACGACGAGACCGAGCTATGCATCGTCACCCTCGACATGCCTACTACCACAGCTGAAAAACTCAGAGAAGAGCAAATCAGTGACCCTGAGATCAAAGAGATCATCGATTGCTTCGAAGAAGACGAAAACCTCGTTGAAGTCAACAAATGGACTGAACGCGGGTACCTAATGTTAAACGGCGTCGTTTACAAGTACTCAACCGACCATGACCGAGACGAAGGCGCTTTCTTCTTCAAGTGCCATATCCGGTCTCCCGGACGTTGGCGACCTCTCTCCTATGTATGTGTTGTGCGTTTGAAGTATTATCACACACATAGGGGACCTACTGCTTAACGCGGGCTCCGAACCGCGGGAAGTGTATACACTTCATCTCCAGAGAGGCTGTTCCAGGCAGATTACACCTCGGTGGTTTGCCATTGCCTTCCGAGGGGAGACGGTCAGAATAAAGTTTTTACTGAGCCCGGAGTTGAACCAGGCATTCAGCTTTAGCAGCAACGCACTTAACTGCTTTAGCTGACGACCGTCTCTTTCTTAGGCGCTTTCGTAGTACCAAAATTGCATCCATTCTCTACGAATGCCACGACTCACCACTCGCTGGTCATTACGGAGTCGACAAAACCTTGCAAAAGTTGAAAGAAAAATATTATTGGGTCGGAATGCGAAAATCCGTAAACGACCACGTCCGTAAATGTGTGGAATGTCAAAAGTTAAAACCCACAAATTTGAAACCTGCTGGACTATTACAAACCCCTATCCAAAATCGACGGTTTGAAGTTCTAGCCATTGACCTATTCGGTCCTCTGCCTGAAGGCAGCAACGGTGAACGATGGATCTTCGTAATAGAAGACACCGCCACCCGATGGATTGAATTATTCCCACTAAAGGCAGCTACCGCAAAAGCCTGGGCCAAATGCCTCGTAGACGAGATCATCCTTCGTTACGGATCACCAAGACGAGTTATTAGTGACAACGGTACCCAAATTGTATCAGAAGTCATGCAAAAGGTAGCTCATTGTTTAAATTTTAAACAAGCCCTGATACCCGCTTATCACCCGGAAGCCAATCCTGTAGAAAGGAAAAATCGAGACCTCAAAACTCAGCTGGCTATCCACACAACGAACTGTCATTCCGAATCGCCTCAAAAATTAGCTGTAATACGGTTCGCCATGAATACCAGCCATTCGCAAACCACTGGCTGCACTCCTGCTTATCTCACCTACGGTCGTGAGCTTCGCACTCCCGAAGATGTAAGCAGAGACCTCCGTGGCATAATCGAAAATTCGCCGTTTGTCGCACCAATAACGCCCTACCTACGTTTTTTCGAAAAGACCCTGTCTGAAGTCCGCGAACATCAAGAAACCAAACAAGATCATTCCATGAAGTATGCCGACGAGAAGCGAAGAACCGGCCCGAAATACAATCTTGGAGATCAAGTTCTAGTGAACACTCAGCATGTCCTGAGCAAAGCAAGTCAAGGATACTCCTCGAAATTTGCACCAAGACGAGACGGTCCCTACCTGATCCTTAAACAAATTTCGCCCACCAGTTTCCAAGTATCCTCGCTGTCCGACCCCTCCACTCCACTCGGAGCTTATCATGTGTCCGCTTTAACCCCATTTGTTGCAGCCGACACCAAAGTACTTCCCATACGTCCACTACGAGGAAGAGGTCGCCCGAAGAAGATTACACCCTTTTCTAATAGAAGTGTGCCAGTCCGTAAGCCCACTTCTAAGGGGAGATTGTAACACCCTGCATAAAGGTTACTACAGCGCACCATACCAATTACGCACGCGCCGGCTTAGCAACAAGTACAACGAGAATAACGAAATCAATTAATCAGAACAGCTCTGCCATCTTGTATTAATAGGTTGTCAAGCATATTTTGTTTTTGTGTTATTATCAAGTGTTGAGTTTTCTTACAATAATTTAATTTCGTTGAGCAATATATTTCGGTGATCCAAAATAGGGCCAGTCAATTGCAAATTAATACATCCACCATAATATAAAATTAAAGTCATAATATTGAAGTTTATTAATACTTATACCTGGAGCTCTGCACGTACTCCCTGAATTTAGCTGTTTTGTTTAATTTACTGAGCCGTTAAATAATAGAATTCCTTTACCAGATAATCTGTTACCCAAATGTGTAATGATCTGAAACAGTATTATGAAGTATTCATTTAGTCAAAGCAACAGATAACAAATTAAGTGAATCAATTTGTAAGATAGTTAGAGTCGCATTAAATCAAGTGATTACGCATTAATTAACAGTGAGATGATGGAACTTAGAGTAAAAGTTAAGGTAAGTTCATATTGTATTTTGTATTGAATTTGTATTCTAATTCGTATGTCGGCAAATGAACATAATGCAAGTGTCGATGGCAGATATGAGCAATCGTATCGATGCCATAGACGCAAAGTTGGTCAATTCGAGTGACCGTAGACGAGAAGACGAAGAGCGGAGCTCATTATGCATATCGGTACCATATCTGCCGATAAATTGTGATGTAAATTTGGTAGAATTTGAAAATTATCTGTCGGTTGAAGAAAATATGAAGAATGCCGTCAGTAAATTTCTTTTTTATTATACGGAGTAATAATATTATTATTTGTAGGTTGAAGAAATATCATCTTTAGGTGGTAACGACGTTTATGATTTGATCAATCGAGCTTCAAAGAAGCTCATTACAAACCGCTTTTGTGGAGCGGAATACAGTTATATTGGGAAGAGGGATAAAAAAACATTCCATGTGCTTAAGTTGAACGAATTGTTAACAAGTAAGTAACAAAATTTCATTTTGATATAATTTAATGTAATTTTTATTTTAGAATCTGCCATGAGAAGCTTTCCCAATATAACTGTCAAGGATGTCGAGTCAACAATTTCGAAATGGATTCGAAGATGTACCGAAAGGGGGAAAAATAAAAATGTGTAATATAATGTATGTATTGTTGTGTCACCTCCCCTTTTGTCGCTTTTATGGACAGAGGATGTGCGACAACAAATCGAAGAGCACCTACCTTCTATTTAACTCTTGGCTCTCAGGATGCCTAATCTTAAGCTTTATTTGACTTGATCGGCGAAACACAAAAAAGACACAATTCTATATGAACAATTTTTAATAAACACCAATAATAAATCAAATTAACAAACATATCTTAACTAAAAATAAACGAACTCAAAAATTAACTGGGAATGTAAATACCTGCGAAGTTAGGCTTATCCGTGCACTTTGGTCGGCGCACTTTGAAATATTTGGCTCTTGACTTCACGCTTCTTCTGGATAATTCTGTCCTTTGAACTATTTGGCTCTTTACTTCTCGCTTCTTCTTTTCGGAACTCCGTTGCCTGGATTCCGTCTTTTGGGGCCGTTTCAATACTCGAGGACGAGTGGAATGCCTCTCTTCCGTATAATAGTCCCCAAACTGTGAGGTACTAATTGGTTTTGTATCGTGCTTAGCACTTGAATTCAACTTTGAACTTTATTTTTGCGGAGCAAATTATTTGGTGATTCTTCGCTTGCTCGCAAATTTATTATCTTTTAATCTTGGTTGTTTTTTTTACCAAGGTGATTCTTCTTCATTTTTGTTTTTATTTTTGCTATCCAGATTTATTTTATTGATTTGAAAAATCCCGTTTCCTTGCCTTTTCCTCGCACTCGCATTTTAATTAATAATAACAAACTTAAATTTAAACAATGATTAATCCTAACAAATACAATTTTAAAAATACATAGCAACAAACAATAATTGTGTCTCTTTCAATGTATTGCTATAAAATAAGCGAATTGACCCTCGTTCGCGGTAGACACAACAGTATATAAATTTTATAAATAAAGAATGTTCTATAAATTAAAAATAAATTTTATTTACGAATTAATTTGGTAAATTCCTCCTCCTACGAAAAAAGATCTACAAAATTGTACGTACCTCGTGCAAATAATGTACGAACATGGTACGTTCTGGTTCGTACGAGGTACGTCCCCGTTCGTACAAGTTACGTCCTCATTCTTACGAGGTACGTACATAGTTTGCACAAAGTACGTACACATTTGTACGAATAATGGACGTACCCGATTCGCACAACCCTGTGCATAATGGACGTACTATGTACGTATACAGTACGTCGAACTTACATAACGGTACGTACATGGTACGTCCTGTTGGATGAAAATATTCGTCCTAGATACGTCCAAAATACGTTATTGTGCTGACTGGGCAGGTGCTATTCCAGAGATGCCGAGATGTCAACTGTGATGTTTTTGCCTGCTTCATTGATTACCAAAAGGCGTTTGATAATGTATGACATGATAAACTTATCGAAATATTGAAGGAGATTGGACTGAATAATGGAGATCTGAGAATTATCAGCAATCTCTATTGGAATTAAACATCAACTACAGCTACCGTGAATGAAAAATTGAACGATTTTGAAATGTAATAAGTCACAGTTATTTTTATTTTCTTTCAATAATTTTATTTAATATGTTGTCCTTGATTCCTGTACACTTGAAGACAACGTTTTGGCCACGATTTTAGCGATCGTTGTATCATTTCCAGAGGAATGTTTTCTATCTCACGTTTTATTAGTTTTTTTAGCTGTTTAAGGGTTGTAACTTTTGACTTATTTAACTGAGATTTTAAATAGCCCCACAAAAAATAATCACAGGGTGAAAGGTCCGGTGATGATGGCGTCCATATATCCGGATGAATAAAAGATACGCCGTTCTGTTCAAGAAAATTTAAAGTCTTCTTAGAAGCGTGAGCTGGTGCCGAGTCTTGGTGAAATATCCAATCACCAGCAGGATATAATCTTTTTGCGTCAGTCAAAAGTGGCTTCAAACAATTCTTAATGTAATATTCCGAGTTAATTTTAGCACCAGGCTCAACAAATATTGGCGTTGTGGTTCCATAATTCGATATTCCCATGAACACCATAACTCCCTTCGGATGGGACTGTTTTGTGAATACGTCCAATTCTTTTGCCGATTGCTCACGTCTCAAGTACTGAACTTTTCGTTGGCCATCAGCATTTGTTAGATGGAACCATGCTTCATCGACAGTGATGTATTTTTGCCATTTATCACAATTTAGTAAGTGATACAATCCTAGTGAGCGCTGGTGCCGTTTAATAATTGTTTCTTCAGAAATATGATGTCTCCTTGGTTTCTTCATTAATTTCAGGTTTAATTTTTTATTTAGATTATACCGAATGATATATTCAGATGTTTTGAAATGATTAGCCATATGTTGTAGTGTCGGAGGATTCGTTTTTAATGCCATTTTCTTTAAATTCGATAATTGTCGATTTGTCAGAGTTGGCTTCTTTCCGCTGCCTTTCTTCCGAATTTTGGATTTAAGTTCTGGGATTCCATTTTTTTTTGTAGTTAGAGAGTGTACCTTTCGAAACACAAAAATTTTGGTCTTTACACCTTTTTTGTATCATAGCAAAACTACATTGTTGTTTTAAAAGATTAAAAATTATGATTTGTTGCTCTTTAGTTAACACCATGTTTGTAACTGACATTAGAGAAAAACAAAATTGACATCGATAAGTTCATATCGCGTGCTCTATGGAATACTTTGAATTTTGTTTAAAAATATAACTCTTATTGGTGAAAATTGAATTTAAATTCGTTCAGTTTTTCAATCACGGTACCGGTATACGTTTTCAAGAAGAGTTATCAGAGGCCATAAGGATTAAGAGAGGTGTCCGGCAGGGATGTGTGTTGTCGCCGCCACTGTTCAACGTGTACTCGGAGCGTGTTTTTCGGGATTCATTAGAAGAAATTGATCTAGGTATAACAATCAATGGCGAATGTATTAACAATATAAGGTTTGCTGACGATGCAATAGTGTTCGCGGATAGCTTGGAAAGTCTTCAAGTACTAATAACAAGACTAGCAGAAACCAGCCAAGGATACGGACTTGCGCTGAATCTAAAAAAAACAAAATACATTGTGATCTCGAAGAGCAATAATCACCCGGGACAGCTGATGGTGGGTAATCAAATTATAGAAGAAGTGCAAAAGTGTACATATCTGGGGACAACGGTGAACAAGGGGTGGGACCACTCTGTTGAGATAAAGTGCCGCATAGAGAGGGCCAGGGCCGCCTTTCTGAAGATGTCCGGATTGTTCAAATGCCACGATCTGTCATTACCAACAAAGATTAGATTGCTACGATGCTATGTGTTCCCAGTCTTGCTATATGGGGTGGAGGCTTGGACTCTAACAGAGGCCTCTTGCAAAAGTTGGAGGCTTTCGAAATGTGGCTATACCGACGAGTATTGAGAATACCCTGGACAGACAGAATTTAAAACTTAACTTTACTGGAAAGAATAGGAAAGGAAAGAGAGATATGGATTGCTGCAACTCATCCTGCAAGGAAAGGTGAATGGTAAAAGAGGACCAGGTAGAAGACGCATATCATGGTTAAAAAACCTAAGAACTTGGTACAATACTACGACGGTGGGGTTTTTTAGAGCTGCCGCAGATAAGGTTCGAATTGCCATGATGATCGCCAACATCCGAAACGGATAGGCACCGCAAGAAGAAAGATCGTTACCGTTCCCGTTGCCGTTACCGGGCAATTTTGCATCAGCCTTTTTAGAAACATAACAAGGGAGCAACGAATGTCACGCCATCTGTCGTGT
This sequence comes from Podabrus alpinus, assembly GCA_932274525.1. Lineage (NCBI taxonomy): Eukaryota > Metazoa > Arthropoda > Insecta > Coleoptera > Cantharidae > Podabrus > Podabrus alpinus. The sequence goes on from OW026452.1 coordinate 9,911,030, forward strand.
AAATTTTAATCAACATTTAATTTTCTAAATAAATAAAACAACGAATGTCTCGCCATCTGTTGTGTAACTTTTAATGATAGGCGAGACGCGAAAAAATCAATATAATAATATAGAAGATAATTAAATAGCTGTCGCAATTCACTGAGTGCGGCCTTCAGGCCGCAAATCCAAGGCCGATTGGTATTGAATAATTTTTAAGAGTTATTCTACTTTTCTAAAATAATTTTTGGAAATTTTGATTATATACAGGTTAAAACGGATATCGCTCTTGCTTTCGCTCGCACGATATACTATAGACTAGCTGGAAAGCTATAACCAAAATAACTTAATACTCGACTCATCTTGAGTAGTTTCTTTCCCCGTGTGTTGTTACATATGAAAACACTGTTGTTATGCCTAACTCTTAAATGAGAAGCGGCCATGTATGTAAATACCTCAGAGCCTCTCACACAACGGCGGATCTGGTCAAAGATTATGGAGGGGGTAAATACATGATTTGTAATAAAATTTAGGGAAAATTAAGGTATATTTTTAAAATTTGTATTGCAATAGTTAAATTGAAGATTCATAGTGGGGGTAATTACCCCCATTACCCCCCCCCCCCGTAGATCCGCAGTTGCTCTCACAAACCATTGGCTTTGAGGCGCTTCATAACGAAGGAGGTGAGGTCTACGCCCGGACAGGATGAGTGAATGTGAACAAAGATTATTTGGATAACTATCTGGTTTATTTAAAAAAAAAGTATTTATAAAATGACACTAATAAACAGTTTAGGTTGCATTCTATTATTTTTGTCTCCTCTCTCGTAAAACTTCTTCCGTGAGATCATGATTTAGCCAAATATTATGGTAATACTTATATGCATCTAACGATAAGTACATGGCATTACCTGCTGATGATTTTGTATCATTTTCATAATAAACGTCCCTATATGGGCCTGGAAAAGCATAGCTCAAATTTTCAATTGAACGAATCAAAATTCGATTGGTTAAAATACAGAGATAGAACTGCTCGTGACATTTCTTTGCATGTGAATCAAATGCCGAAAAACTGTTCTTGTCCATTAATTTAATACAACTTCGACTATAACACAAAATCGTGCCACACGTTAAACAGACTACTGGATTACAAACAGTCGAAGATTTACTTCCGTCACATAGGAACGTCGAGGCCTTACTAATTAAATCACAATATTCGTGAGGCAGCTTTGTGAGCTGAGGAATACCGAGTGGATCAGTTGCAATAAGCTCTCCGCGACCGGTGATAAGGGAATTTTCTAGCCAAATCTTTACAATAGGATAAACGTGTTTTTCATGGAACAGTTCGTTTCGTGTCTGCGGGAGTCCTAAATACGAGCACATATTCAAAAACGTATCGCCACCGACTTCCGTTAGTTGCGCAGGTTTAGGAGCATCACTTAAAAAGCTCTGAAGGATGACGCAGCATCGCAAAAACGGCCGACAAGCGTTTTGAACATAACGCCAAATAAAATCTTCGCTTAAGTGCGTGGGGGTTCCCCGTTCTCTTAACAACTGCAAAACATCTTTAAACGGAGTGTTTCCATCGAGGTTGACGTCATCGACCATGTCGTTAAAATTCGTCGTCATTAAAACTTTTACGATCTGAGCTACGAGCACCAAATGGTGGAAGCTTGGGGACGGAGGTGTTCTAGATAAAGTCATTACGACCCACACGTTAAATATGTCGAAACTCAAATTCGTGCCAGATTCGATCATTTTGCCATTTAGTATATTTTTTAAGTTTTTAACGAACGACGAATAGGATTCGGTAATCGGGTAGAAGTCCGGAATAACTTGGGAAATTTTAACAAAGCTTTCTAGACAAGCACGATGACGACTAGGCAAGTATCCCAAAAGGGGTTTGTTCGAATCTCGTAGCAGATTTTCGATGACGTGGACGGTGTAAGAGAGAGATTTCCAAACCAGGAGTGGGCTTCTAGAATAGGATCTCTGCAGTGTATTCGTAAATCCGAGGAGTGCTCTTCTTAAGTTTTCACTAAATATAACTTCATTTCCTCTAGCAATTTCATATTCCGGGATTAAAGGTAGAACAACGTTAGCGTGACTTTTACATAGCGGACATGGAAATTCTACATCTCTGAAATCAAAACTGGGTGAGGTTGGCCAATGTTCTTGTTCTTGTTCTTCTTCCCAAATTTCTTTCGCATAAGTTTCGAAACAACGCATGTGCATTATATGACCACAAGTACTAGCATAAATTGCGGGACCACGGTTAGACGTTAACAATGGAGAATCGTATAAATCAGAAAAATCTGATAGGTTTTCTCTGCTAGAACACAACACGGTGGAATACTGAATGTATCCCCCCATAACGAAAGCCTCATGCTTCAGATCCAATGTCTGAATCGCTTGGCATAAAATGCAAGTCTTTTCCAGGCTGTTAAGATTGTCATCGGGTAATGATTTAGTTACTTTTCGGTCAAATGTGGAATTGTTCTTTATGAATTTGTTTTGCATATTAGACATCTCTTTCATAACTTTTGCACGTCTCGCTGCGGCCAATTTAGATATTCTCAGTTTCTCGTCTTCATCACATACGAACACCGCATTTGTAATGTTCGCGGTGGAGCCCGCAACTTCATTAAACTTCCTTATCGTCCATCTTAATAAATCGTAAGGTAAACCAATCCGTGATATCGTTAGAACGTTTTCTAACAAATCCAAAATCCTCCATTTTGCAGCTTTTTCGGTAAACGACAACGCGGAATAATTTTCGCTCTTCTCTTCCTGTAACGCGTATCCAATCAAATACAAAACGTTTTCCAACTGTGTATCGGAATAACTTCTGGATGTTAAATCGCAGGCTCGTTCGAGAACCGTCCGCATAATATGGAAGGTTACGTCGCTTTGAAATACGGCTACCATCGGTGCGAAAAATTCTTTTAGTTTGGGTAATGGGCGAGGCGGAAAACAGTCGGGTTCCTTCGCAATTTTTCGACGTTGGCGTTGAAACTCGTTTGCTTGGGACATTTCTGTGGGAGTGAAATGGTAAAATAATGGGTTATAGTTTTCGACATGTTCTGTTCTTAGTTCGTACCGACCACATTCAGTAACTGATTTCGGTTTTCTTAAAATTGCAAGTTCGTTAAGCACAGCTTCAAAACAACTGCTGTTAAGTAAATTCGCCAATTCAAAATATTCTTGCAGTTCGAATCGTGGCATGAATTCAATACAAAGCCTCTGTATAATTTCGTGCCTAACGTGTTCTTCCTCAGTGACATAACTGATTTCTGATACGTTTCGTTCGCTCAACACCGTAATCAGTAACTGTAAAAATTTTTCTGATATACAAATGATATCGTTCACTTCATCGTCTGCAACGTTTCGCAAATTCTCTTCAAAATCCTCGTTTGCCCAATTTATTAAACCGTATTTAGTTAATAACTGGATTAGAAATTCGTTAGAATCCATGGTAGCGGCTGCGATCTGTAAAAATTGGATATCACGATCAAACATTTCAATACGACCACGCAAGGTGCGGTACCGTTCCATACGTAATCGGGCGCGCTCGCCATTTCGGACCCACATTCCTGCAGTGCATTGAGCGGACATAACTTGGATCTGCAAGACGGGATGTAACATTTTTGACACAAATGTACTATTCAATGCTTCTTTGCCTTTCTCGATTCCGATGAGATGCAAAGCGACCAAAAATCGCGATAAGGGCAGACACATGGAAACTGGTTGAATTTCTGAGTCGTACGGTAAACATGTGTTTACCGTAAACATGTGATTCAACAGCTCATCAACCAATTTTTCTGACACGTTATGTTCGTGTCCAACGTTTAACTGATGGAACATTTTCGTGGTTTCTGCGTAGACCTTAGCAAATATTTCATCGTCACTTCTGCACCAATTCAAAAACGCAGTTGTACATAAAGATAAGTCTATGTGAATTTCAAGAACTGGTTCATTGGTTCGTTCGTATTCCACATGTTGATCAATTTTTCTAGTGTCCAAATCGACACCCTGGAAATGAGCCAAAATTTGGAGAAAGCACGATAAACCGTTTAGAAAACCCGAACGAAGTTCCTTGGTCCAAAGTTTCGGAACATTTTCCAATAAAAGTATTACGAGATTCGCACGTTGATTCGAGAGATGTTGAATATTGCTGTCAAGTGTCCATATATTTTCCATACTTTTCCATGTGGAGAAGTTCAACAAATTTTCCTTCAAAAAGGAGTTTAGAACAACGTATAGAGCATTGTGGTTGGCGATTGAATCGTGCGAAAGATCTGTAACTCCAAACAACTGTCGAAGGATTTCCATTATAAATTCGGAATGCTTCTTATCGTGTATTTCCATGCTTTGTATAATAAGGTCGAACTGTTCAATAATTCTTTTCGTTAGACGTTTTTTAGTAATGTATTCTGTCATGGTTCCAAATATTAGCAATTCTTTACAAGTATCTCGATATACTTTAGGTAAAAATCTAGATGAAAGTAAAAGTTCTTCGGCAACACTTCGATCAGATAACGGAGACGGTGTGGTAACAATTTCCGCGAATATTTCTTTAAGCTTAATTTCATACTTTAAAAACTTTTGCAGGTAACGCAGCATTTTGAAAGTAAATACTTGATTTATCCTTTGATTCAAACTCAGAATCATCGCTCGAAAGAATGAATCTTCCTTCATTGCATTGGCCTTCACAACATCACAGAGTTCTTTGGGTAGTTCTATCGTAAATTTACCGTCTCTAATTAACTCCTGACAAAATTGAGAACACTCTTCGGCAGTAATATTTCTGACATTTTTGAACAATTGGTAAACGTGCCCAGGTATGAAATTCAAATCGGTGTACAACATAACACAAAACTTGTCATCAGTTCCATCTACATTAGTTTTTTCGTCTTGAATTATATTTTGTAATAAAATGGCTTCCATAGCTATGCGTGCTCGACTCTCTAAATCTGCGGTTACATGATTAACTTCTTCGTCCTGGATAGCTGGAGCCGAATGTTTCGTACAGTGCCATGGTTTTTCCCACGTTCCATTTTCTCCACAACAACAATACAAACCGGCACTTTGATACATCCGATACTTATGTTGGCGATGCTCAGACACCACGAAACATTCCGAACATAAAACTCGCTTCCTCGTAGTATCTTCGCAATCTTCGCAGTTGTAAAAGGTATTGAACGGAGAAGAAACTTTGCAACAACTTATGGCTTCTGCGTGTTTCTTCATTTGATTGGCGTAATCGGTTGAGTATCCGCTAAAAATGAATTTTTCCCATAGTTCAATAGAAACTTCTTCCATTCTATCAATTTCGTGACTCCAATTCTCATTTCCATTAACTATTTTCGATAACCAAGTGTGCCATGTTTCTTGAATGTCTTCGGGCGATAGGCTGCCCTTCTTCCATTTTGCAATCCATTGGCCAACCACTTCATCAATATTAATATAATATGTTGGTCGCAATGTTGGACTTGGTTCGTTTTCCGATTGGGTTGCCATATCAACTTTAGCTTTTATCTTTAGCTTTTGCTTTTATTAAAATGTTAATTGTTTTGTTTATATACAAGATTATTAGAGATTCTAGTACCAACCTCAGATTTAACGGCGAAATTTTTATTTTGACTATATACAAGGTGACCCATAAAAAACTTGTTTGGCAAAATTATAACGAAAACAGTAATATAGTTTTTGACATTTTCGCTTGAAAAAAGAACGAAAGAGGTTTAATTATTTGGGTATATGTAAACTGCCCTCCGAGCCAAAAGGTCAACACTTAAGCTCACCTGTAAACTGCCCACCAAAGTTAAAATGGATGAGGGGAGTAGACATGCAGGATGAAACCAAGAATTTGCAATTATCGTTGACAACTCAGGACCGTACGCAGGATTTCTTTTACGGACGGTATTTTTGTTCAGTCATCTAGATTCCTTACATTTCTGGTGCTTCTAACTTATAACGTTTAACTTGCGAAAAAAATATCGTTTCCTAACACTAACTTAAGCTCGACCCGGCCGATACACCTCTAAACGGCCCATTTACCTTTTCCCCCCAGTAGGTTTTCGCGAATAACTCTGCAATCTTTGACACTCTAACGAAAATAATGGAACCTTGTTCAGGCTTAAACGATACTCTAACGTGACCTTTGAGACTCAAACGAAAACAATGGAAGCTTATTCAGACTCAAACTGTGCTGAAACGTTTGACCAAAAATTCGTTACTAGGGGGGGGGTATACGTCCCCCAAAAAGTTTTTTGCGAATAGCTCCGCGTTCTTTGAAGCTGAAACGAAAATAATGGAAGCTCATTCAGGCTTAAACGATGCTCAAACGTTTTACAAAATTTTTATAAAAAAATTCGAAACTGGGGGGGGGGGAGCATTGACATGCACCTGTTTACATGCAGGATCAAACCAAAAAATTGTAATTACCGTTGACAACTCAGAACTCGGCGTAGAATTTCTTTGCGGACGGTGTTTTTGTTGAGCCATCCAGATTCATGACATTTCTGGTGCTTCTAACTTTTAACGTTCAACTTGCGAAAAAAAAATCATTTTCTAACACTAACCTAAGCTCGACCCGGCCGATACACCTCTGAGCGGCCGATTTACCTTTTCGCGCAGTATTGATGAAAAACGGATGTAGATTTTTCTGGTGCATCTAACTTTGAACGTTGAACTTGCGAAAAAAAATCGTTTTCTAATACTAACTTAGCTCGACCCGGCTGATGCACCTTTGAGCGGCCGATTTACCTTTTCGCGCAGCAGATAGTTTAGGGTAGTTTCAAAAGTCGTGGTTTTGTGTTCATGACTTTCTTTGTGAATTGGTATAACTTTTCGTTGCAGCTATTACAAGGGGAACCACTTAAATTAGTTCTACGTCCACATGGCACCTTCATAATCACAAGTAAAAGTTGTTCTGGGAACTCGATTTAACGCGGTTAATCAAAGAAAACTTTTGTTTAGAACTTACCAGAGTTATAATTCATTAAAAAATTACATGGTAAAAATATACACAATAATAAAATGAATAATTTTGTTTTCGTCAACAGTTGAAAAATTCAGTCAGATGTAGGAATCTTCCATTTGGCTTAGATCTGAACATTTGGAGCACCACTAAAATTGAAGGCTACAAATAAGTTTTATAATTTTTACCCTAACCTTACTTTGAACATAGTTCACTGCAAACTCCTTTGGATATCTTATCAAAATCTTCTGGTTCATTGATGATGGTAACGTGGCCTGGATCAGTTTTACAACTAACGGGGAAATAATTTCCCACGCAGTTTCTTTTCACCAAAATTTCATTGATTCCATGCTACACCTGAAATAAATGCGATAAGAAGACATACCAAAAGGTGAAAGCAAAATGCTTACCTCGCTGTTCTGGGACAGTATATGGATGTTTCCCATCATGAAAATGGCTTCTTTGGCTCGCGAGAGAGCGAAATTAACGAATTTTTCAGACTGCAAGCTGCCAATTTTTCCTGCCCGATTGTTTCTCACTAAAGACAGCAAAATGATTTTGCCTTCTTCGCCCTGGAATCCGTCAAAAGTGCATTTTATATTTCAAATATGTACCCGAGTCTGGTATAATTTTTGGCTTGGTCACGTGACGGTTGCAGCTTAATTCATTGGTTCATGTTTAACATTGTTTTTTTTTACATTTTCTTAATGTTATGAAATTTGTGCAAGAATAATTTACTTGCATTTACTTTACAGTTATTTGACTGGTTTAGTTATTTTTAATAATTTTATATTTATTAGTATAGATATCAGTTTTGCTTTACCCCGTTCATTTGGGGTCATGGAAACCGCCCCCACAATTATTTTTATTTTCTGCAATTTCTGGTTTTAATCCCACATGTGAACCTCCCACGCACTATGTAATATCAAATTTATTGTAAACTGGCGGGCTCCAAGATAATAGCTGCTAGAATTTACGAACGGTTTATTAAATGAACAGGCGGGAACAGGGTCCCCCTCGCGCAAAAAATGGGTATAACAATTCACAATTTTAAAGGTTTTGTTTAAAGTTTTTTAAGAATCTTAGGGTGTTTTAAGCTTACTGTCATAGAGTGGAAAGGGGGGTGCGTTAGGTGCGATTGAAAAAAATTGCACAAAAAGTGAACCTAATAATGGTAAATTAAAAAATTAATTAAAAAAAAATGTAATGAAGCTCATGCATACTTTATATCACAAATAAGAAGGGCGGAGGGGGGGTCCAAACTAGGAATTTCGTAGTAATATTAAAGACATATTTTAAAAATCTATAAGATTTTTATAATAACCTAAAACAACCCAGAGCCTTAAAACTTTTGAGTTGTTAGGGTTCAGTTTTACCGTAGACGAGCGTGGTAGAGGGGGGGGTAGACTTGTGTGTTGATTTGTGGCTAGGGGTATTTTCCAAATCTGGAATAACTATTTCGAATTATTAAATATAAACATTTTATTTAAAAAAATTGCGAATATAATATTTTTAATTAAATGACACCCGAGATTTTGTGTACACAAAGTGGGAGATGTGAAGTACAGGAGAGAAAATTGGAATTAATTTTAATAGTTTTATTAAAAATTAATATTTATTTTTGGTGGATTTAAAAAATGTTAATATTGAACGACATTAGTGACATTCCAATTTTTGAAATCCCCCCCCCCCCCCAATGCCACAAATTATCATATCAAATTACTATTTAAGAACAATTTTATTAATAAAAAGGCTTCTTGCTATACTTTGTATAGAAGCCTAAAATTACAAATAAAATTTAAAACTATCTCTTATAGTTTTGTTTATATATTCCTGGAATGTTTGCTATCTTAAGCGATATCGATTATTGCAAATTAATCATCATACCGTTCTCACTATCTTTTATTATCAGTCCAATGTTTAACTTATAACTTAAATGTTATCTCTTATTATAAAAGGCCAAGTCTTTCTTTCTGTCCGTCCCACGGAAATACCCGAAGCAAACCGAACCGAACCGAACGCACAACGTATCAGCGGATCATCGTATCAACGTATCATCGTATCATCGTATCATTTTGTCTATATAGGACAGCTATTTCCAAAAAAGGATTATGTGAACTTCCATAATGGATAATGAAAATTTTGAAAATCCTGCTGCAAAGCGACGGCGATTGAATCGTGAGAGAAAAGCACGTACAAGAGCTAATAACACAGAAGAACAGCTTCGATCACAGCGACAAGCTGACGCTCGGTCTCATGCGATACGTCGACAACGTGAAACTTTGGAACAAACTCAAGCGCGGCAAGCTGCTGACGCTCGGTCCCATGCGATACGTCAACAACGTGAAACTTTAGAAGAAACTCAAGCGCGGCAAGCTGCTGACGCTCGGTCCCATGCGATACGTTGATCCGATGATACGTTGATCCGATGATACGTTGATACGATGATACGTTCATCCGATTGGTTATGAAATTATCCGTTATACGTTCGGTTCGGTTTGCTTCGGGTATTTCCGTGGGACAGACCGAAGGAAGGAAGGAAGGACTTGGCCTTTTATAATAAGAGATTTTTCACCTATATAGGAAATTTAAATACGTTGATACGATGATACGTTCATCCGATTGGTTATGAAATTATCCGTTATGCGTTCGGTTCGGTTTGCTTCGGGTATTTCCGTGCGACAGACAGAAGGAAGGAAGGACTTGGCCTTTTATAATAAGAAATGAGAACAACATTAAATAAATAAACAAAAAACTTACATATATTTTTTTAAATTAAATTAAACTTAATCAATATTTAAAATTTTTTTACTTATTTTAAACTAGATGATACCCCGTCCGAGGACGGGCAGCTAGAAGGACAGGCAGCTACCCAAGGTAACTTAAGTTGAATGAAGATTAAGGAAAGCTCTCAGTGCAATCCAAAAGCCATATGACCTTGGGTAGCTGCCCGTCCTTCTAGCTGCCCGTCCTCGGACGGGGTATCATCTAGTAAAATAATAAAATGCCTTATTGTGTAATATTTAAAAATTGATACCTGTTATTTATATTACATGTTGTCGAACATTTTTCAAATATTCATTAGAACAAATTAAATTAAAATAATCGTTTGGCAACTCATTGAAGTTCAAACGAAGCTTTTTAAATTGACCTCAATTTCACAAAAATTCGAATTATCAGACCAGTAATGCCCACAAAGTAAACAAGCTCGGCCTTCAGCCTCGCAAATGCATTTACGGTTTCTCGACTTTGCCGGTCATCTCGTCATATCATGACTTTGAACCTCGGGCACGACAAAGTTAAGAAACTTGAGATAAAAATGTGAGGCCGAATGCCGAGTTTATTTGTTAGTTAGTGATCAACTATTTCTTTTGTTTATACAAAAATAGGCAGTAAATAAACTCGGCATTCGGCCTCGCATCTCCATCTACAGTTTTTGACTTTGTCGTGTCCGATATTCGAAGTCAAAAAAAGCAATTAAAATATACCCGACAAAGGAAGCCAATACAAAAAAGGCAGCAAATAGATCGAACCCGTGGAAATCATGAAACTCGACACAGATCAAAGTTACGAGGCCGAAGACCGAGCATATTCATATTGTAGTCATAAAGCCAGTAATGTCTTATTTTGTATAAACAGAAGAAATACTACAAAGACTTGCTACATAATGTTGAAAAGATTTATTTTGTTTATATGTACATACATAACTGGTATGTAATATAAATAAGTACCCCCCCCCTCATTATTTCGCAAATTGAATTTTTAAATAAAATTAGTTCGAAACGTTTGAGCTCCATGAGCTTCCATACTTTTTGTTTGAATAATAACAGTCGCAAATTTATTCACAATATATTTGATCGAGGGAGGGGGGGGGGTTTCTATACGTTGTATAGCAAGAAAACTTTGTCCATTTGCTTTATCGTATTGAAATTTTGTGCATAACCGATATCAAATAATAGAACTTCAAAAGGTTTTTATAATCATTATTTAATTTTATTATTTTCTAGTGATCATCAGGACTAGAACTTGCCCCCACCAGTTAATATCTTTACTCCATTCCCAAGTTTCCATTCTTTTTGTTTGAAACTTAACCGTCGCCGAGTTATACGCGAAACATTGGGGGGGGGGTGCTTAATGCTTGTTTTCCGCTTTATTTCCCATTTTAATTTTTGTACAAAACCGATGATAATCGATAGAGCTTCGATGAACTTTTATCGTTATTAATTTAATATTTTTCAATACTATGATTGAAAATCTCAGATAGCATGAGGTCATTTTATCTTTGCTTTAATTTTGCCAGTTTAAAATACCAATAATTAAAAAAAATTTACAAATAAAAGTTTAATCAAAACAGATAGTTTACAAAATTATCATTTAATCTGAACTGAATTTTAATCTTGAAATATTAAAGTTAACGTCTGTTGCTCGGAGTTGTTAAAAATTTCATACATCAATAATTACGAAAATATGAAATTACAATAATGATTATAGGAGCTTTATAGTTTGACATCGGTTGTGCATAAAAATTCAAAACGTTAGAGAATAGAAATATGTGCATGCCCCCCCCCTCCCTCGATATACCGCCAATAAATCCGCTACGGTTGAGGTTCAAATGAAAAGTAGCGAAGTTCGTTAAGCTCTAACGATGGTCAAAATTGGTCTCAAACGTTTAAGCATCAATGGACTAACGTTTTTTGTTTCAACCGTCGCGAAGTTATTCGGGCGTCGAGGGCTGGAATTTGAGGAAAAATAGAGGATAATCCCCCCCCCTTTCAAAGATTTTCATAATAATTCAGCGACTGTTGCGGCTCAAACGAAACAAATGGAAGGTAATTGAGGGTAAATCAATGTTCAAATGTTTGACACAAATATTATTTTAAAAAAATTCAATTTGTGTGTGGGGGGGAGAGGGGCTATGAGCCTGAGAGATGAAGAATGGACACACTTTCTTTTCTTCATGAGTAAAAAAGGAAATCCTTTTAAACATGTACGGAATTGATTTAGGGGCAGGTCCATTTCGAAAACCCGGCCGAGGTATTTTCATCCTATACTCTGTTACGCTCCCATCGATCAGGAGATTCAGAGTGTCACCCACTTCTCTTGGCATGAATTTTCTTCCTCAGGGGTGGATTTCTGCAAACTTACCTCGAGCATATGCAAAAGAATGAAGATAACATCGTCTCTCTTTTTATACATTTATTTAAACAGAATATGTACATTCATATTTTATTTAAAACAAAATAAGTTAGTTTCCTTAAAACTAAAATTCATTCATCCATTCATACGATTAAAATTAAAACATCATATTAAACAAGATAAGAATTGAATTTAATTCAATATTTACTTTCATGTTGTTCATTATTGGCTAATTAATAAACAAAGTACATACAACAAAATATTTTAGTGTTTCACGATACCTTTTACTATTGTGTTATGACCGCACCTGCGTGGAATGTGCGAATTTAGCATTTTTGTGCACATTTGTATGAGATGGTGAATCGTTGGATGGGTTGTGTAAACCTTGGTGTTGATTCGAGGAACTTGATTATCGATGCTCGATCTCTTGATATTTTCAAATAAGGCCATAACGAGTACACCGTACGCACTTTCTATTTTTATTAATGTAAAATGTACGATCAGAAGTTTACACTATAAAAGTTAATTAAAAGATTCTTTCGACCAACAATTCCATAATACAGTCTTTGTTTCGTATAACCGGCACGCACATAGTAACAAATGTAATCCTTGGAGTATTTTGTTATAACTTTTTGAGAAAATATTTAAGGTTTCTCATTTTTAGGAGCATTTTGAATCGATAAAATTAATCAACATCGCGTTGTTTGTAATATTTACGTCGATGCAATTTGATAATAAACTTTTATTTAACTTAATTTCATTTATAAAATTACATGTGCGCACTATTAGTATTTTACGTAATTTGAATCCTAATAATTATTTTTATACACTATTACTACTTGATTATATTTAATTTAACTTATTATATTTTATTAGATACTTGGCATTTTCTTAAAATTATTAACAACTTAAACTAAAATTGAGTGCATGTTCGAGTGGCCAGTCGAAGTAACACTGATTACATCATGCAATTTGCATTTGTCTTTGCTTCAACGAGCATGCATGTTACACGTGATATTTTAAGTAACCAATCACGTAATTTTAATCTTAGACGAAGTTTTGTAACACAGAAAGAGAAGTCTTGCATATGACGGAGATATCATTATTCTTGGCAGTTACATATTATGATGTCATTCTTTGATTCATATTAAAACAACTGCATCGTAATCAAATTCTGTTACCAAGCGTATTCAAAAGTACAGCTTGGTAAAAATAATTACTTTTCTATATAAATTTATTATATTTTTATCGTAACTTTATTTATTTCTTGTTAACTTTTTGCTAACGAACCAAAATGAACAATTATATATTGCTTGAATTAAAATTTTCGTAACCCCGTCGTGGTCGATTAAGGGTAGCCGTAACAACTCAAAGCGTTTGGGCGCGCAACTGCATATTTAATTTCATTTCTCCAAAAAAATTATTGTTTTTCTGCTTATAATTTGATGGCTCGTATTATAAACTCTAGTTTCACCAAGTTTTTTAGTCAAAATCTGAAAATCTCAAAATGTTCTGACTTTTTAGTTTTATTTTGTAACGAACCTGGCGGAAAACCACGTCTGATGGCAGGTAACACCGACTATATTACTACCTCAAATATATTTTTATGGTATCTTTTGTTTCTAATTTTCAGGCATTTAAGTTCCTACGAGGTTCCGGCTATTTTACTAATATGGCTACTGATTTTTTGCTGAATTTGCATTTCATCTACAAGGTGTGAAGGATTGCGCAAGTACGATGTTTTTCCACCCCTCGGCCCGGCTCCGTCATCGGTTGTAAATGAATACGTCCTCAAGGTCGGACGTGAAAGAAATGAAAAAAAAAGTTAAAAATAAATGCAGTAAAAAATAATTTTTTGTTTCTGTAGGCACAATTTTTGATGTTTCCAACAACTTTTTTTTGTAACATAACTCTGTTATCTGCTTCTCAAGGGTTATCCAGTGGCGTAGCTATCCATATTGAAATGATTGTTTTATTTCTTCCCATTTCAGATTTCACAACTACAATATTCCGATTTAAAGTTCTGTTTGATTTTAATTCTTAAGCATGTATTAATATATTTTAAATTTTAATTTTAAATATTCCGTGCTATAAAATATTACGCCTAGCAGTTAGAGACGCAATCAAGCAGCAGAGAAATGGAGGAAGTCCAAGAACCCCTTTCGTCGAGTAGCAGTGGTAGGATCAACAGTTGCATCCGTGTAAGAGGGACTTAAAACAGAACACCCAGCACTTGGAAAAATAATAATTGAATTCCATTGTTTACCACATGGATTCAGGGCAAGGATAGCATACCTTCCGGTTCAGGGGTAAAAACATTAGCACCACCAAGGAAGGGTGAATTTAGGACCCCTTATATTGGTGAGGCAAAGAAGAGCGTCAGGTCTCGGGACTAGCAGCCATCATCTCAGAGCAATCTGTGGTAGAAGGCTAAAATGACCGGATCTGGACCATCGCACCCCCGAGTGGCAGTGATTGACCGCTCCAACCCACTGGGCTGGGGCCCGGAGAGTGATCGTTGAGAATTATCTCACAGGACCATATTGATTGCCCAGGAAGGGGCAATGGTAGCACACACTTTTGGGGACTTTCATTATTAAAGTCAAATCCTTAGGATTTCCTGTGACGATGGCAGCTCCCTAGAATGGCTGCAAAAAACAGTTACTGGACGTTAAGAGGTAGCTCAGGAGAATGATCTGCCCAAGCTGTCTAAAACCACCCTATGGATTCGGGGGACATCTCAACCTACTAGGAAGGTGATTGAGCGGCTCAGAGAGAATCAATGAGTGGTGCGTCTTCTTCCACACTGACAGGAGTGATCCCATGGAGAAGCAAGGCACTCAAATTAAATACTGGAGAGACTTAGCTATAGGTTCTCCAATTTTCAAGTCCAACCAATCCAGAATACTTCAAAGAGAAACACTAGGGCGCAGACACGGATGACCCATGCCTACGTAAGCACTGATGACTCATGCTTACGTAAGCCAGTGGCGTAGCTAGCATGGGTGACACCCGGGGCGGATTTAATGGGTATCACCCCCACCTAGGTTGATGACCTTTTTTGGGGTCGGTTGTCACCCCCAGACGGGTGGCACCCGGGGAGGTCCGCCCCCACCGCTCCCCTAGCTAGGCCAGTGACGTAAGCACAGAGGACATCATATAAGTATGGATGACATCATGTTTACATTAGAAGAGGTGATATCATATTTACATAAGCAAGCAGTAAAGACAAAAACAATTTGATAGCGGAGGCTCATTTGAGGTAATATTTTTTAAGATCAAAAATGGCATCAACCGTGGAGTATCGCGCAGGTAAATCAAAGTCGTGGGATCCCCAGGGTATCGCAAGCCAGCGTTTCTTGGGGGTACCGCGAAGGGGCGCACTTCACCTTCCGGCCGTCTATGGTTTCAAATTTCCAAAGCGCACTGCCCCAGTTTATTATTAGATTATTACAGTTGTTATTGTTGCTGATGTGCGAGGCAGTTTTAAACGTAAATTTAATTTTAAAATTATATTTTACAGATTGTTTTATTTAATTTTTTTTTATTCGATAAACTTGAAAAATATTTAGAATTTAATTAGTTCTTATTAAATTATGAAGTATCATAATAATGTTTGTTTATTTAAATAATTAGTTTATTTATTTACTTTACATTACCGAATATGATAATATGATGCCATAGGCGTAGGTGAAAATAATTTTTAAGGGGGCAACGTGAAATAACCATGTTGAATTCTGTTTTTAACTTTAAATTATAATTTAGTTATACTCGGTTAATTTTTATTTAGTGTTGTAACATTCGAAATATTTTAGATTATCGGTCAAAAATTTTAAAAATCGTCCTTCCGATTATAAGAATCGCTATTGAAATTTTTGAAAATATTTATTACAATGTGGGAACGAATTTCACCCCTAGTACCAACTGATTTTTAACGTGAAATTCATAGAGTTTATTTTTAGTCAAATTTAAAAAATTTCAATTGTGACAAATTTTCCTCGTAGTCTTATAGGCCTCGCCTTCGGCTCGTCCTATCAACTTGCCCACTCTTCCAGTCAAGGAAACTTTATGAACTTGACACGTAAAATACTATTGAACTATTTTAGATTTGTTTTCATATCAGGATGTTAACTTGTTGATTTTCCGAAATTTTATAAAAAATTATAAATACATAGGGGACCTACTGTCCTTCCAATAGAAAGGGATGGACAGGACAACAGGAGGATATTAATTCTTAAATTGTTATAATATTAATTTTGGTGCATTTAATTGTTATTTGTTCGATGTTTAAAAATTCATGGGGCGTAGTTACCCCACCCCCTTGTAGCCGTTGTCAAAGATAGGGCGGAGGACATCTTCGCCAGTTTGACATTCTCGGACAACTCACTAATCTAAGAATTAGTCGACTGTCAAATGAACCCTTTTATTTTTGTTTTAAATTTTCACTTCTGATACCAAGTAAATGCTGGCCTTGGCCGTTTTAATTTTCTGAAACAAATTTTAAAAAATTTTGGTCGAACGGATTTTCCTTCGCTATTTGGACATCCTGGTTCTAATGGATGCTTCTTATGATGACTTGGAATGGTTTGTCATCTTAGAATTTATGAGAGAAGAAGCCTCCTCCGGCGATTATGTCCAGCTTGGCTTCGAGGAACCTAAATATTATGCTGCAGTCATTTGGGGTGGAGGGATTCATGAACATTGTCACTTTACTGTAGTTTACGTTCGAGCTATTTTCCGACAACCGACGGGACGAGCGGAGGCATCCAGGCTTGGGTTGGCCTGTATCCATTTAGAAAGAGAAGGTGGGGTGTTATAAACATTGGTTGTTAGTTGTTTGGACATTGGTACGGGCTAGATTTTCCAACTTATTGGCCATCAGGAAGTTGACTTTCTGCGACGACGGGTTGCTGGATATGGAATTGCGGCCTCCTGTCTAGGCACAGAATGAAACTGGCTAAAGTTCAAAGGAGGGTGGCTTTTCGAGTGTGTTCGGCTTAACGGGCGGTGTCGGGGAGCGCGGTACTTGTATTTAGCAGGACTACCACCTATAAACCTCTTAGATCGCAGAGGGCGAAAGCTATGAGCAGAGGGTACTCAGATAGAGCAAAAAATTGTGAACCACTAGAAGACACTTGGCAAAAAGATGGGAAGACTCCAAAATAGACAGTGAAATTGATACCGATGATAAAAGTGTGAGCTGATAGAGAACACGGTGTCGTGAACTTCCACCTGACCCAGGCACTAACGGGATATGGTTCAATGCATACCCGTACAAATGAAAAAAAAACAGGTTCCAACAGTGCTGTTACTGCAACATTGAGGATATCGCTGAAAACACCTTATTCCATTGTATAAAATGGGAAACAAATAGGGAAAAAAGAAGTTGCTCACTCAAGATACACTGGGCAAGGTGGGAAATTTTTTTATCTTATTAATCGTTAGATGGCTTTGGGTGGACGGTGCTTCGCGTGAACCTGGAGCCCATTTTGGCCTACGCGTTGGATTAATTGGTTTTCCGTAGCCGATGCCTTCCGATAAAATTTTCTTGCCTTTTTTAGAATGAATTCCTCCGTAGTTTCCAGTTTGGCATCGGCATGGAAGCTTGCTCGCAGTCCATTGTTCTCTAACACCTGGAGCTTTTTCATGTGGATATACCCCGGATCCAACGTATCGTATCCCCATACCGCTGCCGCGTATGTCATGGTTGGTCTGATGAGAACCTTGAAGATGCGCAGCTTATTGGCGGAGCCCATCTTGCTGCGTCAATTCATCATTGGGTAAAGCTTACAGTTTGGTTTCACTTGTTGACCCCAGGTGGGTACGCACGTATCATAGTTTGGTCATTTTATATTAATAATTTTTACAGCAAATCTAAAAAAACTATAATATGTTTGAAACTATTAAGTTTTATTTCCATTACTCCAATCCGTGCAAAATGGAATTATAAAACTTGTTTGTTCTGAAATAAATGAGCTATATCACTTTTATTCGCATACTTTAATGTTTTCTTTTTAAATATATGAGAGATTGTAGTATCATTTGTTACACATCATTAAAACTTAGAACGTCTGATATAAATTTGTACGGTGTATCCCTTCTTGTCAGTAGTGTAAATACCTCCACATAGAGTTTTACAATTTATTGTAAAAGCTTACAGCTTACAGTTTAGCTTACAGTTTGGTTTCACTTGTTGACCTCAGGTGGGTACGCACGTATCATAGTTTGGTCATTTTATATTAATAATTTTTACAGCAAATCTAAAAAAACTATAATATGTTTGAAACTATTAAGTTTTATATCCATTACTCCAATCCTTGAAAAATGGAATTATAAAACTTGTTTGTTCTGAAATAAATGAGCTATATCACTTTTATTCACATACTTTAATGTTTTTTTTTAAATATATAAGAGATTGTAGTATCATTTGTTACACATCATTAAAACTTAGAACGTCTGATATAAATTTGTACGGAGTATCCCTTCTTGTCAGTAGTGTAAATACCTCCACATAGAGTTTACAATTTATTGTTTAAATCAAGGTCACTATGAAAGGTATAATTTTAGTGCTTTTACTCAAGTTGTGTGTTCAAGATATCTTATGTGATGATAGCTTTTTATCTAAGGTATGTTTAAAATTTAAAATTGGGTTACTGAAATTATGCACTGTTTCTTCCAATTTTCGCATTGTCGGTTTGAACTGTTTCCTCCTTCTTCTCTATCCTTTTTTTTTCCAGGGGTATAGTAACCTTATAGAGACGTTTCGTTCACCGTTGAAGACCAAGAAGCCTTACGTGATGCCTTTGCCAGTCCGCAACACGTCATCTTCTTCACTTGGTCCAAACACCAGTTTGGCAATCTTCGGTTAAGTTTTCGCCCCTCCCCAACAAGTCTCCCAATTGAATCGCCGCTTCCCGATATTTTTCCAAAATACCGCAGTATTAATTATTTAATTGTTGTTGGAAGTCTTTTGTGATTTTTAGCTCTTCCATAACGGATATGTTTGTGCTGTGTGCAGTTCATAGAATTTTTAGAAGCTCTATAGGCCCAGATTTCGAAGCATTGGTTTTTTTGACGTCTGGAAAATGAGAACGTTCTCTAGCCGTAGGTTTGTCTTTTTTGATTGGACGAGTCTGTCCAGAATTTTACCAGTCTTATTGTTACTGATAACGCTATTACCAGGCGTCTCCTCATCTCACTTTCGCATCCTCCATTTCTTCCTATAACCGAACCCAGATTAATAAAAGTATTCATCACCTCATACCCTCCTATTTCAATTTTCGGTATTTCAATTATCTCTCTGTTTTCGTGTATATCTGCTGTAGGTATATCCAATTTTTTCATTATTACTTTGATATCTACCTTAGTAGATACGGAGGGGGGGCAAGAGGAGCATAGTAATAGCCTCGGCCTACTTTCCAGGAGATGAGACCAAGGTTCCACCAGAGGAAGTACAACGCCTCATAAGCTGGTGTCAAAAGGGGAACAAACACCTACTTCTGGGCTGCGATGCAAATGCGCACAATGAGATCTGGGGCAGCACGGACACTAATAACAGAGGTAAGGATTTACTTGATTATATTTGTTCTAACAATCTAGACATTATAAACAAAGGTAAAAAACCAACCTTTATAAACGCGATTCGCCAAGAGGTTCTTGACCTCACATTGGCCACTGTGTTTATAAGTCAAATTCTAAGAAATTGGAAAGTGATGGAGGAGGCATCCTTCTCAGATCACGCCTCGATTACATTTGATATAGAGAGCAAAAAAGTGGAAGTAGTGAAATGTAGGGTGCCCAAAAAGACGGACTGGAACCTCTACAAAGAGGTGCTAAGGACCGAGCTAGAAGGCATCCAATACGAAGTAGCTACCACAGAGGAATTAGAAACAGCCTCTAACCACATAAGTCAGTGTATAACGAACTCTTATGAGACTAGTTGTCCACTGAAGAAAAGAACTGTCTCACGAGACGTACCTTGGTGGAATGCAGAACTGGAGAGACTAAAGGTCACAGCCAGGAAAGCATTCAATAAGGCCAAAAGAACAGGCCTATGGGAATACTATAGAGAAGCCCTCACAAAGTACAATATGGAATTGAGGAAATCCAAAAGACAGTCATGGATGCGCTTCTGCGAGGGGATCGATAAAACGGCCCCAGCAGCGCGCATTCAGAAGGCTCTGTCTAAGGACCACTCAAATACTATTGGACTGATAAAACAGTCCAACGGTGCCTATACTGAGAGCATCGGGGAAAGTTTAAATGTGTTGCTAAAAACACACTTTCCTGAATCTACGGTAATGGCGACAACAAACCAGATGCATGAAATATCCCCAGCTAATGGAAATTTCCATTCCAGCAGGGATAGCAGAAGGTTAGCAAGAGAAATCTTTACTTTGGAAAAAGTAAAATGGGCAATAAATAGTTTTCAGCCCTACAAATCACCTGGATGGGACGGAATCTTCCCGGCTCTACTCCAAAAAGGAATAGATTTGATCGCTCCATGCATAACAGCAATTTTCAAAGCTAGCTATGCAATGGGATATATACCCACATCCACAGGCGTGCGCAGGGTCTTGGAATTGGGGGTGCCAAACCTTCCGGGGGGTTTGGGAAAATTTTTGAAATTTTGGAGCCAAAATGACGAGTTTAACGGTTTTCAAGATATATTAAAAAAACATCAGAAAACCCTCAAATCACCCGATGATTAGCTAAAATCACCCGAAGATAGTTTCAGCCACATATTGTTACTTATTATGTATATTTTAATGTGAAACTGTTTCCAATAAATTAAACTAATTCTTTGTAGACTAGGTATTCAAGGGTCAATCATCAAACATTATTTAACCAACATAACATACATTTTGTTGGTGTATTTTATATTCTAAAGCAACATAATTAAAAGCAGATGGAAGATACAAGCATGGATCAATTGTTAGAAAAGCTAAGTTATTCAAGAGCTACAAAATAATACACAGTTGAAAAAAATATACAAGAGCTACATATTGCTATGTGCCTGTCTCTTATGGCGGGTCACATGCACTTTTATTTAAATTGAAAGTGAACTTTGAAATCTTTTTTATAAATCACTCGTGCTAGCTCAGTTGTAAGAATAACTTTTGCATGAAAATACTCTTAATCACAGAAGTCGATTCCTCGAGGGTGTGTTCTATTGCTTTTCCTGAAAAAGAACTTAAGAGGAGGGAGATTCGTCCCTCAATGATACTCAAAAAGATCTTAACTGTAAACAATTTATTTTCAAACAATAATATCAACAAATAATGAATAACCCAAACTTATCCTAGAATTGAAATCTAACATTTAACAAATAAATAATTTTTATAATAATACGCAGATTGACGTTTTATTTCCGTTTTCTTTACGTGTCGTTGTTTATTACACCGTTCACTGTTTTCCCGCAAAAAGTTAAATAAGTTTATCTTACCGAGGACAGGTGTCGCCGTTATGCTTCTTAACTGTTCTTAACTTCTTCGCAAACAGCAAGTCATCTCTTGAGAATCACCTCGTGTAATTTTGGTTAGTGCTCCAATATTTATTTACCGCAAATCTTTATTCCAATCGGCTCCAATCACTACACAACTTATTTAAAGTAAGTACCTTTATACTTGTTATCAGAATTAATCTCCCGAAACTTCATGTAATTCATACAATTTTTATGTGAATCTTTTTCTGTTTCAGCTTTTCCAGATTGAGTTGGATTTTTTTTTTATCCAATTTTAACAACTTTTAGGACCAGAGTACAAGAAAAACGCTCTGCCCTATTACATATTTTGTAATCATCTTGTTTATTATTTTTATAATCCCCTGTTTCCTTGGTTTTTGACGAATTTATCAATTTTATCACTCTTTGATATCTTTTACAACGTAAGTCTCATGTATCTTTGATATCATTTTTATTTTAACCAAATGTCATTTTAATTAATTTCATCTCTGTTTTAGAATCGTTATAACAACCTAACGTCTGGTTACACTCAACACGCATCAGTCCCGGATGAACGAATCGTTGCATTTTGTCTTTACCGTGACCACACCAAACTACGTAAATCTTTTGTACCTTTACCTCACTTCTTAAAATTAACCTACATTTATAATTCTAAAAACTTAATTATACATTGAACAAATTTTTCTATGAATATAAAAATTATTGTAGTTCATGATTTTTATATCATTGCTGAACGAATCTTTCCTCTCACTTTTGTTGATAACTGACTTTATTAGAGCTTTCAAAATTATCTGTTGGAACTCTTCTTTGTCATTAAGAGTCCTCATGTAATTTGTAATCTTTCAGAGTGCTTATTTAATTCAAAGTTATTGGTATTTTGAATCACAACAATATATATACACGTCTTACAATCTCATCCGCCTATTGAAAGGCACCATTGACTTGAACTCATTAATGATTGATTCAGTACTGACTCTATCTGCCAGTTCTTCTTCTAAGAACGGGATCATTAAGTGTTCCAGGCGATCCTGCAACATTGTGGTTCTAAGCTTGCTTTTCAAAACTGTTAGTTTTGAAAAGCTCCTTTCACTTGTACAACTAGTGACTGGCATTGTGGCAAACTTAGCCATTATAGTCATAAAGCTATCGTAGGTAGCACCTCTTTGAAACTGTCCCAACCAGTCAAGCCACCCAGGCACAGTTTTGGGGGGAAAGTTAGAGTCTGTATCACCATCACCTTTTCTACTCTTCAACAGTTTGAACTCCGCTTCCAGCTCAGACACATCCACTCCGAATTGATTTGCTAAAATTCGAAAATCACTGGTTTCACACTTGTTACTCTTGTTAGAGCCCAAATTCAGTTCCATCAGTTTCCCTACGGCAGATATCACACTTTTTGTTTCTTGACTGAATCTGGAATTAAGTCCTTGAACTAAACTGTCCAAAACAGGATAAAACGTTGAAGATCCTCAACTCCTCTTCTTTGCTCTCTACATAAAAAGCTGAATCAGCTCGTGAGCCAGGCGTGTCTTCTAAAATAACTGACACTTTCCTCTTCTTGGGTGCAGGAATTTCAATTTCAACTTTATCACACATTTCCTTTGTTTTTGTGAATATCTCTTCAAACACTTCATCGTCGTTCCTCATTTCAATTAAAGCAATGGCTAAACCCTCAATATCATGCATTGCTTGACAAAGGTCCAAGTTAGGGTTTTGTAAAGCTTTACTAACTTTAACCACAAGTTGAAGGATTGGGTGCATAATCTGCAAACAAGCTATGAAGTTGTAGGATTTTACTTGGACTAACAGACCTTTTCCTTTAGCTCGGGCTTTTGCGTCGGTTCCAGCTTCTGTGCACTCTTCAATAGCTTTGACTACAGCTTCGAATTGAGCATGAATCACTGAAGCAGCTTCCGAACGACAGGCCCAACGAGTATCGGATAGTGATTTTAGTGTCTTCAGTTTTGTATCGGTTTGTTTTATAATTTCCTCAAAAACTGCGTGTCTCTTGCCACTACTGCTCCCGCCACGCACTTGTTTACTCATTTTGCACTAAAAGTGAATGTCACAAAATATAAAATCCCTATTTCTGTTAGTTAAGGCATACAACTGACACGAGTGCGAAAACTATAACAACGAACAAGAAACATAACCTCTTTCACTGTTGTCAAGCGCCGATGGCGCGGTGGCGTAAGAAATAAGAATAAGAATGAGACGTTAAGACAGTCAGTGTTGCCAACCCGCCAGCCGCCGCTGAGTAAAAAATTCCCGCGGTACGCGTGCGGTGCCTGCGCCAGTTCTTTGCCTGCTCATAACTGGAATAAACAAAAAAAGTCTCGACCTAATGGGGGTGCCGTGGCACCCCTGGCACCCCCCGTGCGCACGCCTATGCCCACATCATGGAGGAGGGTTAAAGTGGTATTTATACCAAAAGCGGGCAGAAGGCCTCCTGAAGAGGCTAAATCTTATCGCCCAATCAGCCTATCCTCCTTTCTCCTCAAAACGATGGAGAAAATTGTTGATAACTATATAAGAAGCGAATCCCTCAAAAGGATGCCGCTTCATAGAAATCAATTTGCCTACCAACCAGGCAAAGGTACGGTGGATGCACTTCACCACCTTGTAAGAGAGATTGAAAAATCTCTCGAAACAAAAGAAAATGCGGTCGGAATATTTATAGATATAGAGGGTGCCTTTGATAACACCTCAAATGAATCTATAAAAACAGCCGCCGTAAGACACAGCATTGAGGCACCCACAATAACGTGGATAGAATCAATGCTGGAAAGCCGAATAGTAACGGCTTCCTTAGGAGGGGAGGAAACCTCGGTGGCCACGGCAAGGGGATGCCCACAAGGTGGGGTACTATCACCTCTTCTGTGGTCTATCGTGGTAGACGACCTACTGAAGAAATTAACTGACGATGGATTCTGCGTACTAGGATACGCGGACGACATTGTCATCATAATCAGGGGCAAGCATGAAGGCATAATTTCAAACCTAATGCAAACAGCCCTAAACAAAATAAAAGAATGGTGCGAAAAGGAAGAACTTACAGTGAATCCTTCAAAAACCATTATAGTTCCATTCACAAAGCGTAGAAAGATAAACCTAGAAGCTCCACAGCTTCAGGGTTTATCGATACCTTTTTCCGGAGAGGTCAAATATCTGGGGGTAACCCTGGATGCAAAACTCACCTGGAAACCACACATGGATAAAATTCTTTCCAAAGGAACAGGAGCCTTCTGGGCTTGTCGCAAACTTTTTGGAAGGACCTGGGGACTAAGACCAAAAATGATCTATTGGTCATATACATCAATAATTAGACCCATTGTCACATACGCATCGCTCGTGTGGTGGACAAAAACTAACGAAATCACGACACAAAGCAGGCTGCAGAAATTGCAAAGGCTAGCGTGTCTGGGTATAACAGGGGCTATGCGCACAACCCCAACCGCGGCTATGGAGGCACTCTTAGACCTGCCACCCCTTCACCTACGAGTGAAAAGGGAAGCCATACAAGCTGCTATAAAAATTACCCAAGTCAAGAAATTCAAACCAGGTGACAAAACAGGTCACCTAAAAATACTGGACTTCTTACAGCCAGAACTGTTTGAAAAACCTTCGGACATCATTCCGAAAATCTTTGATTTTGAAACACCGTTTGAGGTCATCATTCATGACCGAAATACGGCTAGATGTCAAAAAATACAAGTGGATACAACATCCTCCAACTGGTACACAGATGGATCAAAAACTGAACAGGGAACAGGCATAGGCATATATGGCCCAAAATATGAGGCATCTATAGCCTTAGGAACCTATCCCACAATTATGCAAGCTGAAACACTTGCAATTGCACTATGTGCCCATGAATGCCTGCGAAGGAACATTAAGGGCAAAAAAGTCAATATAATATCTGACAGCCAAGCTGCGATAAAGGCACTCAAAGCAAATAGCTTTGAGTCCTTGTCCACATGGGAATGTAGACAATCCCTCAAGAAACTGGCCAAAGGCAATAAAATTGCCCTCCACTGGGTGCCGGGTCATGAGGGAATTGAGGGTAATGAGAAAGCCGATAAACTGGCTAGATCAGGTTCAAAGGCCTCCCCGACTGGGCCCGAACCATTCTGTGGATTGTCCAGGACACGCAGGGGGTTGGAGGTCCAGAAGTGGGAGGCGGAGAACAAAAAAGCCCTATGGCATAACACACCAGGTCAAAAACAGGCGAAGAAATTTATAGAGTATTCGACTGCAGAAGCTAAAAAGCTTCTTCTACTACCAAAGAACGAAATCAAGCTCATTACGGGGTTGCTCACCGGACATTGTCAGGTGAGATATCACCTCAAGAAAATGGGAATGGAGGATGATGACATATGCAGACTCTGTGAATCGGAAACTGAATCGGCCGAACACATTCTCTGTAGATGTGATGCCTTAGCCCGATCCAGGCTAAAATATCTGGGAAAAACACAACTAACACCCAAAGAGGTGCAACAAAAACCTCTCAGGAATATTCTATATTTTGCTAGCAAAATTGAATTCCTGAATAACTAATTAGTAGGGTAATGAACAAAAGATCAATACTGGTCGCAGTTCTGAAAGGCCTTTGCGGCCAATCGACCCCTAAGTACAATACAATACAATACCTTAGTAGATGCTACCATAAACTTTTCGTCAGCATATCTCAAGTTGTTAATTCTTCTACCACCTATGGATAAAGATCATTCATCAAAGACTTTACAAGATTTTGGATTTTTTTCGGATTCCAGCTTCCAACGTGAATTCTTCAGGCGTTCGTTGATGATATGGTGCATGACCTTGCTTACGTGCAAATTTTTACCTAAAGCTAATACTATTTTTGGTGCTTATAGATTTCGCCTTTTAAGACCAACCGTTACAGATATATTTCTATACCTAAATATTGCACAAAATTTCAAATTCTTATTTAAAAAAATGCGTAATTTGACATAATTATAAATTTCATTTCAGTTCCATCAAAAAGACTACAAAGTTAGAGACTATCGAGCGGAATTAGTAAGTTACAGTAAAAAGTATTTCAATAAGATGGAAATTAAGACATATAAGTACAATCGTACTACCCCGGCTATAAATGGTACTATAAATTTGAAAATTAACGTGATGGAAAAACTTGAGGTAATTTTCATTTTCTAGATTTTATCCTCATAGCGGGAAGAGCACGTATTATCCAACCGCGATTTGCAATTTTACCTATACAGAGTCGATAAGTTGAAGGTTTATAATATTATGTAATTTAAATATAAAATTTGCGGTAAATTGATAACCTCTTAGAAAAAATCGACTTTGAAGTTCGCAAAAATTGCACTTTCAGTGACGCGCATGAGGAAAATTTGCGGATTCTCACCCATTCTATTGTCGGTACGTGTAGAAAGATATACCCTAAAACTTTCACTCCGGCAGATGCAACACGTCTCTCGTACGAGTAACATGTATGAAAGGTTACTGTTTTATCATTTTTTTATTCGATTTTTTGGGGGTAATACGTAAAAGATAACTGCCGCATACTGCAACTATACTTTTAAATGCTATATCCAGGTTTCCTATGATCGCGATTTTTTGGATCCCGGTTGGGGTGGATTAATATTTCTCTAGTATGTTTAGCCCAAGTCACCATTGTCAAAACCGCCCGGAGAAGTCCGGGAGCAGAGCGGAGGCTCCGGAGGGTAGGTTTTGACAATGGAATGACCTTCGAATCGAATACCGAAAAATAATAGATACCTAATTCGTAAAAAATTTTGGTTCTGAAAAGAACCGATTTTTTTATCAATGCGACGGCAACATGTACGGTTACACCGGATAACGCTCGGCCATATGCTCCAACATGTTGAAGAGCACGGTTACCACGGGTTACCGTGTCGACTGCGAGTGGCGTACTGACACACCTTCCGCTGATATGTTATATGTATAACCTTTTTGGTGGGCGTGGCTTTAATTTTAGAGGTTAGCCAATGGGTTCTATAGGTACTTAATTTCGAAAATAAAGTGCGTATAGGACCTTTTACCTACCGCCAATTTCATTTTTTTTTATATACTACAATCGGTTACCGGCACGACGGAAGTTCGATCGGCAAACAACTGAAACAATAATAAAAAGTTTATTAATAATTTAATGACATTTAAATTAATGATAAGATTTATCAAAAGTGCGAACAATACGTAGATACCAATAAGAAAAAGGTGATTGGTTGCTAACCTTAGCAACCAAAAAATAAATAATGCCTCTCACAAGATAGCCAAAACGAACAACACGTAAAAATTCGTGCTCTGTTCAATTTATTGATTGATTATAAAAAATCAATAAAAATTGTGTTGAGATCTAAAAATAAACGGCTATAAGAAACGTGTGTGAAAGAAAATTAGTGCAAATCGAAAAAAATTCAAGCACTTACCTTATGAATTTTGGAAGAGCTGGTTTTGAAAAACGTATAAGGCAGTCCGATCAAAATAATTGGATTCTTGGTCAACAAGAAAAGGAAATAAATCAACTGAAAATCGAAGGTTATGTTGAACCATGAACACGCACAAAAGAAGTCACTGGATAAAGTTAACACTAGGAGGCGTGTTGGATAATTAAGGGTAAGCGCATACTAGATCTAGTAAAATTGATAAAGTGCCGCGTGTTCGCAAAATAATAAAAGTACTTCGCGAATAAAACAATTGGGGTAGGTTTAGTAAATGTTTATAAACTTTGGGTCAATTTTAATTGATCATAAAACTTGTGTTAATAATCATAATAATAAAGACTTTGTTAATTCATAAATGTTTATTCTGGGATTTTTAAATTCAAAGAGACAGAAATTTATTCACAGGGTAAAAGTTGAAATACAAGGTAATAAGTCATCGAAGAATCGACTATCGAGTATTTTTGAAATTACACTTTGTTTTATTTTATTTATTTTGTATATCAAAGTGAATTATATTGTATTTGCACAATTCTGTTTTTTCAATGAAGGAAGCAATCCTAATTATAGAATAAATTATAGTTAAAAAATATTCGGTTAATTTAATGGTATAGCGCTCTACTGCTGAAGTGAAAATACCAGTTTTGTATTTTAACCTAAGTGTTGGTATAGTTCTTCGCATAGCCTTGTAATATTGCAACCAATTTCAAAATATCCGGTATAAGTAGTGCAGAAATAGACTTGCGCGTACGACGAGATATAAGAGGGAAAAGATAGTTACAAAGATAAGATGATAATTTATGAGGTGAACGTTTAGATCATTTTTCCGAATAATTTTGATAAGTGGCCCATTCAGGTTTGGAATCAGCCTTGACAATGCCGTGCAACATCTATCTGCCTAAGCCGCCACCGCTTCAAGATGCGGCCCGAAGCATATCTTCTTTTCGATGACAATCCCCAGCACTTTAGCTTCATTTTTGGGCTTTATGATGCAACTGTCCATAGTGAACCTAACCTCGGCTATATTTCGCCTGTCGCTCAGTAGCACCGCCTCCGTCTTGCCGGGTGCAAAGCTCCGCATCGAGCAGGAGCTTTGCACCCGGCAGATGGAAACCAACGCAAGTTTGCTCAACTATATATATTTGACCCGGATGAGGCTGCTGATCAAAGGATGACAATTAAGGGAAACGATCGGTGCGATCCAAGTCTGATGCGAGGGTTAAGCACTTTCATGTCTCAGAATAATCCTTTTTCTGCCGTATGCAAAATGCTTTATGAAGTGGAACAAGAAAGCGTCGCTCTACATGGCGTTGAACCAGCAACAGTTACCATGGCAATTATCCTAGACCGTAAATCCGATATTAGACGATACAATGCTCCAACAAGAAATGAAGTAGCTGTCATTTTTTAAAATGCCGACGGCGAACCTCCTCTCGAAAGGGACTTACTGATCCATTGTCGTTCAAATCAAAATGGTTCCAATAACCGAATGACCGAGAGGGTTTGTATTTTAGATCCAAACCTAGAATCATTGGTGTATCCTTTATTTTATCCCTTTGGAGATCAAAGCTGGGGAATTCATATTCCTCTTGGAAGAAGACCGACAGCCCTGAGAAACATTTCTACTAGCCCAAGAACACGGGTTTCTCAATTGCAGTATTATGGCTATAGGTTATCAATTCGTAACGACTTCAATCCTTTTCTCTCTGCCGGTAAGCTGACTCAGCAATATTTAGTTGATGCTTACGTTAAAACTGAAGCAAATCGCCTTAATTATATAAGGCAAAATCAGCAGAAATTAAGGACCGAAAAATATACCGGACTAATGAATCTCCTGAATAGTGCAGCGGCAGCACAAGGTTTGCTTCCGGGAAGAGCTGTCATTTTACCGTCATCTTTCCAAGGTAGTCCGAGAAATATGGCACAAAACTATCAGGATGCAATGGCTATTGTACGAAAATACGGAAAGCCAGATTATTTTATTACTATTACGTGCAACCCAAAATGGCAAGAAATATTAAATAACTTGGAACCTGGTCAATCTGCAGAATTTCGACCAGACTTAGTGGCAGTAGTTTTCAAGTTGAAATTGGATAAACTGGTAAGCGACATAACAAAAAAAACATGTACTTGGAACTCCAACAGCAATTGTACATGTAATTGAATTTCAAAAACGTGGTTTGCCCCACGTTCATATTTTGCTAATTGTCAAAGAAGACGATAAGCCCAGGGATTCTAATGCCATCGATGAAGTTATTTCAGCAGAAATACCCAATGTTCTAACTTTCCCAAGGTTGCATGCAATTGTGACGAAACACATGGTTCATGGACCGTGTGGAGCGGAAAACTTAAATTCCCCCTGTATGGTTGACAGAAAATGTTCGAAGGAATTTCCTAAAGATTTCCAAGAAGAAACATTGGCAAATGCAGGCGGGTATCCTAAATATCGCCGGCGAAACAATGGCAGCGAAATGATTGGCAATGGAAAGAGAATTAATAATTCCTGGATTGTTCCATAAAATCCATATTTAAGTATGAAATTTAATTGCCATATTAATGTTGAAAGTTGTGCCTCCGTCAAAAGTGTGAAATATCTTTTCAAATGCGTGTACAAAGGACATGACCGTGCTAATGTTGCAATTGAAGAGCACAATATTTTACATCATGATGAACTTCACACTTTTATGGATTCTAGGTACGTTAGTGCTCCAGAGGCAGCATGGAGACTCTTTGCGTTTAAAATGCGCGACCAATCTCATACGTGCGACTTCAAGTTCATCTTCCTAATGAACAAATTATATATTTCACCGAAGACAATATGGAGGCCGTTGCAGAAAGGAAAGCCACACGCGATACTAACCTGACTGCATGGTTTAAATTAAATCAGGGATTAAAATGCTCGAAATCATTTGTATATCCACATTCCACAAGATTATGTATTTGACGAGAAAGAACGTAAGTGGAAGCTTCGACGAAGGGGCAAGGAAAAAACGATTGGGCGTATGTACACCGTAAGTTCGAACGCAGACGCTGAGCGATTTTGTTTACGAGTCCTCTTGCTACATATCCCTGGAGCTATTTCATTTGAAGATTTGAAAACCGTTGACGGTGTTGTACCTATATTCGGATTTTATGAAAGCCGCTCAAAAACGAGGACTATTTAACAGTGAGAAAATTTGGGACGATACCCTATCTGAGGCAGTGGCCGAAGAAATGCCCCGACAATTAAGACAACTGTTCGGTTATCTTTGTGTCCTTGCTGTACCACCAAATGTACCCGAACTTTTTGCCAAGTACAAGGAAAATCTTTGTGAGGATTTTGTAAAGCAGCATAATAGTCATTTGGATGACTGTACTAATTGTGAGAATTTAGCCCTAAAAGAAATTCAAGATGTGTTTATCGTTCACGGTAAAAAATGTGCGGACTTTGGACTCCCCACTCCTCCGGCCAATCTATGCGTTCCTTTTGCAACTGCCTATAATACCCAGCAAGAAAGAGAAAAAAGTGAAAGAATGAAGTCGTTACCAAATCCACAACAGAAGGTAGCATACGATGAAATAATTTCTGCTGTTTAAGATGACGAAAGAGAAAGCAGGTGCTGTTTTCTTGATGGCCCAGGTGGCAGTGGTAAAACATTCATGTACAGATTACTCCTCGGTACTATACGAGGAGAAGGAAATATTGCACTGGCTACAGCATCAACAGGTGTTGCTGCAAATCTCCTTGATGGTGGCAGGACATACCATTCCCAATTTAAAATACCCGTTCCTGTATTTGAAAATTCCACTTCGAAAATGACGATGACCAGCTCCGATGCCGAGCTTATTAGGAAAGCCAAAATTTTAATCTTGGATGAAGCTACAATGGCCCCGAACAACGCACTAAATTGTATTGACAAACTCCTTCAAGAGATCATGAAAAACACCAAAGCTTTTGGAGGTAAAGTTTTAATTCTTGGTGGTGATTTCAGACAAACTCTTACTGTCGTACCTCATGAAAAGAGGTCAGCAATTATTCATTCAAGCATTAAATTTAATGATCTGTGGAGTAAATTTAAAGTATTGAAATTAAGTCAAAATGTCCGGTCCGTTGATTCCGCATTCAGTGATTGGCTGATAAAGTTGGGCAACGGGGATCTTACAAATGACAAGGGTCTGTCTGAAGAGATAATTGAGATTCCGCATAATTGTATATGCGAAACTTCCCTTATCCAAGAAATTTTTGGAGAAAGCTTTAATACTGCTGATGTAAAAAAATATTCCAAAATGGCAATACTTTGCCCAAAAAATACTGACGTTGACGCTATAAACGAGCAAGTTTTGGACCTTTTGGACGGCAGCATGTTAACTTATCTAAGTAGTGATTCCATTGACGACAGTGATGATAACGATAGGGAAAACTATCCGATGGAATTCTTGAATAAACAAACGCCCTCAGGGATGCCAGTACACAGAATGCACTTGAAGGTTGGAAGTGTGATTATGTTGCTCAGGAATTTGAATACTAAACGTGGTCTTTGTAATGGGACGCGCTTAACTGTTCAATCGTTAAAGCCCAATCTAATCGTCACTGAAGTCTTGACAGGAACTGCTAAAAAGGAAACTGTTTTTATTCCGTGCATAGATTTAGTCCCAACAAGTACAGACTTGCCATTTGTTTTAAGACGGCGACTTGCCTTTTCCATGACGATCAACAAGGCTCAGGGACAGACGTTAGAAAAAGTTGGAATATATATGCCTGAACCGGTGTTTAGCCACGGTCATCTCTATGTAGCAATGTCAAGAGTACGGAGATCTGAAGATCTGAAGATAAAAATAGTTGATGGAAAAGAACAAGGGAAATTGATTGAAGGTTCACAGGCAGTGTACACGAAAAATATTGTGTACAAGGAAGTACTCACGCACTAGGCAGTGCTTAAGATTTTATTTGCTACAATAATTGTTTCTTAATTAATAAATTAAAAATATTAAAATTAACGTTGCAACGCGAGGATGAACAATTAAAATTGGCAATATTAGGAAACAATGTTGTTTTTATTTAGATCATTAAAATAGAGACCCACCGGCACCGTCTAGCTGCCCGTCCGTGGACGGGCTTTCCAGCTAGTAATATTTATAATGTAACATCAGATTTATTTATTAAATTTTTCGATATAACTTCTTATTAGGGTATCAACGTCTTAAGGTATCAACGTCTTAACGGATCAAAGGATCAAAGGATCAACGAATCAAAGGATCAACGGATCAAAGCATCAATTGATCAACGTATCAACAGATCAACGGATCAACGTATCAACAGATCAACGTATCAACGGATCAACGTATCAACGTATTTAAATTTCCTATATATGTAGGTGAAAAATTATGTAAATAAAATATAACTTATATTTGGTCTGCATTGTAAAAAAAAGTTGTTATTTTTGGTCGCCATAATTTTATAATGTAATATCAGATAATCTGCACTAATTAAATTTTTGCGGTTACAATCACAATTTCGAAGGTTCTGATTAGATTTGAATTATGCGGAGCCAGATCATAAGGGTTCTTGCTATACTTTGTATAGAAGCCTTCTTCTTCTTAAAGTACCGTATCCGCTCAGCGAACGTTGGTTATCAACTTGACCGAAGTCAAGATGACTTAACTAGGGAAAGAAATTTAATGTGGTGGTTTCCCGTTGCCTTCCCCATAGCCCATAGATTTATATTGGGCTTGAAGATCACAGCAGTGTATCCGGCGCGACTAGGTATAGAACCACGGTTTCCCGCTCGCTGGTCTGCCGGTGTAAGCTTAACGCCACTCTGCTTGTGCCTAACAAGTAGTTTATATAGGGAGTTTTTTATATATTATATATTATTTATATTTTTTTTTTTTTTTTATATATATCTATATTTATATATTATATAGGGAATTATTAAGAGATTTGTGACATTCCGCTTAAAAGTGTCAGAAAGAAAAAGATTGCATGTAATAAAAACAAACATGCTCGCGGAAGTAAATCGCAAACCATGCATTTAAATGTAAAATAAAGTCTTTTTAATAAAAAATATGTGCTCCATAATTATGTCTTTATGAAACAATATCTTTTTTTAACCTTATGACTGAAAATGTTTAGCCACAACATGTTATCAAATTCAACGTTTTTATGTAAGAAAATCAAATGAATATAATACACGTACTGGTGCATTTAGGATAAACATGGCGGCGCACTACCGACTGGCCACACTCTTTCATATATACACACTCTAGGGAGACCTCTTTGAAAATATCTTTAACTTAGTAAATTTCTTTCGAACATTTGCGTATTTATAAATTGCATTATTAGGCGTTTTCGAAAATTGATCCGGTAGATATCTACCCTTTACCTTTCGGTAATCAGCTGATTTGCTGGTGCATGAGCGGTGCATGGATTAGGTAGATCGATTTCCGAACGTTACGGTATATCCACCGGTAGATGTTCACCTAACCTCAAAGTTTATGTATCATTTTTTGTGATTAAAATGTCCAGTAAAAGTGATAGGAATCAAACTGTAGCGGCTGTCATAACAGCTGTTGCTATTAAATAGCGACAGTGAAAATGACATGGACATTATTGTTAAACATCTCATTCAAAGGAAACGAAAACGTGTATGTATCGAAAATTATGTAGAGAAAGTAGCGCTTCTCTACAATCCTGATGGTAAATAAATGATTAAAATGGTGTGTGACATATAATTAATGTATTATTTCTAGATTTCAAAAGTCATTTTCGATTGCGGAGGGACACATTCGAACATTTATTAGAAATATTAGGTCCACGACTGCGAAGTCAAAATACAACCAGAGTTGGTAGGCCAAGAGAATCTCCAGACAAGCAGCTACTCCTAACATTATGCATGCTATCTAATCAAGAAGTGTTTCGGTAAGTATATTTTTATTTCATATCTTAGATAAGATTTAATGTATTACACACGGTTACATTCAAAATGTTGTTTTAGAAGCATAGCAGATCGATTTGACGTATCGAAATCGACGGCTTGGACATATGTCCACAAAATTTGTGCAATTTTGGAAGAACTTTCCGGAAATTATATTAAATGGCCAATAGGCAACCAAGCATTTGCCATAATGGAAAAATTTAAGAAGCGCCAAGGATTTGAAAACGTAATTGGGGCTCTAGATGGAAGTCATATTCCAATTACTCCACCTGCAAAACAACAACGTGCGTACTGCAACAGAAAGAGCTACCATTCTATCATTCTCCAAGCAGTATGTACTGCAGATTATATATTTACAGATGTTTTTGCAGGTACAGTTATAATTCTTATATTATAACGAGGCATTTGATAGATAATGAAAATGTTTTTGCAGGTTTTCCTGGTAGTGCACATGATGCAAGAGTTTTCCGCAATTCAGAATTAGGGAAAAAAATTGAAGAACAACCGGAAGCTCTTTTTCCTTCAAATAGCCACATATTAGGAGACTCTGCTTATAAGAACACTAAATATGTTTTAACACCATATCGTGATAATGGACGATTGAGCCGTATTCAGAGGACTTATAATTATAAACATTCCTCAACTCGCGTGTACATAGAACAGTCGTTTGGTTTACTTAAAGGTCGATTTAGAATTTTGAAGCATGTAAACATTTATCGTACGGAACTTATTCCTATATTAATTGTGGCATGTTGTGTGCTTCCACAGATTTCTAATATATACCTAGATGGGCGACTGCCTATACCTGCTCATTGTAAGAATTGAAGCGAGCACATTTGGCGGCGGCCATTTGTCAGAATATTCAAGAAACTTAAGAAAAGGTATAGGAAATCATGGTTTTTGTAGGTTTATATACGACAAAATTCTAATTTATTGTTTTTTTGGAGTTTTTGACCGCTGGAGATAACAATGAAAATTTACAAAGTAAATAAAACCAATATAGAGTATATTAAATTTTTATTATTGATATAAAATCGTCGATTACTCAATGATAAAATGAAACACCTACTACATAACATACGTACTTTATAACAAACATACTATATTACAAAAAAACCATTAAACAAAGAATAAATTATTTGGGTACCTATGTAATTAATTACTGGTTAGAAAATAAAATTAATTTGTTTAATTTCTGTCTTTTGCTGACAGGATGTAAATCAGCTGAAAAAGTTTTAGCATATGCATGTAAACGAATATCTATAAGTATAACTCTTGCTTATTAACTTAATTAGCTCGAGTTTATGGTGTCTTTCAAGACTCTCATTGTCACATCGCAACCCTTTAAAAACTTTAGAATCCAGTGCCATAATATTTTTTAGCGAAATAATTACCTTGCTACACAAATTATTGTTTCGCAGATCCTTAAAATTATTTGTAAAAATTCGAATTTGACGATTAGTTTCTTTAATAATTTTAAATACATCATCTGATGCAGAAACTAATCCCCCTCTATTTTTCAGATCCACCAGTTTTGCATAAATTGATGTGTGCGAGTAGTAACTATGTTCAGTTTTATTGAACGAGGTTGGTATAAATTTGTCTCTTCTTACTGCGTTAATCCAACGTCGATTTAAATCAGGATTTTTAATAGGAAATCTGAAATGATTACATATATACAAATAAACTCATAAAAGTTGACAAGTTTCAAAAAATTAATTTTTTGATTTAATACTTACCCAAAAAACTGTAGTTGTTCTCCTGGACGACGGCGTTTGGTACAACCATAAGCAGAACATGCTACTGGCATGATAATCTAGTTAAATTTTAATAATTAAATAAAATTGAAATTGTTTAACCTAACAAAATACGTTGATTATGTAGTTCAATTATTTGATTGAAATCTCTTTATTCTCTTTATATTAAAGGCTTAAAACACTTACCGTGACTCTTTCAAGTTGGTAGAATGCGAAATACTTTTAAATA
The DNA here is from genome assembly GCA_932274525.1 of Podabrus alpinus. Taxonomy (NCBI): domain Eukaryota; kingdom Metazoa; phylum Arthropoda; class Insecta; order Coleoptera; family Cantharidae; genus Podabrus; species Podabrus alpinus. The sequence continues at coordinate 9,947,932 of OW026452.1, forward strand.
ATACGTTATATATAATTAAAAGTACAAAATTGTTCGATAAAACACACCAAACACATTAACCTTAATGTACAATTTCGACTGTGTTGTGACCTTCTTACAAATGGCGGCTCCCCCACTCCACATGCTTCACTTTAAAATGCAAGCCGCACATCTAGGTATACTATATTAGAAATCTGTGTGTGCTTCATAATATTTGTATGCAAAAAGATGACACTGTCGAGCCAGATCTTGATAATACAAATACATCTGAACAGGTTTCTTATAATGGGAATGATAATACAGGCATAACTAAACGAAATTTGATTGCAAATATGCTTTCTAATGTAGATAATATTTTATAACATGTAAACAAATAAATGATAAACTTTACTTTTGTGAAATAATTTATTTTTCTTTTAATATATCAATTAATTCTTTCAGTAACGTCATTTTTTCCTTGTGCCGGGTAGCAGCTTCGCTTTGCATTTTTTTAACCCATTCTGGTTCTTCTACTGCACCTGACTTCCTTTTGCGTTTACCATTGTAGGTTGGAGTACATGGTAATTCTTGATAATCCTAAAATATGAGCACAATTACTAAAAGCATGAATCTTCATATTATTTTATTACCTCCACTAAACTCGAATTCGATGAAGAGGGCCCATCCGATGAAGGGCCAGGCTTAACGTAATCCACTGATGAAGGACCTGACGTATCACTTGCTGATGATCTCGACATCGTGTTTATTACATATGGTGCATTAACATCGGCATCCGTCCCAAAGAGATGCTCAAAATCTTGATAATACGGCCAATTTATAGTACCTCTGCCAGTACTACCATTGTTGTCTTTTATGCGCTTGTATGTTTTTTTTTAATTTCTAAATTTTAAATCGCATTGCTCTCCCGTAAAATTATTTTGTTCCTCGCTCATTTTAGTACCTATCATTTTCCAAATTGACTTGTTGGTCTTTTTGGATGATTTAAATAAATTTTCATTTTCCTTGTAATGGTACAAGAGCAATTTTATGTTAGCAGAAGTCCAACTGGAGCTTGTGTGTTCATTTAATTAAGTTTGATCATTTGTATCTATTATAACAAAAAATATTAGCTTATTAAAATAAAATGTATTTTATTAAATTACCTTCATGATGACACTCAAAAATATGATCCTCAACCACGTGATATTCTCCTTGAAAATCACAGATTGGACACTGTGCACCTTGTATGTTTTCCATTTTACGTAATTACCGAAATCACACAAATAAATAAAAAAAAACTCACAGTTTTGAAAAATGTTTTTAAAAAAGATAGGTTAGGTAAGATCTACCGACTCAAAACGTCGATCCATAAACAGTTAACCTTGGTTAACCTGGTACATGCACCTGGTAGATTTAGTACAATTTCCGAACGCGGTTAAAATTCCGATTGAATTTTCGAACGCAAGCGGTGAAAGCGGTATCTACCGCTCATCTACCGGATCAATTTTCGAAAACTCCTATTAGCGAATCGAAACAACGGACTAACAGATTAACGCAATACTATATAGACGAAGTATTTACAATATAACAACGTATCAGTTGATCAACGTTATGATTGGCTCTGAAACATGCGGACGGACACGAAGACATACCATAAGGCTTCTTTCCATACCTTGTATAGAAGCCTAAATAAGGCTTCTTGTTATACTTTGTATAGAAACCTAAAAGTAGCGCACTGGGCTACCCAGTTCTTAGACCTCTACACACACACACAGAGTATTTCCAACACAATTTGAAACGCTCTGTTTGATTTTGAATTATGCGGACGGACGGACAGACACGGAGCCAGATCATAAGGCTTCTTGTTATGCTTTGTATAGAAGCCTAAAAATTGATGGAATGTATTTTTAATTATTTTTTTATGAAAGTAAATTTAATGCCATTTATGACTTGAAAATGATTTCCGGCATGTGACCACCACGACTAATCGTTACAAAGCTCATCCAATCAGTCCAATTATTGACCACTTTTGGGCTTCTATACAAAGTATAACAAGAAGCCTTATGATCTGGCTCCGTGTCTGTCTGTCTTTCCGTCGGCATAATTCAAATCTAATCAGAACCCTCGAAATTGGGATTGTAAACACATCGTATGTATAATAAAACAATAATTTGTTTTAAATTTATTTATTGTTAACCACAGCAGTGGCTAATTGGTGAAGTTAAGTTGTAAGTAAAAGAGAAAGTAGAGGATTGTTCCACCTCAAAAAATGGACCGTACATTACAGAGAAGTAAAGTTCCGAATGGAATGGAAAAGCTTCATTATTATTAGTTATATAGTGAATGATAAATACCAACCGCAAAAATGTAATTAGTGCAGATTACCTGATTATTTTTCAATGCAGACCAAATATAAGTTATATTTTATTTACATAATTTTTCACCTATATAGGAAATTTAAATACGTTGATCTGTTGATACGTTGATCTGTTGATCCGTTGATCCTTTGATCCTCTGATCCGTTGATCCTTTGATTCGTTGATTCTTTGATCCGTAAGTCGTTTGATCCTTTGATCCGTTAAGACATTGATACCCTAATAAGAAGTTATCTCGAAAAATTTAATTGGTGCAGATTATCGGATTATCTGATGTTAAATTATAAATATTATGTCGACCAAAAATAACAAGCAATAACAACTTTTCACACCAGAAAGGTAGCTATATAGAAGCCGAGGAACTGCCGCTAAAGCGAGTTCCACCTTGTTTCCATTATTTATGGCCTTATTTCATAAATGGCTTGCTGAATATTGACCTCCAATGCTTCCAGAGTTGTTGGTTTGTTAGCATAAACCATGGATTTACCATACCCCCAAAGAAAATAATCTGGAGGCGTCAAATGACATGATCTTGTCGGCCAATTGATAGGACCATTTCTTGAAATAATGTTGTCACCAAATTGTCTTTCAATAAATCGATGGCTTCGGAGGCTGTGCGACACGTAGCACCATCTTTTAGGATCCATAAGTTGTCGATGTTTTACTCTTGGATTTTTCGAAACAAAATGTATTGAGCATGTGTCGATATCTCACACCATTCACCGTAACGATAGCTCCTTCCTCATTTCGAAATAAAAATGGACCGATGACGCCGTTGGCGTGTATTCCACACCAAACAGTCAATTTAATGGATGCAATGGAGTCTCAAGATAATGTTCCCGATTGGTCTCAGTACATATATGTACGGCAATTTTGATTGTTCACGTACCCATTCAACCAGAAATGTGCCTCGTCACTGAACAAAATTTGGCGGTAAAAAAATTGATCCACTTCCAATTGGTTGTCCAATCTGAGAACGCATGACGTAATCGATGATCATTAGGCTTCAATTCTTGAAGCAACTGGATCTTGCAAGGATATAAATGAAGATCTCGATGTAAAATTTTCCATGTAGTGGACGGGCAAAGCCCAAGTTGTTGAGAACGATGGCGAATTAAAATTGTAACAAATTTTTTGCCCATTAAATTCGTTCCCAATAATTATTTATTGGCACTTCTCGCTCCATCTAACGGTCGAACTGGGAAGAGGGACTGGAAAGGGAGATAAGAGGTTCCATCGGCGCAAAAGATAGTCTTGGGTGAACCATTGAACGAGCAACACGCTCTTGTGTCAATTTTTGAAGCAAGAAGGCGGGTGTGAATTTTTCACACACCAATGTCGATTTATGTGGCTGCTGTGGAATAATCATGGGCTTTTGGGTTACGTAATTAGCGGATATGGAACGAAGATATTCTTATATCTTCGTTGTTGTGTTGAAAAATTATGGATTTTCCCCATATCGGACGTTTCTTGGTCGGATCTACTGCCCATGCTATCTTTGAAGGTTTTGGTTTCCGTTCGGATTGGTGAGTAACCTTTTTTGTTACTTAATTGTTCCACAGTGGTATGCATTGATCGAGTAGGACAAATTTTGCTCCGTCCACCTGGAGTTCGCTTTTGTTTAATTCACTCTTGGCTGATATATATTTTTTTTATGTCTTGTTATATAGGTTTTTCTTTTGCCTTGTATTTTTTTATAAGAACGTTTTTGGCCGAAATAATCGTTAAGTCGCAGGTTTTACTTTTCTGTTCGACCTGATTAAAGGTTATCTAATCTGACGTTCGCAGACGTGGATTATAATGCCAATGTTTGAATTTTATATTTGATAAACTAATTAATTATTTAAATTATTAAATTATGTATCACAAGAACTTGTAAGTTAATTTATTACGGGAATATTTAATGAAATATTCCCACCATGTAAATGTAATGTCAAGTAATTTACTTAATGTTTCTTAATTTCGAAACAGATTGTAGATATTCGTTTGTAATAAAAAAAAAATTAATTATTTATTATATCATTATGTTTTGTTTAATTAAGTTTGAACTGTGCATTATTTTCTTTAGGTGACATCGAACAGAGTTTGGTCAAATGCAGTGGCCTAAGAATTCCTACGCGTTCGACATGGGTTCAAATCTTGAATTTGAAATTCTATGTTGAACTTTTTTTTTGTGTTTATTTTTGGTTTTATGTTTTTTTTAAGAAGGCAGCGATGTGCGACCAACGTACAGAGTGTTGCATTTCATCGGGGTCGCTTCCACTTGATTTTTTTGTTGGACGTTCGATTGTGGTTCTACCGTTTGTGGGATTTTTTATGACCAGTCGAACGTTCCGTTGATTGATTTTGGGGAGTGGTTCTTGGTGGTAATGTCTTTGCCACTGTACTGGTTCAGGTCGGCTAATGCAATTTCCATCCGACATCGCTTATGTCATCGCCTTACAGCAAGGAACATCTAATTGCCGATTTAATTTTTGTTGTGTTAGCAAAGCTGTTTCCTTGATTTTATTCGGGGCGTTCATTTGACACGACCCACGGCTTTGCTGCCGCTGTAACGAGCTGGCTTATACCTACCATCAGGGCCCAACGCAAATAAAAGTAGAATTTATTTTCTGCGTGGACATTATCTGTTCCGAGCTACCTTCTCATTAGAGATAGTGAGGACAGATATTGTTTCAAAATGTTTGGGTTCTCTTGCACACTTTCACTCACAGAAGTGATAGTTTCTTCGCTACCCACATTTATTTGTCTTGTTGGTGGTCTTACATCATGCAATGAAGAAATGCTACGAAGGTTATCCATCACCGCACCAACAGCCACCTCAGAAGGTGGATTATGTCGACCATAAAATGGGCGCAGAGCTCTATAAGTTTCACAAAAATGTAATTCTGACTTTGAAAATAAATTTCCACAATTTGGTAACGTTGTGCAAGCGTTAATTTATGCATGATTAAATGGCAAACCATTCTGAACACAAACGTCAAAGAACTGTCACTTTGACAAACTTCATTCAAAAGTGATCCCCATTGAAAGATCTCATGCAGCTGAAAAAACCACCCTATATATGGTAAATACAGTAACTTACCATGGTGTAGAATGTGGTAGCGATCACAGGCTTCTCGTTAAAAGAGGTGACGGAAGTATAGAGGGAATACTGTGAAAAACTCATGGAAAATGAAGAAATCAACAGCGCCCTCTAGTCGGTATTCCAAAATATGAATAGACGGCCTGACTTGCTAAAGGACGAGATAAGAGAGGCTATGAACAAATTAAAACCTAAATCAGGTTCACATGGAAAGAAGGTCGCTGCCGAAATCATACAGGCCACGGGAGAGACAGGTATAATCTTCGTATAACAATAATGCAAACTATCTGACAAATAATATGGGAAACTGGAAAATGGCCACAATACCCGTACAATTGGAAAAAATCAGGTTCCAACAGTGCTGTTACTGCAACATTGAGGATATCGCTGAGAACACCTTACTCCATTGTATAAAATGGGAAACAAATAGGGAAAAAAGAAGTTGCTCACCCCAGAAACACGGGACAAAGTGGGAAACTTTTGTAGTTGTTTATAGAAGATGAGTGGTAAGAAAGGATCTGAGCAGGAGCTAAGATCAGAGTTATCTTATTAATGGTTCCCAGATGGTTTGTGTGGATGGTGCTTCGCGTGGTCCTGGATCTCATTTTGGCCTATGAGCTGGATTAAGTGGTTTTCCGTATCTGAAATCTTCCGATAGAAATTTTTGCTTGGTTTAGAATGAATTCCTCCGTGGTTTCCAGTTTGACATCGGCATGAAGGCTTGCTCGCAGTTCATTGTTCTCTAAGAACTGGAGTTTTTTCATGAGGATATACCCCGGTTCCAACGTATTGTATCCTCATACCGCTCACGGTTGGCCTCATGAGAGCCTTGAAGATGCGCAGCTTATTGGCGGAACTCATATTGCTGAGTCAATTCATCATTGGGTAAAGCTCGCCGTTTGGTTTCACGTGTTGGGCCCAGGTGGGTACGCACGTATCATATTTTGGTCATTTTATATTAATAATTTCAAATCTAAAAAAACTATAATATGTATGAAACTATTAAGTTTTATTTCCATTACTCCAGTCCTTGAAAAATGGAATTATAGAACTTGTTTGTTTCGAAATAAATGAGCTATATCACCTTTATTTACGTACTTTAATGTTGTTTTTAAAAATATATGAGCGATTGTAGTATCATTTGTTACACATCAGTAAAACTTAGAACATCTGATATAAATTTGTACGGAGTATCCCTTCTTGTCAGTAGTGTAAATACCTCCACATAGAGTTTACAATTTATTGTTTAAATCAAGGTCACTATGAAAAGTATAATTTTAGTGCTTTTACTCAAGTTGTGTGTTCAAGATATCTTATGTGATGATAGCTTTTTATCTAAGGATGTTTAAAATTTAAAATTGGGTTACTTAAATTATGCACTGTTTCTTCCAATTTTCGCATTGTCGGTTTGAACTGTTTCCTCCTTCTTCTCTATCCGTTTTTTTCCAGGGGTATGGTAACCTTATAGAGACGTTTCGTTCACCGTTAAAGACCAAGAAGCCTTACGTGATGCCTTTGCCAGTCCGCAACACGTCATCTTCTTCACTTGGTCCAAACACCAGTTTGGCAATCTTCTGTTACGTTTTTGCCCCTCCCCAACAAGTCTCCCAATTGAATCGCCGCTTCCCGATATTTTTCCAAAATACCGCAGTATTAATTATTTAATTGTTGTTGGCAGTCTTTTGTGATTTGTAGCTCTTCTTTAACGGATATGTTTGTGCTGTGTGCAGTTCATAGAATTTTTAGAAGCTCTATAGGCCCAGATTTCGAAGCATTGGTTTTTTGACGTCTGGAAAATGAGAACGTTCTCTAGCCGTAGGTTTGTCTTTTTTGATTGGACGAGTCTGTCCATATGCTCACCAGTCTTATTGTTACTGATAAGGCTATTACAAGGCGTCTCCTGATCTCACTTTCGCATCCTCCATTTCTTCCTATAACCGAACCCAGATTATTAAATGTATCCATCACCTCATACCCTCCTATTTCAATTTCGGTATTTCAATTATCTCTCTGTTTTCGTGTATTTCTGCTGTATATCCAATATTTTCATTTTTACTTTGATATCTACCTTAGTAGATGCTACCATAAACTTTTCTTCAGCATATCTCAAGTAGTTAATTCTTCTACCACCTATGGATAAGCCTCTTTCCCATCCATCAAAGACTTGACGAGATTTTGGATTTTTTTCGGATTCCAGCTTCCAACGTGAATTCTTCAGGCGTTCGTTGATGATATGGTGCATGACCTTGCTTACGTGCAAATTTTTACCTAAAGCTAATACTATTTTTGGTGCTTATAGATTTCGCCTTTTAAGACCAACCGTTACAGATATATTTCTATACCTAAATATTGCACAAAATTTCAAATTCTTATTTAAAAAAATGCGTAATTTGACATAATTATAAATTTCATTTCAGTTCCATCAAAAAGACTACAAAGTTAGAGACTATCGAGTGGAATTAGTAAGTTACAGTAAAAAGTATTTCAATAAGATGGAAATTAAGACATATAAGTACAATCGTACTACCCCGGCTATAAATGGTACTATAAATTTAAAAATTAACGTGATCGAAAAACTAGAGGTAATTTTCATTTTCTAGATTTTATCCTCATAGCGGGAAGAGCACGTATTATCCAACCGCGATTTGCAATTTTACCTATACAGAGTCGATAAGTTGAAGGTTTATAATGTGTAATTTAAATATAAAATTTGCGGTAAATTGATAAGCTCATAGAAAAAATAGACTTTGAAGTTCACAAAAATTGCACTTTCAGTGACGCGCACGAGGAAAATTTGCGAATTCTCACCCATTCTATTGTCGGTACGTGTAGAAAGATATACCCTAAAACTTTCGCTCCGGCAGATGCAACACGTCTCTCGTACGAGTAACATGTATGAAAGGTTACTGTTTTATCATTATTTTTTTTATTCGATTTTTTGGGGGTGATATGTAAAAGATAACTGCCGCATACCGCAACTATACTTTTAAATGCTATATCCAGGTTTTCTATGATCGCGATTGTTTGGATCCCGGTTGGGGTGGATTAATATTTCTCTAGTATGTTTAGCCCAAGTCACCATTGTCAAAACCGCCCGGAGAAGTCCGGGAGCAGAGCGGCTCCGGAGGGTAGGTTTTGACAATGGAATGACCTTCGAATCGAATCCCGAAAAAAAATAGATATCTAATTCGTAAAAAATTTTGGTTCTGAAAAGAACCGATTTTTTTATCAATGCGACGACAACATGTACGGTTACACCGGATAACGCTCGGCCATATGCTCCAACATGTTGAAGAGCACGGTTACCACGGGTTACCGTGTCGACTGCGAGTGGCGTACTGACACACCTCCCGCCGATATGTTGTATTTATAACCTTTTTGGTTGGCGTGGCTTTAATTTTAGAGGTTAGCCAATGGGTTCTATAGGAACTTAATTTCGAAAAAAAAGTGCGTATAGGGCCTTTTACCGCCAATTTCATTTTTTTTTGGTATACTACTTAAACCTTCATCTTTCCGAATCTCAATAGGAAAATTTCAATTTTGCGGTTGGACGTTTCGTGCCGGCACCGCATTTACATAATAAATATAATAAACAAAATGTGTAAATTTGTAGGTACTCGTACAATGTTACAAATTTTTGCGCAACGAGTATCGACACTTTCCAATCCGCTTTCAAGTCAATGTAATCAAGGCTCTTAATGCCAACGTAGCAGGTATAAAGGCAATAAAGAATTGTGGTAACATTACAACTTATTATTTGGAAAAGGTTATTTTACAACTGATTTCTGGTAATAAATATATCTAAATTTTTTAACTTTCAGGATGTTACATATCACGCATGCAACTTTGTTATCGATGAAACTCTACTTCCTCCTCTTATTCCCAGTGGTAGATATAAAGCTGAAGCAACACTTCTGTATTTAAATGAACAAATAGCAGTGGTACATGGTTTTGGTGAAATATACACTCCAACTCCATACCCTAAGGATTAAAACCTGCATAATAAATAATCAACAGGGCGGGGGGAGGGGCGTCAAAAACGGATTAAGCCTGTTGATAGTATTTTTTGAAATTTCACTTTGTTTTATATTGTGTTGCATATGAAAGTGAATTATAATGTATTTGCACAATTCTGTTTTTTCAATAAAGGAAGCAATCCTAATTATAGAATTATAGTTAAAGAATATTCGGTTAACTTAATGGTACAGCGCTCTACTGTTGAAGTGAAAATACCAGGTTCGTATTTTAACCTAAGTGTTGGTAGGGTTCTGCGCATAGCCTTGTAATATTGCAACCAACTTGTAGCAAGCAATTTCAAAATATCTGGTATAAGTGGTGCAGAAATAGACTTGCGCGCACGACGAGAGATAAGAGGGAAAAGAGAAGTTAGAAAGATAAAATGATAATTTATGAGGTGAACGTTTAAATCATAGGTTGCCAATAATTTTGATAAGTGGCTAAAATTATTTAAGAGTGCATATACTTATGTAGTTCGCAGTACTGGTAGTTCGTAAGGGCTAATAAAAACTGTATCTTTTCTTTCGAGCGTTTGGGAGGAGGAAATCTTCAAAAGACACCACCCAGACGGTTTGGGTTGTATCGTGGGATTCTTACCCACTAAACCCTCTCCCTAGCTTGTACTGGTGGTGTGGCATGCGTGTTTCTCGACATTATATTATCCGCCATCGAAGACAATGCACTGCACTTTAGCTTCTTTTTTGGTCTCCATGATGCAACTCCCCATAGTGAACCTAACCTTGGCAATCTTTCGCCTGCCGCTCAGTAGCACCGCCTCCGTTTTTTGGGGAACCAGCTGCAGGCCTATGCTGTCGGTCCACGCAAGGATCATGGAAATTGCGTGGTTGACCGCGCTGGTAAGTTGTTCTACCGTTGCCACCGACGCGAGCATGGAAATGTTGTCGGCAAAGCCAAAAAGGTTAACGCTTTCCGGCAGCTGCATCTCAAACACGCCATCGTACATCAGATTCCACAGTAGCGGCCCCAGGACCGACCCCTGTGGAACGCCGGTGGTGATGCCGATTCGGTCACTGTGCATTTCTTTCTCTATTATCATCTCCCCATCTGATAGATAGCTTTTAACGATCGAAACCAAGTATGGAGCCACCTTGATCGCCTCCAACGTCTAGGCAAGGATATTAAGTTTGTCTTGCGGTTAGGATGGCTCGAGGAGTAGCAGGACAGGGGTTACCGTATTATTCAACTGCTATAACCCTAAAAATCATTAATTTGAATTGCTTGCTTTATTAAAGATCCGTGGCCTTCACGGATCTATTATGGTCCTCCCCTGTGAGGCCGAAGGCCGAACAACTATGGCCTTCACGGATCTATTATTGTCCGCCCTGTGAGGCCGAAGGCCGAACAACTTTGGCCTTCACGGATCTATTATGGTCCGGCCTGTGAGGCCGAAGGCCGAACAACTATGGCCTTCACCGATCTATTATGTTCCTCCCCCTGTGAGGCCGAAGGCCGAACAACTATGGTCTTCGCAGATCTATTATGGTCCTCCCCTGTGAGGCCGAAGGCCGAACAACTATGGCCTTCTCGGATCTATTCTGGGTCTAGATGGCTAAGGGCGGCGAATGCCGCCCGCGCCAGCTAGTTATTTATAAATGTCATATTATAATAATATGTCATTAAGCTTTAAGTGTCATTTTAATAAAGTTTAGTTCTTTATGAACTGATTGACAGACACTGGTTCCTGGGTTCAGACAAATACCTAATAACAATGTCAGCTTTCGATGCTATTCCTTAAAAAACCTTTGAAGAAACCATTTCGGTATATTCACCCCTCCTCCCCCGAAGCGATTCGCTTATAAAACAAATATTGGCTGGACAGTACGACAGTATGTGGTGCACGTACAGAAATTAATAGAACATTAGATGTTGATGCAGTGGCGGCTTACCCAAAAGTGCACAAAGGCACGTGCCCTCTATCCGAAATCGGAAACAATAACTATCAAAAAATAATAATTCAAAGCCGTGGTATTACATATCCCGCAGCGCGTGGTGATCAGAATGACAATCTTGATATGATTCCATAATCCCCCCCCCGAACTATTTAATTTGACAGTGAAGAGTATTTTAATATTTTCAAAGTAACACAGGAATCTATTATCATATTACCATAGAAAGAAACCACTAGCCGCTACTGCCAATTTGGTGTCTAGGGCTTGCTCATCGCTTATGTTTCTTTTCCCATCGACTCGAGCACGCTTCTTCTTCTTCTTCTTACGCTAGGACTACGTCCTGTACTTCCCAACTATATGCCTCTGTCAGAGGCACTGTTGGTTCTGTGAGCAGTTTTGGTTTTTACATCTCAGGTAGCTTGCTAGTCTTGCCTTTCGATGTGCCTACACCCTGTTTTTTACTGTTATGATGGCAAATCATTAACACAGGGGGACCGCCTGCTTAACGTGTCCTCCGAAACACGGAAGACGGCCAAGAAATTTTTAGTCAATACCCGGAGTCGAACCGGGGCGCCTTGCGTTAGCAGTTGATTGCGCTAACGTTCAGACCATGACCGTCTTCAGCACTCTTCAGACTCGACTCTTCAGACTCGAGCACGCTAATCAGGCCAAACTCGTCAGTCAATAATAGTTCGATTTAATTCAAACAAGGCAGTAAATTTTGTTGTCGCGTAGAATAATTTGATTATACTGAATGTGACTGTACCAGTTTTTAAATTACCTTGAATTAAAATACGTTTTAAATTAAATTGTGTATATAAAATCAAAGATATCGCTATAAAAGGGAAGATACAGGAAGAGAAGAGAAGAAAGGGGTGTAAAAAAGAGAGTTTCAAGCTCGAATTTTATATACTATTTTATGCAACAGAGAGAGTGAAACAACAGCAATGCTGAAAAAAATTGAAATCCCCGAATTGCACCTTATGAAATTTTGAATTCTTTTATTTAATTATTTTCGGTTAATTTGCATGGAAAGTGCATATTTATAAACAATATTGAAATAACTACTAAATAGAAACTAAAGAATTTATTTATAGAATTTTCCTTTTCCTTTTTAATAAAAAATTCTAACAGTTAAGGCCTATGAATTTTAATAAATTTATTGTGCATTGAACCCTATTCCCTGTAAGAACAAAATAAGGGAAGAAATACTTTTTGTTAATTTTTCTAAGATATTAATCATTAAGGCATTAACAAACTAAAGGTCTAAAAAAGCAAATTAAATAATATAGATTTGAAATTTTGTACCATGAAGTATGGAAATACAAACTTTGCATGCGACAGGTGCAAAAAATGCAGGATTTGATTGATTCAATTTAAATTTTTAAACTTATGTACATACCTTAGACAGAATATTATCATCACAGGAGATATCCTGAACACATAATTCGAGTAAAAGCAGTAAAAACATAATTTTCATTGTAAGCTTGATATTAAAACCGTTTTAAAAATCTGCGTAAAACTAAACTAACAAAATAGTTTTGCTCGTACAAATTTATATTAAACATGCCAAGCAGGTTTGATGATGTATAACAAATAACATTAAAAGTTCTCATATCCTTTAAAAACAACATTAAAGTTATAAATTTATAATTCAATATTACAAGGACTGGGTTAATGGAAAATAAATTTAGTTAGCCTAAAAAAATAATACTTACAAATTTATTCAAAAATAAAAATGCTTTTTGGCAGCAAAGGGATACTATTTAAAATACTTTGTTTTGCAAATGCAAATTTTTAAGAATAACTTCGCAGATGTGTTAAAATAATTTAATTGTAATTTGTCGGTTAAAGCACGTTATGATGAACCATGAAATTGAAAATTCCCTATAGAGATTTGGAAATCTGATGGTTTATATAGATTAATAAAAAAACATATTTGCGGAATATTCATAAGTTTTTGAAAAAATCGAATTTGAACTTAGGGAATTTCACATCATCAAATGCACCACGCGCCTCGTACTAGTTACATGTATGAGATATTAACAATTTTCACACTTTATTCGGTTTTTATGGTTCTATGTTAATGTTAATTGCTATATACCTTTTCTACAATAATTTTAAATGTTATATCCCGAATTTTTATGAACCCGGCGCGGCGGGGTGTATGGAACATATTTAGGGATGTTTTAGCTAAGCACTTCGTTGTTAAAACCGCCCGGAGCGAAGTATAGCGAAACGGAGGGTAGGTTTTTACAACGCAACCACTTCAGAGTCGAATTTCAACCTGAACATAGCCAAAAATGCCCCAAAATGCCTTTTAACTTAGATGATGGGCGTGGCCTATAAGCCTTTCCTTCTCAGTCTTTTTACCCTAATGAGGGTTTAGTGACCCATCTCGTTCTATCTCTTTTCTCTTTCTATGCATATGATGTGCGTTCAAATTGTTTTCACATATACATAGAGGACCTACTTGTTTAACATGGGCTTCGAACCACGGGAAGTGTAGTACACTTCATTTCGAGATGGATTTTCTTGGCAGATTACCTCGGTGGTTTGCCATTGCCTGCCGAAGAGAGGCGGTCAGAAAAAAGTTTTTACCCTGCCCGGATTCGATCCGAGCGTTTTGCATTAGCAGTAGACGCACTTAACTACCAAGCTATCACCGCCTCTCATGACCGCCGCCCTATAAGCACCTGGAGCTAATTGGAAATCTCCGCACAGTTTTCCCTATTTTTAAGGGTGAGCTAATTTTTTTCCGTAATTTCTTTTTGTTAAATCAACTATTCAACCCTTCAGCTTTCCGAATCTCTATAGGAAATTTTCAATTTCAAGGTTCATAATAACGTGCTATCTGAATGTTATGCTGCAGTCATTTGGGGTGAAGGAATCGATGGACGTTGCGACGTTGATCACCTTGCTGAAATTTATGTTCGAGCCATTTCCCGACACCTACGGGACGAGCGGGGAATCCTAGGGGTAGGGTATCTATTAGAAAGAGATGGTGGGGTGTTATGGACATCGTGGAGGCAGCTATTGGTTATTAGTGGTCTTCGACATTGGTACAGCCTAAATTTGCCAACTTATTAGCAATCAGGAATTAACTTTTAGTGTTTCGTTGTGTTTCTTTGCAGTTCTTTGTTTAGGTCATCCTACCTAAAGTCAGGTAGAGTGGTGTTTGTGTCGTGCCATTCTCGTTCCGGATGGTTTTGTCATTATATGTTCACTTTTGGATAAAAGTCATTCATAAAACGTCTGATTATATTGTTTTGAGTTATTTGGTGTTTCGACATATAGGACTTGGCCGAGTAGCCCTAGACAGTCGAAGCATAAGTCATAACCTTATGTTTTGTATGGTCAGTGTGTTGGTGTGGTTTAATAATGGGTGCAGGGCAACCGTTGTACCTCTTGTTGTGTTAATTTATTATCTTTGATGTGGGGGCCCTATCGTACTTCCCGGTTTACAACGACCCCTAAGTATTTAGAAGAGTTGCTTCATTGGATGCCGGTACTGAACATCTTAAGTGTTAAGTGTTTTCTAGGGTTTGGGGGTGTATTGTGTCTCCAGACTGTAGGTCAATGCTTCAACTTTGTCGTGGGTGTTGATCACCGAATATTGTGGGCGTACATACATAGTTGCGATGTAATTTCTTTTCTGTTTCATCTGAATGAATATGTTGCAAAACTTTGACATATTACATGTTTAGGTGTTCCGTGCTTTGGAGGGCACGCAAAGCCGTCGGTCCCCATGTGTTAATGATTTGCCATCACAACAATAAAAAACAGAGTGCATGCACATCGAAAGGCAAGCCTAGCAAGTTACCTGAGATTTAAAAAGCAAAAATGCTCAGAGAACTAATTATATTAATTTAATAAAGAACAGGTCTGGACTTATATTAAGAGGAATATCCCTAATAAAAGTAGAAAAGATGAAAAGAAGAAGGCACGTTCAGGTAACGTCCTCTATGAGATTCTAATATAATTAATTATGTATACTTATCACGCTATCTACTCTTACTCTACTTTTAGCATTGAATATCAACATAGTATAGAAATGCAGGAACAGAGCCATAGCAAGGGTGAGGCGACAGAGGAATTTGCCTCAGGCGCCATCGCAATGAGGGCGCTAAACCTTGACAAAATCCAAATATATTCAAATTTGACCTAATTCCAAAATTTGACCACGATTTTATTTGCAACTTTATTTATTTGCAACAAATTCCCTGCTAGCCTTTTCCCCAAATGGGGATTTTAATCCTCTACAGTAGTTTTTCGTCTATAACTCGCTTACTTTCATTTTTAGTGAAAATTATCATCAAATCAAAATTGAGGAGTACAAAATTCTCCATAAAACAGATTAACAAAATTTGCCTACATCATACTAAGTATTTATGAAATAAAAAGAAAATCCAGAGAAAACAATAGGGCATTTCCATGTGACGTCACGAATGTAAAATTCTTAGGTTAGGTTTACGATTAATTCGGCAAATAAAATAAACGGAAGGTATAAATAATTTTACACTACACTCTCTACGGTTTATAAAATGTAAAAAAATTCAATTTTCACCTATAAAAACACGATTTATCACAAACTTGTATAAGTACGCGAACAGCTTGACAGCTTGTCCGTAAACACTGTGACGTATTTAGAAATGCCTAATTGAAAAAAGTTTTGAATAATTCTCATTCTGAATAAAAACTTCGTACATTTAAACTTCACCATCGATGGTGAACAAAACAAAAAAAGGTTTCAGGATTTACTTCAGATCTGAAGTAAATTCTGAAACCTCGTTTTGTAGGGAATTTTCTCTTCTTCAATTTTGGTGCAATGACTAGGGGAAGACAGATCCCAAGTAACATTTTACCGTCATAAATGTACATATACCTTACAGAAATTTCCGTAACGGTAAAGCATTGATTTTCCCCTTTTGCAGTTACTGTATTGATGTATCATTTATGCACATATAAGGTACAGGTATTTTCGCAACGGTACGGCATTGATTTGCCCCTTTTGCAGTTACTGTATTGATGTATCATTTATGTACATATTGCGATGTCCGACACCGACCACCACGTCAATAGAAATGATAACGTCACGATTCAAAGTTTTGTTTATTAATAAAGGAAGCACATGACTTATTTGTTCGAACGTAAAAGTTTCATCTGATACCAAAAATTTAGTTTAACGTCATAAATTTATATGAAGAAAAGGTCACGGAACGAGATGACAAAATAAATTCAAAAAAATGCAACGTTTTAATTCTGTTAATAAAAATGTTTGTTAAAATTAGAAATTAAATTAATTAATAATTAGAAATGTAATGTGAAATCAAAATAATTGTTCAAAGTTAATTTATAAAAATGTGTTAAACGTAAAAACTTAAATAAGGAAAAATCTTTACACGTATCGGAGTGCTTCGCAATTCAATGTATCACAAATGGGAAAGACATTTTCTTCAAAAGTTTACTGAACGATCACAGGAGATGCAAGGAATTTAATTTAATCTGAAACATAAAAATTTTATTAAAAATTTTACAAGTCACATTGGGCTTGAGCCGAACCTGCAAATTATAACGTCAAGAATATTGATTTATTTCGACCAATGGAGAAAAATCACAATTGCCTTGAAATATACAGGTAACGATGGTAAAACAATTGGAAAAAAGGTTGTTGATTCTTAAATTAATAAATGGTGTGTGAATTTGTGTGTGCTCCGCTAAAATTATAGAATACAAGAAAATTTACAAAGAAATTCAATAAAAAGATTAGTAATCAATAAAAATATAGTACTTACGTATTTGGAAAGTAAAATTTGTGCAAGATTACGAAGAATCACGATTATTTTTAAGAAAACTTTGGTCACAACACGAGAAGACGCATTCACGAGCAAGTTGGATCCAGAAATATTTCACCCATCGAAGGTCATCCATAAAGTACAAGTAAACAGGTCGATGGTATATGAACCCAGTAAACGAAAATACCCTAGATCATTAAAGGTACCGTTCCATTAAAATATTATTTTGAACATAAAAATTAGTGAAAACTTTGCGATTAACTTTACACGTGCATTAATACGTTCCGACTTTATTAAGATAAGATATTTGTCAATAGCATAAGGATTTTATTACAATTAAACCATTTGTTTTATTTAAAATTATAATAAATTACAATTTGCATTATAAAACGGAGCATAATTTTTCTGATCATTCCGAAGACCATTATTATCCTATTTTAGCATCACGATTTGGTCAAGGAAGGAACCCAACTTGAGAAAAGGTAGGCCAGTGCTCACCGAAATTGTTAAGCCGAGGTATAAATTTATTTTATTTGTATTTATCAATAAAAAAAATTTTGCATACATTTCTCTAAGATCACATCTAAGATGGCGGAGATGGCGTCATGCGCGGATTTTGCAAGTGAGCTCTCAAAGCTAAAAAAAGATATTTTAATCGAGATAATATTGACTAAGGGTGTACCTACCGGTGTAGTGGTGAGTGAGGAACTCAGAAATTTTGTAAGTGTTGTCGAAGAGGCAGATAATATGTCATGTGATAAACGTAATAACAGTAGTGCAGATCCGATAAACTGTGTTGAATTGATGCGAGTTAGGGGTGAATTGAAGATTGCACAAGTGCAGATGGAGTGCTCTGATAAAATTGTCAAAACATTGGAAAAGACAGTGAATGACAAAGAACTTATTATTGACCTGTTAAAGCAAAGTAAAACGATAAATATGGCGATTGGAAAAGGCAACGTTGCGAGCTCTGATATGGATAACGCTAATAACAAACAGTTATCAAATAAACGAAGTGTTGTAAATAATAACAAAACATTTTCTCAGTTCTCGACGGCCCCTGTATCCATTCGTTCGAATGATATAAATAAAGAGACTACTACCTCCTCAAATAATACGACAAATAAGAATTTAAACAAATTAAATAAAGGTTCAAACAAAAGCGATAAAGTGGTGGGAACCGCTCCGATGGTCGATACTAACCCATCGGCTTCTTTTAATTCAGCACCCAGAAGGGCTCAAATACATTTGGGACGAGTCTTGCTGAACACTAAAAAGGAAACCATTGAGAGCTATCTGCGGAATAGATATTCGCGACAAGATTTTGTGGTGGAGGCATGTCCAGTGCGCGATGACGCGAAGAGTGCGTCATTTAGAATTGAAACAGATTATTCATTATTGAATCAGTTGTATAGTGCAGACAGTTGGCCTTCCGGTGTCACTGCTTCACGTTTCAAGTTTTTTCGTGACTCCAGAACGCAAAAGTTTCAATAAGCAGAGCGAGGCCTACACACGGGACGGTTGCTCTTTGAAGTCCGTTAATTTAGATATTCAAAGCGTTTGTGATGTGGGGAGAGACTCAGGATGGCTGCATAACACTTTCTCTATATTAAGTCAAAACATTCAGTCAATGAATCGAAAAATAAATCTTTTGAACCTATATTTGAATCAAAATAAAATAGATATCTTATGTATCACGGAGCATTGGCTCGACATGTTATTCAAAACATAAACATAAAAAATTATAATATTTGTAGTTATTTTTGTAGACAAGATTTCATACATGGGGGAGTACTCATATTGACAAGAAATGGCTTGGAATCTAAAACCATTGAAGAGATTACAAGTATGTCTATTGAAAAAGATATTGAACTTGCTGCTGCAGAAATCAAATCAATGAGCATCATTGTACTCACTGTATACAGGTCCCCTTGTGGTAGTTTTGAGATATTTACCCAAATTTTGGATAAAGCATTGAAATTTCTTTCAATTAGAAAAAAAGTATATAAGCACATTTACATTGCAGGTGATTATAATATCAATTTCTTAGAGGAGGGCCAAAGCAAGATGCAACTCGTAAATCTGCTCAATTCGTATGGACTCGAGCCGGCCTTTAGCGAAGCCTCCAGAGTGACAAGAACAAGTTCCACGTGTATCGACAATATATTCACAAATTCTAATATGAATGACTGCAGTATGGTCACTACCAATCTGCATGTGTCCGATCACCTTGCTCAAATAATTTGCGACAGAACCCTTTATATTCAAAAACAGAAACACTACAAAACAATAAAAATAGTTAAGGTGACTGAAGAGAACGCCTCTTTATTTAATGAAATGTTTGCCTCGGTGCCATGGGCGGAGGTGTTGCGAAGGATGTCAGCGTCGGAATCTTTTGCCTTTTTCCGTAAAGAATTCTTGAGGGTTCAAGCAGATTCTTTTCCTATCATCACGAAAAAAATTGATATTAGCAAGGAGGATAATAATAATACATGGTCCGATAAATTACTTGAAATAAAAAAAACGTTGAATGCATTAAGCATAGCTGCTACCGTTGATAGAAGTGAAGCCTCTTATAATGCATACGGCGAATGCAAGGAAATTTACTTTCGACAACTCGCCGAAGAAAAGAAACAAAGAAACGCTAATTACTTGAAAAACGCTGAAAATAAACAGAGAGCAATGTGGAATATTATAAAGGAGGAAACAAACAAGAAAATCAGTACAAGTTGTTTAAACAGAAAAATTGTTCCAATACATAAGAACGGCAACCGCAGCAAGTGTGAAAACTTTCGACCTATTGCGCTGCTACCAGTTATCTCAAAGGTGTTTGAAGTTATTATTAAGGTCAGACTTGTTAGATACTTTGAATCCAAGCATCTGTTTAATCCATGCCAACATGGCTACAGAGAACATAGATCTACAGTGTCAGCAATAAATAGCATTATGAGCCTCGTCTTGGACGCGCATGACAATGGTGAAAAAACAGCAATCATCTGCTGTGATCTCAGTAAGGCATTTGATACTGTAAACCATGAAATTCTGCTAAAAAAGCTGGAACATTATGGAGTCCGAGGTAACACTCTTCAGCTAATGTCATCCTACCTAAGTAACAGGAGACAAACTGTAAAATGGAATGATGTGCTTTCGAGTACCAGTAGCGTATCGCATGGCGTTCCCCAGGGATATGTTCTGGGTCCTATATTGTTTGTTGTCTACGTTAATGACCTGGTAGCCAATGTGCCCAATTATGGTGCATGTGTGTATGCGGATGATACGTCATTCCTTGTGAAGGAAAGGAATGTGCAGAAAATCAAAGAGGAAACTTCCTCGATCTTGGAAACTACAAAGCAGTGGATGGATTCGAATAGACTGCGCTTGAATGAGTCGAAGACTCAAACTATGGGCTTCTTCAACCCGAAGGAAACAGAGGTAGTGAAGTTTTTGGGGGTTTATGTGGATAGTAAGTTAAGGTGGAATCGCCATATTGAGGTCATGTGTGGACAATTGTCTAGTGCCATTTACTGTTTGCGAACTTTGAAGCGTTATGCTGATTTTGAGTCGGCTATGACATGTTACTATGCTTACTTCTACAGCCGCATTTCATATGGGATCATTATCTGGGGATCGTCGTGTGGGGCTGATGGGGTGTTCATTCTGCAGAAGCGAGCGGTTCGTGTTTTGTGCGACTTAAAGTGTAGAGATTCATGTAGGAACTCCTTTAAAAGAGAAAGAATACTGACCTTGCCGTGCATATTTGTGTTGAACTGTTTGAAATCCGTGCATAATAATATAAAAAACTGGAAAAAAAATTCGGAGGTACACTCGCACGATACAAGGCAAAAGGATTTTTTGTTGACTCGATTCCACAGACTGAAAACCACCCAGCAAGGCCTTGATTATTGGGGTGTCAAATTGTACAATGTGATACCTAAGAGCATCCAGGATTTGCCTTCAAAGGCATTTAGTAAAACCATTAGGGACATATTAATAAAAAATGCTTTTTACTCTATACAGGAGTACTTAGAACATGAGTTCTAACGTTGCGTTGGGCTGAATGGTTTTTGATCATTTTTGATTTGTTATAATGATGATGACTGTGACTTGTAACTTGTGTATTGAATATTTATATGTGCATTTTGTATGTTTATGTCTGTGGAATTTTATCGTTTATCTTTAATTGTGAAATTTTAATTTTAATTTTGACGTTTCATGTAATATTGATTATATTGAATAAATATATCTGTATCTGTATCTATTGACGGGGTACATTTACGTACACCTGTAGAAGATATCAATATTAAAAGTGCAACCCTAGTAAAGCAACGATAACTCATTACAATATACATTACAGGTATTTTTGCAACGGTTCAGCATTGATTTGCCCCTTTTGCAGTTACTGTATTAGTACATCGTTTTGTATGTGTTGATTTTTTATGAACGAGATATTTATTTAATTGAAAAAATAATTTTTATAAAAGATAAAATTTTTGATTTTTAAATATTTCTATTATTTACATTTATTCAAATTCTAGATATGTTTTACATACTTTCGTCTGCGCCAGAATCTGAAAATTGACATTATAAATGTGATAATTTTTACTTACTTTTTTTTCCGAGGCCAGGTTTTGAACCCATGCTGTACTGTACCTATACGTCGGAAAACCAACTGCTTAGCCAACTTGCCTACCTGGGTATACGGTATAAACTATGATATTTGTTATTTGATGGTCAATTTTATTTTCAATTCATAGATTAAAAATATTACCTAATATTGAATTAAAATAAATCAAATATTTTGCTTTGGTACTTTAAAATTTATTACATTATGAATTATTTTAAATAAAAGTTGTTATTTTGCACGTGTTTTGAAGAAAAATGCTACGTCGTCACTTTAATTCGAATCGACAGCGGTGGTGGGATTACATTTATTTAATTTAAATTTATTAAATTTTAATTTCCTGACTTTTAATTTCCAGAATTTTTGTTTCAAATTTGGAGATTTTCGAATATTTTTGATTGTTATTATTTGCGCCGTAGTCTTTCTTAAAAGTCCGTATTGAAGTAACGAAGTTAGAAACTTTTTCAATATTTAGAAAATCAAAAATTTGATACATAGTTGAAATAAAGATTTATGATTGCTAGAAAGACATAAATACCGATTCCCCAACTATAATATTATTCCTTTCTCATTATAAGACAAAAAAATATTCGAGAACGTAACAAGTCTCGATGGCGTAATGGTAAATAGGCACGATGGTACCTTTGGCAATCCGTTGTACAGTGGTTCAACTCTCAAGCCGGCAAAGTTATTTTAAAAATAAATTTCCTAATTAATTAATTTTTTAATATTTTTATTAATAATTATTATAAACACAGTTATTTATTGGTCTTAAAACTTTAAAAGGGCCTTTAGTTAATTAGCTATTAGAAAACATAAAATATTTAAAATACACGTTTTACATTAGCTAGTTAACTAAAGGGCTTTTTATATAGGTTGGTAATACCGGTCGTAAGAGGTTTAAAATTTCCGCCCCCAATTTAGTAATTTGACCGCCCTTCTTACTCCAATAATATCTCATATAATAATTTAATAATTATTGTAATATAAAATGCTTATCATAATTTGTAACCAATCAGAAACAAGAGTTTTTCTAACGGCGAAATTTTTTTTATACATAATCTTGATACATAAATAACTATAATGTTACATATTTTTTACATTTCAATATTAATAAAAATTATAAAAAGTGTAACGATTTTTTGCAATACGTTACTGACTATTTATTTCGCAACATCCTGTATACGGCATGTTTAATCGTCGGATATGTATACGCATGTCTGTTAATGGCCGAAGCGATTAGCATTTTTTCGTTTGTAACGAGAGGAAGTTCGTTCGTTGAATTTTTGCAAATTCCTTGGATTTAATAATGTTTAATTATTGAATACATTATTATATAACAACTGACACGTTCGCGGATTAGATAGATCAGTTTATATATGTGCGGAGCTGTCAAATTATCTTTAGAGATTTCAATTATCAGTTTTGACATTTCACAACCAAACTGTCAAAATTTACTGTTGATATTTATATTGGCAGATGTAAAGTTTTGCTTCTTCAACTCCTCAGGTCTCATTAGTTTGTCGAGCTTAGAGGAGTAAAACATTTTACATTGGCGCCCGCTGTGACGGCCAAATTTTTGATTGAATCTTCAGGGGTTGCTGACGGAAATAAGATTCGTTTGATTGTGCAGTACAACGGTTATTTTTTTGAACTTGATTTTGCTGCGAACACCTGTTTGTTATTGATATCTGGCATCGAACTGATTTATTGTGGTTTGCATTTGTTTGAAATTGATTATTTTAATAATTTTATTATCAGAAGTTTGATAATTTGTTGTGTGACAGCTCTGAGCACATATTTTATTAATATTTTAAACTGCGTTTTTGCAAATTTAACATTTTGCCACGAATTTTTAACTTCTAAATTTAATTACCTGCATAATTATGTCGAATAAGAATCGCTATGTTGCCGCTTTGAATAACGAGGAAGTCCTTGTTGAGTTGACCTTCCGTGTTGAAGAACCAACGTTAATACCTGTTCATAAAAGTACTCGTCGTTCTAATTTAAGAAAATTTTTACTGGAGGAAGCTTTTACCTCACGTTTAGCCGTTCATAAATATACACCATCTGACGTAACCGCAGATTTAAAATTATGTCAAGAAGCTTTATCAGATATTGCTTCGCAAATTGATAAACTCGAAACTCAGCTTGACTTAACTGTGTTAGACAATATTACTTATAGGCTCTCGCACTACAGTAATAGGCTAGATATCATGGAGGGAGCTGGTTTTAAAGACACGGAAAGGGGTAATTTATTGGGCATTTCTAAATCTTTACAAGCACGGGTAGTTAAATTATTGCAAGTTACTGAGGATGATGACGACGAAGTTATCACTCCCAAAGTTAGTAATCTGTCAGGAGCAGAAAATACTGAATCACCTGGTTATGCGTCATTCAGAAAGTCATCTCTTTTACCAGCCGTTGAATTGGCTGAGGTTTTAAAATCAATTTTACCTGTACGAAATAATGATCACGTTGCAATTCACAAATGGAATCTTACATTTGATGGTACGGGAGGTTTTCAGGAAGTTTTTAATTTTATAGAGAGAGCTACAGAACTTTCAAGAACTCGAGGTGTTAGTCCTCAAGAACTTTTTGCTAAGGCAGTAGAATTTTTTTCAGGTGAAGCTTTAATTTGGTACAGAACTTTAGGTCACCATATTGATAACTGGGAGAAATTAATTGAAGCACTTAAATTACGTTTTCTGTCCGTCGATTTTAGTAGGGCTTATTTAGCCGAGATAAACAGTTGCAAGCAGAATTCTGAGGAATCTGTTAGTAGTTTCATTGAAGCGATGTTTGCGAAATTTGCTCGCGTTTCACCTATTCCTTCTGAAATTGATCAATTATGGACAATCAGAGAGAATATGCTTCCGTCGATTTCACTCGTTATGGGTACGACCTCTATAACCAATAGAGACGAATTTATTAAAATTGCTCAAATGGCTGAACGATTAGCAAAAAAGACTCTCCCGAATGTAGCCTCTACAGCTGCTTTAACTTCCGTTACTACTCCTAATGTACCTTCAGCATCACCTTCAGTGAATCCTAGAGGGGCGATTACTTGCTGGAATTGTTTGGCGCGTGGTCATTCGTACAGATTCTGTTCCAAACCTACAACGACTTTTTGCTACCTTTGTGGACGCAAGGGAGTTACTTCACTGGTTTGCAGTGGTAACCACTCAAAAAACGCAGTTGGGCCAAGCGGAGTACCTGCTCGCCGCTAGCCTTAAGTATTCGAGCAGATAGGTTGGGATGGAAAGATTGGTTGGTGCACGTAGGCGCTTTTTGCGGATCAACCGCCAATTCTTCCGCCTTATTTATTCACCCCACGTCTGATCAACGTCCACACCTGAATCTTTGTGTCGGTAAAGAGCATCTCACTGCTTTATTAGACTCCGGTGCTAGTGTATCCATATTAGGTACAGATGGGCACTATTTAATAAATTTATTAGATTTAAGATTAGTACGTGACCGAAGCGTATTTTTACGGTCGGCTGATGGCACTTCGCAAGACATTTTAGGCTCGGTTGTTTTGCCTGTTTCTATTTGCGATGTGATCCGTCCCCTCAACGTTTTGGTATGTAACAGCATACGTACATGTTTAACTTTGGGCATTGATTTTTGCAAATTGTTCGGAGTTAAAGCTGATTTTGCCCGGAATCAATTTTTTGTTAATGAAGTACAGTCAATTGAGTCAATCAGAACCGCTGATGACCTCAGTTTAGAACAACAAGTCGCTCTTGCCGCCATTAAAGAAAAATTTATGACACTCTCTCACGATGGGTTAACCAAGACCCACAAAGTTCAACATCATATCGACACTGGAGATGCTGCTCCGTTGAAGCAACGTTTCTATCCACTTTCACCCGCGATGCGCGAAATTGCTTATCAAGAGCTCGACCAAATGCTTGCGTTGGATCTCGTTCGTCCAAGTAAATCTGCGTGGTCTTCCCCTATGCTCTTGGTTAGGAAGAAAGATAATTCTTACCGATTATGTTTTGACGGTCGCAAGCTTAACCAATTGACAAAGAAGGACGCCTATCCTTTACCTCGTTTAGACGATATACTAACTCGTCTACAGGACGCTCGATATTTAACGTCAATCGACCTCAAAAAAGCATTTTGGCAAATCCCTCTTACTCCTGAATCCTACGAAAAGACCGCCTTTACAGTGCCTGGTCGTGGTCTCTTTCATTATGTTGTAACCCCGTTCGGTATTTCTAATGCTCCAATTACGCAACAACGTCTTATGGATAACATTTTTGGACCCCTTTTGGGAGAAAAAATTTTTGTTTATTTAGACGACATCATCGTCATTTCTAGCACTTTCAAAGAGCATTTGGAATTACTTGAACAAGTCTACGACAGGTTACTGGATGCCAACCTTACGATTAATATGGATAAGTGTGAGTTTTGTAGGTCCAGTTTGACGTATCTTGGACACGTTATTGATAAGAACGGACTGCACACTGATCCAGATAAAACTAAAGCCATAACTGAATTTGCCAAACCTACGAATACTAAGGGGGTTAAGCGATTTTTAGGTATGATAGGGTGGTATAGACCAGGGCTTCTTAAACTTTTTTATATAGCGACCCCCTTCAAGCTTAGGAAATTTTAAACGACCCCCTCCATATAGGGACGCGCATGAATGGATTATCGAGATTCCTTAAAGGAAGGCAGGCTACTCAAAATCAACTTTCAATGTAAATAAAATAAGGATTAAAGAATACGTACCCATTCATTTCACATATATATAATTGGAAACGTTGACGGGATATCGGTCGTAATAAAACACAATAAATAGAATGACATAAAACTATATATATATTTATTCAATAGAAAAAATAAACTTTTGTAACAATTTTTTTATAAGAAAACATAAAACTATATCTATATATTCAATAGAAAAAATAAACTTTTGTAACAATTTTTTTAATAAAAACATATTATTAACATCAAACAATATTAATGTGACGGATGTGATTGTTTATTTTTACACAAATAATTAAATCTAGGCTCAATTTGAGTTATTGCAGATCGTAATAAATTTTCAACGTTTATTAAAGTTGAACGGTATTTTGATTTTATGTAAGTTAATGTGGAAAAGGCTGATTCACATAAATATGTTGTACAAAATGGCAGTAATTTATTCATTGCCATTTCCGATAGTAGGGGATATTCTGATTTGATTTCTATCCAAAATTCATGCACAGGCACTTGAGAAAATCTGAGTCGCAAGGTAGTATCACTTGTTAATTCGGCAAATTCTTCTTGTGCTTTGAGGTTTAAAAAATTAATTTCTTCCATTTCAATTGAAAATGGATTGCAAATCCATTGTTGTGTATCGATATCATTGGGAAAATACCTATGCATGTTAACTTCCATATCCTTCAAATGATTAACTATAATTTTTGTAATAGGAGTATCTTTTTTTGAAATATTGTTACTAATTATATACTCGTCAGTAAATGGAAACATTTCGAGCGATCCACTTTCCACTCTGTTCTTCCATATAAGAATTTTTTTAACAAAAGCCTCAAGTTTATTTTTTAACATAAACATATTAACGCAGACTCCCTGCATTGATAAATTCATATCATTGATTTTATCAAAAATATCTGCCAAATAGCATAGCTTGAGAAGCCATAAATTATCGTGAAAATAATCGGCCAAATTAGAATTTTGCTCTGTTAGAAATATAAGAACTTCATCTTTTAAAGTTAATAATCGTTTCAAACTTCGACCTCTTGATAGCCACCTAACTTCAGCATGTAGCAATAAACTTGTATAATCCGAATCCATATCAATGCACAAATTTTTAAACAATCGACTATTAAGTGCTCGACTTTTAATAAAGTTAATGATTTTGACTGCATCAAAAAACACAGTGTTTAATTCTGGTGCAATTTTTTTAACAACAAGTGCCTCTCGGTGAATCATACAATGTGTAAATGTAATATGATCATTTCCAGCTTTAACAAATGCTGTAAAACCAAGATCTTGTCCGGTCATTGCTGCAGCACCGTCCGTGCACACACCAACACAATTTTTCCAATTTAATCCTTCTTTTTCAAAAAACTCATTTACTTTTTTATATATATCTTTTCCACGAGTATGACCTTCCAGAGGACGACAAAACAGTATATCTTCATGAATGCTTCCCTCATAAATATATCTTACAAAAAGTAACAACTGTGCTATTTTTGAAATGTCTGTCGACTCGTCCAGTTGTATTGCAAACTTTGAGCTGTCTTTAAGCCTCATAAGAAGCTGTTGAAATTGATCATTGCTAATGTCTGAAATTCTTTTGGACACAGTGTCATTTGATAATGGAATTTTACTAATTTCAGCAGCATACTGTTTTCCATGAACAATTTCAGACATTCTTATAGCTGCAGGTAGTAAAAGTTGCTCTCCAATAGTAAAAGGCTTTTTCGTTTTTGCTATCAAATACGAAACTTCATACGATGCCAATAGATATTTATCATTCAAAGTAACATACTTCTCCAAAGTGTTCTTTTCTTTATTTGATGTTTGCAAAAGACGCTCAAAATATTCTATTGGCTTTTTTGATAACGTTGCATGTTTAGTATTCAAATGTCGTTGCAGTTTTGACGGTTTCATGCTTTCTGCAGCCAAAACTTCTTTGCAAATTAAGCACACTGGTTGTTCTTCATTGTTGTGAGAAGAGCATGTGAAGCCATACTGCAAATATGATTCGTCATATTTTCTTTTTTTTGTTTTGCTAGAAGTCGGATTTGAAGCACTGCAACTTGGTTGTGACGGCGTGGCAGACTTATTAGTTGGAATTTTAAATAGCCATTTATCCATGATGGTTAAATAATAATAAATAATTAAACAAAATGTAGTTGAACTTTAACGTAATAATTAAAAACACCAACTGAAAACTACACAGTAAATACACACATGTCACTACGAAGACAAAGCTGAGTCCAAACTGAAGTACAAACAGAAAAATAACTACACTCGAATCTTTACCAGTGCAATGACAACAAATTACGATCAGATCAACCCCGACGCATGGCGTGTTCAAAGTGTGCAGCGCACAAAGGCACCGTATCACAAAGACGCCGAAAAAGAAGCTTTCATTTAATTTTTTTTATTATTCTTTCATAAAAATAATATGCCGATTCGCCTAGCCTAGCTTGATTATGCTTCCGTATTGTATGTGTAAGCTGTAAGGCGACGCGGCGTCTGGGTACTTATAATCACTAAGTTATCTTGCAAACATTGGCGCCGGCGGCCAGACATCAATGTCGAACGTTCAGTTGAAAATCGAGGAGCGCGTTGTATTTATTATTTTAAATGCTACTTCCATATTTTCATTTATAGGCCCTACATAACAGTTTTGCATTGCCACTTTTTTCAAAAAATAGTTATAATAAAACTACAATAGTATTTTGTATGATTTTTATTTGTATTTATATTTGTACGTAGTGTGTATACTAATTTTAAAATTTTATTTATAATGATTGAAAAGTATCAGATCTTTGCGACCCCCTTTCAGTAGTCTCGCGACCCCCAGGGGGGTCGCGACCCACAGTTTAAGAAGCCCTGGTATAGACGATTTATACCCAATTTTTCAACCTTGTCTGCGCCTATCACCGAGTTATTTAAAGGTCTTGGTAAACGTCAACTTGTTAAATGGACATCTATTGCTACTGAATCGTTTGAGAATTTGAAGAAACAGTTAGTTTCTGCCCCAATCTTAGCTAGTCCTGATTTCAGTAAGCGTTTTTATATTCAATGCGACGCTTCAAATTATGGTTTAGGGTGTTTTTTAAGTCAGGGAGAAGGAGAGGAAGAGCGTGCTATAGCATACGCCTCTAGAACGTTGAATAAACAAGAGCGCAACTATTCTGTCACCGAACGCGAATGTCTAGCGGTCATTTTTGGCATTGAGAAGTTCAGACCTTATGTTGAGGGTACTGAATTTACTGTGATAACGGATCATTATAGTCTTTTATGGTTACTTAATATGAAAGATCCGGTAAACAGATTGGCCCGCTGGAGTGTTCGCTTATCTCAATATTCTTTTAACATCCAACATAGAAAAGGAAAACTGAATGTCGTACCTGACGCATTGTCTCGCGCACCTTTAGAAGTCTCTTCTTTGGAATTGTCCGAAGATGACTTAGATGTGTGGTATCGTCGTATGCTGACCCGAGTCACTGACGCTCCTGATAAATATCCTGATTGGAGGATCGAATCTGGACGGTTGTACAAACTTATTCCGAATTCACATAATATTGTTTCCAATTTAGTTGAGTGGAAACAATTAGTTCCGAAGTCGCGTCGGATTGACGTTTTTAAAGAATGTCATGATGATTCGACTTCCGCTCATTTAGGAACATTAAAAACATTCAATAAGATCGGTGAGTTGTACTACTGGCCCAGGATGCGTGCGGATGTGGCGAGGTATGTGCGGCGATGCGCCGTTTGCTTGTCATCAAAAGCTTGCCAAGGTGGACGATATGGGTTGATGGGTCGAGAAAAGCGAGTACGGTTCCCTTTTCAATGTATTTCGGTAGACTTAATGGGACCATTCCCCAGATCTGCGAAGGGTAATACTATATTATTAGTTGTCTGCGATTGGTTCACTAAATTTGTTTTGGTGCAACCACTACGTAGAGCCACTTCTAAACCAATTTGTGATTTTCTAGAAAATCATGTTTTCCTTCTTTTTGGCACTCCGCAGATTTGTCATGTTGATAATGGACCACAGTTCACAAGCCACGAGTTTCGAAAGCTAATGAGCGATTATAACGTAAACCATCTCTTTTATAATGCTTTATACCACCCCCAAGTAAATTTTGTTGAGCGTGTTAATCGAGTTGTCGGTACCGCTATGCGATCATATGTTAAAGAGGATCACAAGACTTGGGATGTGGAAATTCACAAAATCGCTCATGCTATTCGATCTGCCACTCACGATGTAACCGGGTTTACTCCATCTTTTCTCAATCTAGGACGTACCGTACCCGCTAAGGGAGATTATTATGGTCGAATTATGGATTTGAGGGAGGAGGATTTAACTTTGGAAAGTCGCGAAAGGTTGGCTGGGGAGATGAATCGGTTAGATGAATTATTTAAAGATGTAAATAAAAGATTACACGAGGCTTACCAACGAAATGCCACACATTATAATTTTAGGAAGCGTAGTATCCGATTTAAAGCTGGAGACGTAGTTTGGCGTCGAAATTTTGCATTGTCTAATGCCAGCAAACATTTTAGTGGGAAATTAGCTCCTAAATATTTAAAAAGTCGTGTAAAAGAAGTAACCGGTCCATTGACTTACCGTCTAGTCAACGAACGAGGTCGAGAGGTTGGTGTCTACCATATAAAAGATTTAAAACCCCATCCTTCAGCTACTGATTTAGTAGTGGCACCGGATGATCAGGTTGAGAGACGACGTGGAGGTTGATTAAATACCTAGTCCGTAAGTCGTAACATCTGACTTACCATTTCCGTGGGTCCATCATTCCCGACTCACTTTCTGTGTTTTAATTTTTTGTCTTTTGTCTTTTTATTAACAGCTGCGGACGTTAACATCCGAAGTTCACAGTTGTACCATCTGAGATTTTTTTCTCTTACTTATTTTGAATTCGTTGCTGATGCAACTGTTGGAAACCCTTTGTTGGTCAAATTTTGATCAAATGCCAATTCGTTTGGAATTTTTATTTTTTTTTAATGTTTCTATGTCCAAAGGACATTGAGTGCCTTTTCCCGAAACACATTTCTACTGCTGGGTGAACATTTTTCTATTCACTTTCGAGCCGTGTGAGATGGGTCCTATGAGGTCCATCTTGTTGATACGTGCCAGTCGTTGGACCGCCGTACATTTATTTTTTTATTCTGGATACAGGTCCTATGTGGTGCTGTACCAAACCAGTTGAGAATCCCAGGGCATGATGATAGCGAGGGATGGTCTCGATAATTTTTTGATTTTTGGCTACACGAAGCGTTACGCGCTCAGTCATTTTGGGTTCACGCTTAGGCGGTTTTATTAATGACGTGTCGTCATTAGTGGACACCCACCTTTTTATTATTTTATTATTTAATTATTTGGGTCATTTTAGGATTCTTTGTTTTTTTGTTTAATTCCAACATTTGTTTAAGTGCGTCTTCAACGCTTGAGTAGAACACAGTACATAGTTAAGTCTTGCTGCGACTATTATTTTCACGGCAATGAATAATGTTAGGGAGGGGGCAATGTAACGATTTTTTGCAATACGTTACTGACTATTTATTTCGCAACATCCTGTATACGGCATGTTTAATCGTCGGATATGTATACGCATGTCTGTTAATGGCCGAAGCGATTAGCATTTTTTCGTTTGTAACGAGAGGAAGTTCGTTCGTTGAATTTTTGCAAATTCCTTGGATTTAATAATGTTTAATTATTGAATACATTATTATATAACAACTGACACGTTCGCGGATTAGATAGATCAGTTTATATATGTGCGGAGCTGTCAAATTATCTTTAGAGATTTCAATTATCAGTTTTGACATTTCACAACCAAACTGTCAAAATTTACTGTTGATATTTATATTGGCAGATGTAAAGTTTTGCTTCTTCAACTCCTCAGGTCTCATTAGTTTTACAAAAGCGCGTCTCGAAATTTAATTTAATAAAAAGGGACTTTGGAGAATAAGACGGATTTTTATTTATAAAATTATTGTATTATACGAGTATATATTTCATAATTTTTTATTATGTACTGTAATGACCTTAGCCTCACGTTGGGCTGTCAACTTGCTATGGCCACCATGAACCGTTAACACGACTTGCTCTTATCTCAGGATGGCAGGTTCTTTTGACTTTTACGATGGAATTACTTTAATCACACAGTCAAAGAAAATACGGACATCTAATCTTTATAAACATTTAATGAACAACTAACATAAATTTAACATAAAATCAACAATAACAATATAGCAACTAGACAAACATAAACAATAAACAAAGATTTACAGTTACCTTTTCTTTTCTTCCAGATCGCACACGCACTTTCTCGCGGTCGCACGACACAATCCTAGTTTCCTATTTACGTCTTGACGCAGGGTTTAGTCACCCCTCGCCTTCCTTCTTTCTTGATCCAAATAAACAGCGCTTATCTTGAGCAATAGATAGCTCTTTTCTTTTTCTCCTATTTTAAATATTCACTCCACTCGGCTTTAACTCGATTTAGGCCTATATAGTCTTGGTTCTCTTGGTTAGTAAACGGTTTGCCGTTTTATCAACGCCTTTATTTATTCCAAGGACGCACTTTCTCGTTCACTTGCCCGCAACTTAAATCCTTGTTTCTCAAGATTTTTATAGATGGATTTTAACACGTTTTATCGGTCCTGCGTCTGATAACGTCTTGCCTTTTTATCACCGTTGTTTATCTACCCTTATAACCGTTTAAAATCGGGAGCAAATTTCGCCCAGCTACCCGCTTTCACCAATTTGGAAGGAACTCTCGTTTTTTTATTATCCTCTTATTTCTATGGTTACTTTTTTTTTATCATTTCTAAATTTGCCTACTAACATTTTATAATTACAATAATACATCTTTTTTTAAATTGTTTTTGACAAACTTTTCTCATGCCATATTTTCTCTGACTGCACGACAAACAATTTAATATCGCAACAGCCAAATATTGATGGACACAACAGTACTTATAAAAGTAGTCATGGACAATATCAAAACCGTGAAATAAATATCACAAAGTTTAACTAATAAATCATCTTTACATATTATATACCGGAATTGTAAGCGACTAAAACTTTACTATTTAAACTACACTTTCAGGTATCAAACCGGTGATGAAAATATCGTACCGTCCATCTTATAAAATACCTGTATATGTTAGACATTGCTTTTATAGTAACAAAACGAAACGATTAAAACATTACCTAATCGGTACCGTATGTTCAACTATATTTTAGTTAATAAAATTTCAGTGCCGATCCGATAAAGCAATTGCCTTCAGAATAACGGTGCGAAAATATGTACATTGAAACTATACCTAAACAGTACAGTGTAAATATGAACTAAAATTTATGTGCCGCTTTGGTACCATTTTGGTACTTAATTTTTAAGGTAATAATTGTAATATAAAATGCGTATAATAATTTGTAACCAATGAGAAACAAGAGTTTTGCTAACGGTGAAATTTTTCTTCGTTCTGATTGGTTAAAACTGTTTTAAAACGTAATTAAAATTCATTGATCTTTAAATTACTTATTTTTATAATAAATATTTTAATGTTAAGTATGTTTCACATTTTAATATTAATAAAAATTATTATATTATATAATATATTTCATAATATGTTATTATGTACTTATTAAACCTGTCATGGACAAATATTATTATGTTGAACAATATCAAAACGGTGATGTAAAAATCATAAAATTTAACCAATAAAGCATCTTTACATATTATATACCGGAATTGTAGCAACTAAAACATTACTATTTAAACTGCACTTTAAGGTATCAAACCGGTGATGGAAATATCGTACATTCCATCTTATAAAATACATGTACATGTTAGATATCACTTTTATAGTAACAAAACAAAACGATCAAAACATTACCTAAACGGTACCGTATGTTCAAATATATTTTAGCTAATAAAATTTCAATGCCGATCCGATACAACAATTGCCTTCAGAATAACGGTGCGAAAATATGTACATTGAAACTATACCTAAACAGTACAGTGTAAATATGAACTAAAATTTATGTGCCGCTTAGGTACCATTTTGGTACTTAATTTTCAGGTATGAAAATATATGTACATATTCGTTATACTTCAATGGTATACCGGTATAAAACCGACGTTGATGTTACTTGGGGAGGATTTTAGGAAAGTTGATTCCAACTTTCTTGTTCTACATTTCCCTTTAACTGACTTCGTAACCGGCAAAAATATCACATTATCATCGAGACAATTATTCAAATATATTTAAATAGAAAAGGAAAATTCCCAACGATAAAAATAATCTTCATATTCGGGGAGGGGGTATTGCGTTACGTTACCATTGAAACGGCGATTCTGACATACTATGCGTATTTTATATAAGTTTCTAACGATAAAAATCGATATCACATGACCGGTGGGTCTGGGGGGTATGGAATACCTCGCCGCGTCGGTGTAGTAGCAACTTAACATCACTTTGTGGTTTCTAAGAATTACAATTTTAATTAATAGTTTCCTCACAAGAGGAAACCTTAAGTTTTGATCATTCTCATTGACCATTGCCAGACCGAAAGTCTGTCTGAGACCATACAATTAATTGTGCAATATCTGCACAGAGACGAGTTTAGAGTGTTTGCGCACTGTATTCTGCGCATACTTTGCACATTAGATTGCATCGTCTACGATAGACTTACGAAACAAATAATTCAGTGTAAATTTTTAGGTACTCGTACAAGCTTACAAATTTTTGAGCAATGAATATCGACACTTTCCGGTCCGATTTGATTTCAAGTCAATCTAATGAAAGCTGCTAATTCAAACATAGTAGGTGTAAAAGAACTGCTGAAGTGTGGTAACATGACCACTTTTAATTATGAAAAGGTTTTGAAAATTATTTCAGGTCGTAAATGTATCTAAAGAGTTTAAATTTCAGGATGTTACATATTTCGCCTGCAACTCTATTGTTGATGAAACTCACCTTCCTCCGCTTATTCCCAGTGGCAGATAATATAAAGTTGATGCAAAGCTTCTGTATTTAAATCAAGAACTAGCATGTCTAAATGGTTTTGGTGAAATATACACTCCAATGTGTACACTCCAATTACTGGGTGTACCCAGTAATATTTGTACCTATACACAAGAAAGGCCTCCGAACAGAGTGCAAGAACTATAGAACCATCGCACTCATCATCGCACGTATATCCCACGCAAGCAAGGTCATGCTCCACATCATTAATGAACGCCTAAAGCCATTCCTTTTACCACAGATCCCAGATGAACAGGCGGGATTCGTACAGGGCAGAGGCACTCGCGAACAAATTTTGAATGTTAGACAGATCATCGAAAAGGCTAGAGAATTTAACATCACAATGCATCTATGCTTCGTCGACTACTTTAAAGCGTTTGATTCCATGAGATGGGCACACCTCTGGATGATATTGAAAGAAATGGGTGTGCCACATCATCTGGTGTGGTTGCTACGATGCTTGTACAACAAAAGCAAAGCCGTAGTACGAGTGTCAAGAAAAACCTCGGAAGAATTCACCGTGGAAGCTGGAGTACGACTAGGATGCATAATCTCGCCGATACTGTTCAATATATTAACAAAGGCAAAACAAAAATTATGGTCATAGACAGAGAGCAAATTAACGTACCAGAAATTGAAATAGCTGGGTATGAGGTGGTGGATAGTTTTGTTTATTTGGGCTCGCTCATAGAAAGAAATGGAGGATGCGAAAGCGAGAACAGGAGACGACTGACAATAGCCAGATCAGCAACAAGAAGACTGGTAAAAATCTGGAAAGACTCATCCATATCAAAAACGACAAAGCTACGGCTGGCAAACGCCCTGATCTTTCCCATTGCAACATATGCAGCGGAAACATGGACGCTCAAAAAGGCAGACGTCAAAACAGTCGACGCGTTCGAAATGTGAGTATACAGAAGGCTCTTAAGAATACCATAGACAGCACATATGACAAACATATCCGTTATAGAAGAACTACACATCACAAAAAGACTGATAACAACAATTAAACAGTCAATATTGCGATATTTCGGGTACATAGCGAGAAGCGGCGACTCAATGGAAAGACTTGTTGTGCTGGGCAAGGTGGAGGGACGAAGACTCAGAGGAAGATCGCCAAACCGGTGGACGGACCAGGTGAAGAAGATGACGGGTTGTGGGCTGGCGGAGGCATCGCATAGGGCGCATGACCGGAAGACATGGTCCTTAACGGTAAACGAAGCATCTCTATAAGGTCATCATACCCCAAGTAACATTTTACCGTCATAAATGTACATATACCTTACAGAAATTTCCGTAACGGTAAAGCATTGATTTGCCCCTTTTGCAGTTACTGTATTGATGTATCATTTATGCACATATAAGGTACAGGTATTTTCGCAACGGTACGGCATTGATTTGCCCCTTTTGCAGTTACTGTATTGATGTATCATTTATGTACATATACATTACAGGTATTTTTGCAACGGTTCAGCATTGATTTGCCCCTTTTGCAGTTACTGTATTAGTACATCGTTTTTATACCGATTATGTGTTGATTTTTTATGAACGAGATATTTATTTAATAGAAAAAATAATTTTTATAAAAGATAAAATTTTTGATTTTTAAATATTTCTATTTTTTACATACTGCTAAATTGTTTCCCTGTATGTATTTTTGTTTGTCTGCGCCAGAATCTGAAAATTGACATTATAAATGTGATAATTTTTTCTTACTTTTTTTTTCGAGGCCAGGTTTTGAACCCATGCTGTACTGTACCTATACGTCTGAAAACCAACTGCTTAGCCAACTCGACTACCTGGGTATACGGTATAAACTATGATATTTTTTATTTGATGGTCAATTTTTTTTTCAATTCATAGATTAAAAATATTACCTAATATTGAATTAAAATAAATCAAATATTTTGCTTTGGTACTTTAAAATTTATTACATTATGAATTATTTTAAATAAAAGTTGTTATTTTGCACGTGTTTTGAAGAAAAATGCTATGACGTCACTTTAATTCGAATCGACAGCGGTGGTGGGATTAAATTTATTTAATTTAAATTTATTAAATTTTAATTTCCTGACTTTTAATTTCCAGAATTTTTATTTCAAATTTGGAGATTTTCGAAGATTTTTGATTGTAATTATTTGCGCCGTAGTTTTTCTTAAAAATCCGTATTGAAGTAACGAAGTTAGAAACTTTTTCAATATTTAGAAAATCAAAAATTTGATACATAGTTGAAATAAAGATTTATGATTACTAGAAAGACATAAAAGACCGATTCCCCAACTATAATATTATTCCTTTCTCATTATAAGACAAAAAAATATTGGAGAATGTAAGAAATCTCGATGGCGTAAAGGTAAATAGGCACGATGGTACTTTTAGCAATCCGTTGTACAGTGGTTCAACTCCCAAGCCGGCAAAGTTATTTTAAAAATAAATTTCCTAATTAAATAATTTTTTAATATTTTTATTAATAAATATTATAATCACAGTTATTTATCGGTCTTAAAACTTTAAAAGGGCCTTTAGTTAATTAGCTATTAGAAAACATAAAATATTTAAAATACACGTTTTACATTAGCTAGTTAACTAAAGGGCTTTTTATATGGGTTGATAATACCGGACGTAAGAGGTTTAAAATTTCCGACCCCAATTTAGAAATTTGACCGCCCTTCTTACTCCAATAATATCTCATATAATAATTATTGTAATATAAAATGCTTATCATAATTTGTAACCAATCAGAAACAAGAGTTTTTCTAACGGCGAAATTTTTTTTATACATAATCTTGATACATAAATAACTATAATGTTACATATTTTTTACATTTCAATATTAATAAAAATTATAAAAAGCGCGTCTCGAAATTTAATTTAATAAAAAGGGACTTTGGAGAATAAGACGGATTTTTATTTATAAAATTATTATATTATTATACGAGTATATATTTCATAATATTTTATTATGTACTTATTAAAGTAGTCATGGACAATATCAAAACCGTGAAATAAATATCACAAAGTTTAACTAATAAATCATCTTTACATATTATATACCGGAATTGTAAGCGACTAAAACTTTACTATTTAAACTACACTTTCAGGTATCAAACCGGTGATGAAAATATCGTACCGTCCATCTTATAAAATACCTGTATATGTTAGACATTGCTTTTATAGTAACAAAACGAAACGATTAAAACATTACCTAATCGGTACCGTATGTTCAACTATATTTTAGTTAATAAACTTTCAGTGCCGATCCGATAAAGCAATTGCCTTCAGAATAGCGGTGCGAAAATATGTACATTGAAACTATACCTAAACAGTACAGTGTAAATATGAACTAAAATTTATGTGCCGCTTAGGTACCATTTTGGTACTTAATTTTCAGGTAATAATTGTAATATAAAATGCGTATAATAATTTGTAACCAATGAGAAACAAGAGTTTTGCTAACGGTGAAATTTTTCTTCGTTCTGATTGGTTAAAACTGTTTTAAAACGTAATTAAAATTCATTGATCTTTAAATTACTTATTTTTATAATAAATATTTTAATGTTACGTATGTTTCACATTTTAATATTAATAAAAATTAATATATTATATAATATATTTCATAATATGTTATTATGTACTTATTAAACCTGTCATGGACAAATATTATTATGTTGAACAATATCAAAACGGTGAGGTAAAAATCATAAAATTTAACCAATAAAGCATCTTTACATATTATATACCGGAATTGTAGAAACTAAAACATTACTATTTAAACTGCACTTTAAGGTATCAAACCGGTGATGGAAATATCGTACATTCCATCTTATAAAATACATGTACATGTTAGATATCGCTTTTATAGTAACAAAACAAAACGATCAAAACATTACCTAAACGGTACCGTATGTTCAAATATATTTTAGCTAATAAAATTTCAATGCCGATCCGATACAACAATTGCCTTCAGAATAACGGTGCGAAAATATGTACATTGAAACTATACCTAAACAGTACAGTGTAAATATGAACTAAAATTTATGTGCCGCTTAGGTACCATTTTGGTACTTAATTTTCAGGTATGAAAATATATGTACATATTCGTTATACTTCAATGGTATACCGGTATAAAACCGACGTTGATGTTACTTGGGACTCTCTCGAGAGGAGGAGGAAAGGAATGAGGAGGAGTACAGTGGGATCGAAGACTAGAAAAATGATGTGGTGATTTGCTTATGTATTATAAATATTATGTAATATTTGTGTATAATAAAAACTTCTCCTTCTTAGTCGTATTTTTCGTGTCGAACGTCATGACCCATCTCTTTCTATGCATGTGATGTGCGTTCCAAGTGTTTTCACATACATAGAGGACCTTGTAACAGGCTCCTGTTATTTTGGTTTCCATATGGAAAATATAATTTTATTTTCAGGGCTTATTAATTTATTATTAAGTTTATGTATGATTTTTCGACCAGCTTTGTATAAACAAAGCTAATTTTATTCTTATTATTATGGTTTACTATTATTTGCTACAATTATTATTCTAAATTAGCAACACTTTCTAATAACTCGTCATAAACCATTGATTATCACATATCTTTCTTACTTACCTAATCAATGGTCTTTTAATAAAATGTCGGTAGAGTAGGTCGCTAACCGCTAACTTTCAAGGTTGCGTCGATATTGAGTCGGCGCAAATTCGATTAAAAATCTCTCTTGACAAACCGATTTAGTAACGGCGACACACAAAAATTTCAGCTCCGTAAAATTATTAATTTTATTATTGTTCGATTAAGTTTTATCGACCCAATTATCGAGTTTATGACTAGTAAAGTCACTACGAGTGAAAGTGTTACTTTTTAGATTCGCAAAGATCAATATATGATCCTGAAAACCAATTTTTATTTCGACAATCGAAATATTTGTCAAAACACATGTGCAAAGTCAATGCGACTCCATTCTTCTAAATCCGGAAAATATCGCAAAACACCGCAGCCAATCTATTGAGGTGAACTATTCTTTTATAATATCGATCTTAATACCATTGGACAAATCTGGAGAAGTGTAAAATTTCCAATAAGAAGAAAACTCGAAAACCCGCCAACACATCTGTTCATTTCATTTCAACCACGAACAAATCTCCACCATTTTGGGTCAGCGAGAATCGCCGCTTTGCTAAACATCTGCCAACCTTTCTTAAGTTTCATATGTGTAAAGACAATCGACATTTCGAATACCACAGGAAGAACAAAACGCAATATTGGTGACAAAAACGAATTTAATTGCTTATTTAAATAATTCAGATAAATTGCTACATTTTTATGTTTTTACAATATCGTATACGGTGTTTTAACTATATTTTAGATCGAACATTGCCATTCAAAATCCTGACGATTTTGGCCAGGAGGGATATCGAACCATCAGATCTGATCGTACGTGTTCCAGTAATAATTTCAGGAGAAATCGTAAGAAGTTATAAACACTATTTACTATATGATTATTGTTTAACAAAAAACGCCAAGCTTGTAGCTAATATTTTGTCAACCCGCTTGCATAACCTACCCTCAGTAGACGTAGTTATTACTTCCTGCTTTTTTGGTAGTTTTAGTGCGATTTTATTATCGCAAGCTTTTTATAAGGCAATTAAGTTCGTAGAGACGACAATCCAAGTGCGAAGGTTCTCTCCGCTCGACATTCCAACTCCAACTCAGCGACATCTGTCGGTTCGCTCTGCGTGTCAAGTATATGTATTTATGTTCAACATTATTTGTAAACAATTATCAATTTTTATATTTTATTACAAACATTTACTATTCATATAATCTGTGTAAGCAAGAATTCTCTTATGTTATTTACGATTAATCCCAAATTAATTTATATTAAAATTGTGTGTTCAGAACGAGTAAGTTTTTTATTTTCTACTTTGATTTATTTTGTATCGATAAGGATAACTAAGACAACCTGAACGTCCGTATTCGATACTGGCGCCCTTCCAGAGAATTTTACTATACAAAGAAGAACCCAACAAGGAATCCACGAAAGCGACCTCGTCGCTACCCAGCTCTCGAGTACTTAGTACTAAACGTACAAAGCTAAGCCGCTTCGTTAATCACACCTACGAGCATAAAAGAGGCAATTGAAACTGGAAGCACTATTTTTTTACTTTTACCGTTTCAAAAGTGACTTCCACCGTTTCACCTACTTGTTTAACGTGGGCTCCGAACCACGGGAAGTGTAATACACTTCATGTTGAGATGGGCGCTCTTGGCAAATTACCTCGGTGGTTTGCCATTGCCTTCCGAGGAGAGACGGCCAGAATAAAGTTCTTACCCTGCCCGGATTCGATCCGAGCCTTTCGCATTAGCAGTAGACGCACTTAACTGCCAAAGCTATGACGATCTCTTATAATGACCATCTCTTATAATAAAAACTACAGAGAAATAATTAATAATAATAAATATTTTTATTCCTATATTATTGTGTGTAAGATTCACTGAACTCGACGTCCAAAAACTTAGTGGTAGACGCCCTAGCTGTCAGGGCAGTACAAACCCATGTCCCTCTTCTGCATCACAAGGGATACAGCTCCAAATTTATTAAGCATTGGAGTTAAACCCTTGAAGAAGTTATAGGGCTATTGTCGCAACCCTCAATGTTGCTAACGAAGGGTAGCGTAAACTCAGATAGTTTAAATAAAATTACACCGAAGATCGTTTTAACTTATATATTAAATAACGAACAAAGAACAAAATAATAGAAATATAAAAATAATAAATTTACCTTACAACATAATTTCTTAACTTACGGACTATCGAACTTTATATTACATGTTTCTTATTTTAATACCCATTTACAATCCATTCCACCTTTCAACTCCATTATATTGCCTTTTACCACACATCTCTTTCAACTGCTCGTACACTACTGACTTAACTTCTCACCCCTTCTTCCACACCTTCGAACTTAACCTTTTTTTTTCCACACTTGGGTACAATAAATTTTAACTAAAAGTGCGGACGTATTTCCTACACGTGTATTCTGATTCATTATAAACTTAATCATTTTGCAATCTTTTACAATTTTAATTCTTTCACTAGACAGGACCGTATTGTCGAATATTTGATATTTCGTGTTTTGACACTATGTCCTGTTACTCACAGGGCCATGAAGACATGGCAAGGTAAAATGTTATATTGCAAATTTTTAGGTAATATAAGATAACCACCAAGATAATTGGTTTTGCAGACGACTTGCCTATATTGGCGTTTCCAAAGATGGAAGAAACGCTATTAGTAAACATCAATGAGGTTATTACCGCGATTGCATAATGGACGGAGGACAGACGACTACAGTTCGTTCCGCAAAAGGCGGAGGCTGCTTTGCTCACTGGTAGACGAAAAATTGGAAGAGTGGTGTTCCAAATGGGCAACCACCAAATAGAGCTTCAAGACCACGCCATAACCAGCTGCCAGATTGGTGGAAAAGCAAAGGAGCTATACAGCAATGGCAAAGCTTTCTTATACCAAACATGAAGGGTCCTCAGACCACCAAAAGAAAAGTGTTTTTCTGTCATGCTCTCTGTTATACGGAGGCACCCATATGGCTGGATGCAATGGCAGTGGATCGGCACAGTATGAATTTGTCCAGAGTCCAAAGAAGGGTGGCTTTGCGAGTGTGTTCGGCTTACTGAACGTTGTCGGAGAACGCAGTACTTGTGTTGGCAGGACTACCACCTATAGACCTATTAGCTCCCGGTAGGCGAAAACTATGATCACACATGGGACCTAGATAGAACAAGACACCGTGAATGACTATAGGACACTTGGAAGAAAAGATGAGATTACTCCGAAAATCGTACAAATGGAAAAAATCAGGTGTAGGTCATAGTTGGCCCGATGGGAACCTTATAAATGCCCAGTTCATTGGCGGAGCTCATGTCGCTGCGTCAATTTATCATTGGGCTGAACTTACCGTTTGGTTTCACGTATTCGTCCCAGGTCTGTACTTAGCATAGTTTGGTCATTTTCTATTAACAATTTTTTCAGCCATTCCAGACCCTCTTATTTAAATTTTTTTTTAAATTTTTATTTTTATTAGGCGTAATTCATTATAGTCAAGAAGGGTGCCGTTCAGTTATTTATTGAAGATGTTTAACAAAGCGTAGGTTTTTTTCTATTCTCGGGGGGGGGGGGAGACGTAATTACCACATATAATAATGGACGAGTTAAAATAAATCTAAAAAATCCTTGAAAAATGGAATTGTGAAACTTGTTTTTCTGAAATAAATTTGCTATGTCACCTTTATTTACTTATTTTAATGTTGAACACAATCGAAATTCTTACCCCAGAAAATATTAAAGGGAAGGATCTCGGGTAGTGGAGTCTTGAAGATGACAAGAAATCTTGTCGAAACTAGTCGATTTAAGTAAATTGTTTTCTTGAATACAAACTCCACTACCCGACATCCTTCCCTTTATTATTTTAATGTTGTTTTTAACGGATGTGAGAAATTGTAATATCATTTGTTACACATCGGTAAACCTTAGCATGTCTGATATAAATTTGTACGTA
The DNA here is from genome assembly GCA_932274525.1 of Podabrus alpinus. Taxonomy (NCBI): domain Eukaryota; kingdom Metazoa; phylum Arthropoda; class Insecta; order Coleoptera; family Cantharidae; genus Podabrus; species Podabrus alpinus. Next base: position 9,992,016 of record OW026452.1, read on the forward strand.
ATTTACTTTTTTGTCAGTAATTATTATAATACCTCCACCTAGAGTTTACAAAATAAGGTCACGATGAAAAATAAATTTTAGTCCTTTTTCTGAAGTTATGTGTTCAAGATATCTCATGTGATGACAGTTTTTTTATCTAAGGTAGGATTAAATTTTTTTACTTTGCTTAAATTATGCACCTTTTTGTAACTGTAGCATTGTCGCTTTGAACCATTTGCTGCTCCTTTATCTCTTTTTGATTGTCTAATTGTTGTTGGCAACCTTTTTGCGATCTGAACTATTCTATGACGGAGATGTTTCGACGAGCCTTCAGTCGAGTATTTAACATACCCCCAAAGAAAATAATCTGGAGGCGTCAAATCACACGATATTGGAGGCCAATTGATAGGACCATTTCTTGAAATAATGTCGTCACCAAATTATCCTTTCAATAAATCGATGGTTTCGGTGACTGTGTGGCACGTAGCACCATCCTGTTGGAACCATAAGTTGTCGATGTTTAACTCTTGGATTCTTGGAAACAAAAATGTATGGAGCATGTGTCGATATCTCATACGATTCACCGTAACGGTAGCTCCTTCTTCATTTCGAAAGAAATATGGACTGAAGCTGCCGTTGGCGTGTATTCCACACCAAACAGTCAATATAATGGATGCAATGGAGTCTCAAGATAATGTCCCGGATCGGTCTCAATTTTGCTTGTTCACATACCCATTCAACCAGAAATGTGCCTCGTCACTGAACAAAATTTGGGGAGAGAGTTATCTATCTCTCACTAGCTGAAACAAAATTTCTTCAGCTACACACTAAAGAACAGGCTTATATTTGTCTAATAAAACAAAAAAAAGGGTGAATATGGTCAAAATAACGAAAATATCGACTTTTGAAAAGTACCTACGGGGAATGTAACCTGATGTGCCTCCGAACCGGGTCGATGCGACATCAGTCGCCCGTGCTTCGATGAAAATGCGTAATATTTTTTCGCTCCGATTTCAATTTTTCTTTGAAATTCGGATAGATGGGGGTGTGATTAGTGGATATTAGTAATAAATAAAATCAAAACAATGGAAAATAACCCGTGTATTGCCGAAAAAGTGAAAAAATTAAAATTTTTAATTTTGGGGTAAATAAACATAATAAACGTTGGCTTGGCCAGAACTACGAGCATCAAAAAACCTACCCTACGCCCCTCCGGGGCTCCGGGCGGTTTTTCGTGCTCTGAGCCGCTAACGCGGCAGGGCTAAAGAAACGAGAAGGCGCCACCGATCAAGAAAACCGGGATTAAGGCAACCGGAATGCGAGAGACCCTCAAAATAGCATTAAAAAGTATAGTTGCGGTATGGGGCAGTATACTATTACGTTTCACCCCCTAAAAATCGCCTAAAAACAAAAAATAATCGATGTTGCATGTACGACGGTCGAGCTGCATCTGCCGCTGCGAAATATTCTAAGTGTAAGAGTATATCGGAGCGCACGGACTGACCACAGAATGGTCAGACGCGCTCCTGAATCTCGTTAATCCATCAAAATTTCATGAAAATTAGCTAAGTTCAAATTCGATTATTTCAAAATTTTGATAATAAATTCACCCTTCATATTTTGAGAATTTGTTATATTAACTGTGTTCTTTAGTGTGTAACAGAAGAAATTTAGTTTCGAGTAGTGAGAGTTAGGTAACTCATACCAAATTTGGTGGTAAAAAATGGATTCACTTCCAATTGGTTGTGAGCTCAATCTGCGAACGCACGGCAATCGATGATCATTAGGCTTCAATTCTTGAACCAACTGGATCTTTTAAGGATGTAAACCAAGATCTTGATGTAAATTTTCCATGTAGTGGACGGACAAAACCCAAGTTGATTAGCACGATGGCGAATTGAAATGTTTGAGTTCTCTTTTACTCTTTCATTCACAGAAGCGCTAGTTTCTTCGGTACGCACATTTCTTTGTCTTGTTGGTGGTTTTACATCATGCCATGAAAAAGTGGTACGAAATTTATCTATCACCGCACCAATAGCCTGCTCAGGAGGTCGATTATGTCCACCATAAAATGGGTGAAGAGCTCTATAAGTTTCGTGAACGGAACTCTGACTTTGAATATAAATTTCCACAATTTGGTAGCGTTGTTCAAGTGTTAATTTATTCATGATTAAATGGCACGCCTTTCTGAACACAAATGTCAAAGAACTGTCACTTTGACAAACTTCATTCAAAATTTATCCCTATTGAGAAATCTCATGCAGCTAAAAAAATACCCTATATGTAGTTAGAAATAAATATTGATGTATGAGTCGTATCAACCGCTTGTAACTCCTCGCAAACAAATTCTACGTTGATGTGGTCTTGATGGTCAAAACGGTCAGAAATTGTTTTACCTAGAGCTTATATTATTTATGGTGGTTACGGAGTTCTTCTAATAAGATTAACCGTTGTAGATATTTAAAAAAATTCAGAATTTTAACACAATTATAAATTTCATTTCAGTTTCATCAAAATGACTACAAAGTTAAAGACTATCGAGCAGAACTCGTGAGTTACAATAAAAAGCATATCAATAAGTTGGAAATTAAAACATTTAAGTACAATCGCTTTGAATGCAACTCTGAACATGAAAACTGACATGATGGCCAAACTAGAGGTAATAATATTCCTTTTACGGATTTTATTCTAAGAGCCATCGATCTTATATTTACTAGATAGGACATCGGCGCATTGTTTTAAAACAAACAATAAGTATAAAGTTAGTTTTACCTTATGAACGTTTTTACCTACCAAACAAACATTTCCACCACAGTTGTTGACTTAATATTAATATGTACAAACCGTTGCAGCCGTTTTAGGTGCTAAGTAAATATAAGATCGATGCTAATACCTGACTTGTTATTATTCTAAAATGGAAGCACTTTATTGGTTGAGAACTATTACCGCGACAGAGCCGGTTCTATCACAACTTATAGCATTTTTAGGTGGTATATTTAGTGTGCACTGAGGGTACGCAGAAGCCAAATAAAATGCTATTCGTGTTTCTATTAAGAATTGCTATTTTATTTGGTTAATTAAAATAAAATTTTAAGTAAATTAACAACGAAAAATAAAATACTCGAAATGTGTAAATTTTTAGGTACTCGTACAATGTTACAAATTTTTGAGCAACGAGTATCGACACTTTCCAATCCGCTTTCAAGTCAATGCAATGAAGGCTCTTAATGCCAACATAGCAGGTATAAAGGCAATAAAGAATTGTGGTAACATTACAACTTTCGATTTGAAAAAGGTTATTTTACAACCGATTTCTGGTAATAAATGTATCTAAATTTTTTAACTTTCAGGATGTTACTTATTACGCCTGCAACTTTGTTATCGATGAAACTCTACTTCCTCCTCTTATTCCCAGTGGTAGATATAAAGCTGAAGCAACACTTCTGTATTTAAATGAACAAATAGCAGTGGTACATGCTTTTGGTGAAATATACACTCCTACTCCATATCCTAAGGATTAAAAACTGCATAATAAATAATCTACAGGGGGGGGGGTGACAAACAGATTGAAAGCCTGTTGATGGTATTTTTAAAAATAACACTTTGTTTTATTTTGTGTTGCACGTGAAAATTAATTATAATGTATTTGCACAATTATTTTTTTTCAATAAAGCAAGCAGTCCTAATTATAGAATTATAGTTGAAGAATAATTTGTTAACTTAATGGTAGAGCGCTCTACTGCTGAGGTGAAAATACCAGGTTCGTATTTTAACATAGTTATTGGTACGGATCTACGGATAGACTTGCCATATTGAAACGAACTTTTATATTCCAATATAACTAAACTAAATTCCCGGTTGAATTTAATCTGATACTTTCTAGGCGCAAAAGGTGGCCACCTAACCAAAAACCCGCGTCATCACATTAATTAAATTACATGTGGGCTTGACACTTAGGGCTTTCCGACAGCCATTATTCATGGTTAAAGCGCTTGACATAAAATATGTGTATGTAATAATTATAACCGACTTGACAAAATTAATCATTTCATTGCATACATCGGTTTATGACGTTTACGCCGTCTTTCGATTTACCTGTCTGTGCTCGTTGCGTGTTGAAACTGTATGACGAGCACAGAGGACCTACACCTTAACGTGGATTCCGAACCATGGGAATAGACGATTTTTATATCGTCTACTCCGACCAGGGAAGTTTTTGAGCCATATATAATGTTACCTGGAGCCAGCAGATAGACATTTGGTGAGCGAAAAATCCTTTTATAGATAGCACCTCACAGGATTTGAACATATTGCTATGATCCAAAATGCTCAATAAAGGCTTCCAATGCAAAAATGAATATTAGATTCACAAAAAGCATAAAATTTTAAGTCGGAAGACACTTTAAAAATTTGCTCTACGAGAAATTTTTATTTTTCTAAAATTTCAATTTCCCAACTAAATATGAATCTCTCAGGATAAACTTCTTCTTCTTCTTACGCTAGGACTACGTCCTGTACTTCCCAACTATATGCCTCTGTCAGAGGCACTGTTGGTTCTGTGAGTGAAAAATTGTGAATAAAGGTCAAATTTGTGTAACATCAAAAAGGCAGATATAAGATGGAGAGGACGAGTCAATAAACTGTCCAACAAAGAACATAAAAAGGATATGTACCAGTGAAACTGCATGAAAAACTCCTTAAGGAAAAACGAATTCAATGTAGATTGTAAATCTGCAAACAAAACAATTATTAGAAAGAGGAAAAATCAAAAATAATCAGATTTGACTTACTTTATTTGAACAGGATTGCCAATTTCATTGATTCTTGATCAAACTTTAGTTGACTTCGTGAATTCCAGCAGAGTGGACGTATTTGTAATGTGTTCCAAAATCCTATTGTTTACAAACAATTGGAGGTTAGGATTTTTCAGTTGAATTGGAACAACAAGATATAAATAGATTCAAGGACGATGATGGACGCTCACAAAATGATCCTGCAAATGTTATAATTTACGAAATTAACTCAATTCACTCACTGGATCCTAGAAATATTGTCGAAAAGGATGTAACTTACCTCTTTCAACTTTTAAACAACAACAATTGGTATAATAACAGCCACAAATGTAAAGTCGATTTGCAAACAACACCGAACCAAGTTCACGTGAGGTTAAATAAGCAGTCACTGATGCAATACGATGAAATGTCGATGACTCATTCAAAGTGATACCAATAAAGCAGGGCATACACAAAATATCCTTTTTAAATTTAAAACTTCGATTTGTCAATGTGAAAAGGTATAGTGAACTTTATTATTTCTTTAATTTTATTATAAAATTGGCCATAAGCGCATAAAATAAAGGATTTGGAAAAAAGACTTTTACGAAAGTGCATTTTACATTAGGTACCCTAAGTGAAAGGTTTTTCATTAAAGTTTTATTATTTCATTATTAAAGGTTAAGCTTTAAATAAGCACAAATATTATTTAAAAACATTTAATTCCGCTATTGTAAAGCGAGAGACTTGGTTGGTTTATAACGGATCAAGCACGTCAGGACAAAGAGAGGAAACCTTTTTGTTTTGAAAACATTACTTTTTGCATCAACTGTTCTTAATTTGTAAAAATTTAGCTAATGATAGATCTGCGATCTATAACAATTTTGTGTAAACATTTATTTGTAAAAATTATTACAATCATTTCATTTTTGTTCAATATAAACATTTCTTTAAAGCTACTGAAATCTTTTTATTTCTTTTTATATAAAAGAAAGCAATTAAGTATCCCGAGAGAGCCAATTAACATTCCAAAGATCGCCTCTAATATTGACGGTTCAAAAGGAACCCACCCTTGAGCGTGTCATTACCGGAGCTTAGTAAGAAGGGGCAGTTGTGTTGAACTCCTTAGCTAAAAATTATTTACCGAACCATTTTACCTGAGCATATTTTAGCTAGCAAACTTAAGGGCTGGCGCCATTAAAAAATTAGTTAGGGAGGTCACAGCAATATGAATATCGGCATGAGAAGTTAACACGCTAACCACCATCCTGTTTTGATTTTTGACGTTTATGAAAAGTTGTTGGATGATTTATTTCGATCAATATTATTAATACTGGATTCAAGTTGTTTTTCTTTCGTGAATCGTTGGTGAAAATTGTAACGTTTATTTACATTAAGAAGACAGCTAGGTTATGTTGAAAACCTTTTTCTTGTTGGATGGTCGAGGTTTGGTGTTACCTGAAAAGATAAGTTTGATTGATGCCGTTAATTTAAAAATTCGTAAATTGGAAATTATATTGTACGTACCTGGATTCGTAGGACATGTCAATGGAATCTTCCGCACAAGCGTGGCTTTGAAACCTACTTCTGAAGCAGCAATAGATGTGTCGTCATTTATAACGGGGACAAATCAGATAAAAACCAGTGGCGAACGCATAGGTGAGAGCACTTGTAAAATTATTATTATAATTGTGTTGCATTTTTATAAAAACATTTTCGGGTTATTTGTTGGCGGAGAATATTTTTATTTTGTTAAAACTTTGTATTCACTGTATTTTTCAATAAGTTCGAATTTACCTAATTTGAATAGCCATAACCATTGCTTATTTGGTATTGTTAATAAAACCAATTACACTGTTTACGAAAGATTGATTTATTTATTAATTTCCAACGAAGGGGGCTACATTGATAGAGAGGTATCAGAAATTCACAGTAAACAAAGCGGGGTGCACCTACATATTAGTAGCGTTCGTGTATTGAGTTGCAGGTTTGTAGCGTTAAATAATTTTAAAGTCAGCGTTGTATTTATCGAAGCAATCCATTCCAATTCAACATTTAATAAGTTTTAGCATAAAAGAGTCTCAAATTAAAGCTAAAGCTCTACAGTTGGTCGAGGTAAGAGAAGTTGTTGTAAAAAAAAAGCAGTAGAAGCCCAAAGTGGGGTTTGTATCACAACATCTTAATACATAAGATATGTTAATAACTTTTATTAAGTTAATAAAAAATAAAATAAAATAGCTAATTGTAATTATTCCAAATGAAAAATACAAAACGAAAATATGTACATTCAATAATCAATTTAAAATCAGTTCCAACATTACAAACTCATAAAATATTCTAAAAGTATTTTTGAAAATTAATTATTTGCTTATTTTTTTGCATTCATCACAAAACCAGGCACCTTTAGGGACCCTTTTTCTTTTAATACATTTTAGATGGAACCATTTGATGTTACAATTTTCATTTTCGCATTGAATCATGATATTTCCATCATCAGATTTCTTACATGTGCACAACAACTCTTCATTTTGCGTTGAAGGTGTTTCCATTGCTTCCGCTTGGTTTTTTAAAACAACTGCCGTTCTCGTAAAATACTTGGCCAAAAGTTCTGGCATAATAACTTGGTAGAAAAATAATTCCGCTTTCTGACTTTCAGAGTTCCAAAATTCATGATCGAAATGAACTCTTTCATAATAAAAGTTTTTCGAAGACCACACAACAAAATCACAAAAACTTCTATTGGATATAGCCATTTGAATTTGATAATAATATGCGTGTTTTCACATATAATATATTAAGTGCATTTTTGATTATCGGTAACAATTTGACTACGTCGCTATGAAAACTTTGTTGTCAAGTAAATGTCCGAATGCGAAGCATAAGGACATTTACTAATGACAACAAAGTTTGAAGATAGCAAAGTAGTTAAATTGGACGATAATCAATATAATGCACGTAATAAATTCGGTAAGACTATTGCACACATTGGAATTTGGAGGTTAAATATAATTGAAGTAGTGTTTCTATGGTTATTGTGTAGCATATTTGACAATTTAAAGCATTACTTTGTATGTCACCCGCTGTGGCGAAATGGTGATAGTACATGAGTACATGATTAGCAATGAGAATATCCGAGGTTCGAATCTTGCCGACGGCGAATTTTTATTTCATATAAAAAATGTATCACATGATATAAAGTAAACGTACACAATTATCAAAAAGAAGCATATGTGCAATTATCAAAGCAACTTGAACAATTTATCGCGTAATTCTAACTCCATTGGTTAGAATTGATCGGATCCCTAAATATCATTGGTTGATGTTAGTCATGTGACACATGTGTGCAATAGTCTGTCTAATTGTATTTCATTAATGTTGCCCGATAGAGTAGATTTTATACACATATCCTTTTTTTTAAAGTTCTTCTACGCCTACATTGCGTGCACAATATGGGCACTTAACTTCTAAACAACCATCTCCACAACAATCACACCTAACTAAGCCATCGGGGCTGGCTCCAAAAAATGGAAATTTGGAATTAATAAACAAACCACAATTTAATACTTTAAAATTTATATGTCTTTCGTTCATATATTCCAAGTACGCGTTTCTGGCAGTGTTTTCATGATGGCATCCATAACTTGTTTGTTTGGAGTAAAATTTGGTTTTGTAACATACCGCTTTAATGGTACTTAAAGCGGGTTTAGCAATATTTGTCCTACAACAAGCTTTAAATAACGATGCAGTAATACGGCCTTCTCTATATTTAAACCACACCTTATTTTTGCTCTGCCCTTTGGTTTCCACTTCAATATTTTGACATTCGTCATCAATCATACCAAGATCAACCATTTTCCCCATCTTTATTAAGTCTTCCAAAGATTGATCAACATTATCTGCAGAATAAAGTTTTCCCAATTCTCGTACCTGGGGTTCATTTTTTTCTGCGCCTAGATCAAAGCAGTAAGGTGGCATAGTATAAAGAAGAGCAGGTTTTTTATCCAACGCATTTAACTTATCCAAAAATACTGTTTTTTCTTCTTCGGTAAATTCTACCGAAACATCTGAACTGAAACTAGAATTACATTCGTCGACATCATTGTTTGTAACCGAGTAATTAACATCCGCTATACGACTTGGTTCTCCAACTGTACAAGTTGGCACGGTCCAATATGCTTTTGTTCCTGTTACGGATACCTCGTCAACATTTCGAACAGCATTTTCAACTGCAAATAGAGTCGCACCAATATGACTGCAACATTCTCCGAGTCCTGCAATACAGTCACAGTGACCCGCAAGTATTTGTCCTGTTTTTTTGTCACGCACCAAGTTTTTGTATATGGCATATTCAACCTTTGGCTGTGCATTACCTACAAAAGAAAAAATACTTATTATAACAATACTAACTTAATTTTTAACAACACTTACCTGAGATAAAATTAGCACGTTTTCTGACTTCGGTATTGGTGTCACCGACAAATCTTTCACCCAATTGCACAAATAATAGTTGTAGGCCTCCAAACTTTTATGTGCTCTAAATTGTTCCTGGGTATATGCACTTTTCTCAAATACAAAATAGTTCACGATATCAAAATATTCAACTTTTGGGAAATCACGAACATTCTTAACACATGAAGTTTTATCGATTAAATACGGGTCCAAGTTATTAGTGTACTGAAGTTCTTCCATATACCGCGTTTGTACAATGGGATTTAACGATTTCACATAATCACTTATATTTGCAGCCATTTCAATTTTACACTTAATTTACACTGATTTAAAGATTTAAAGACAAATAAAACGATGCACTATATTTACGTCGAATTTAAATTAGTCATTCAAGCTCGTTTGACAGCTGAGTTTGATCACGTGATGCACGCGATGTATAGCAACATGGTGTATAGCAATAATTTAAGGTATTTAGGAAACGCTGACTTGCGTCTAGTATTTCTAGGTATGCAGGTTACACGTGTATTGTGGTTTGCACTTAATACTTGCAACATGCATTAAAGTAAGTCAGTAATTTAATATAAAAGGTAGTTGTCAATATTAGCATAAGTGGGTGGTTAAAGAGTAGTCATAAGAAGTAGATGTATGTAGTCTCCAGTAGTTAGAGACATAAGTTAAGAGTAGTTGTGATTAGTTGTGAGACATGGGCCCTGACACAGGAAAGTAGTCCCGAGGTTCTAACAAAGTCCCCACAGCTATAGCCGAAATCCGCCACCAAATCACAGTCACCTACATTCGGGGCAGAGATACAGCCGGAACTCCGAAGATCAGAAAGAATTAGAAAACGTCTCAACCCGTAGTTTCGGGGGGGGGGGGGGATAATATTGTGTCCAATGCTACTGGGCCCAGCCATGCGCACAATCCAGCAATTCTACACATACGACAACCTTGTACACGCGTGACATAAATGCAATTGTTATTAAGTTATTTTTCCTGTTTAATAAATGAATCTATTTTAGTTACATATTGCTATGACTATGTGACCACGGATAAACCCCGTCAATAGAAATGTTTATAAGAATAATGTAAAATAAATGAACACCTCGGCTAGATGGATTCAATAGCATGAAACTTACCTTTTCTTGGGCTTGGGTGCGTTCCGGAATCAAGGTTGTAAATGCTGAAAACAAATTTTAATTCGGAACACAGGTCTTTTAATAAATGATCCGTTTTGTAAGAAAAATGTATATTTTTTATTATATAAATTATGGATGGATGATTATTTAAATAAATGTTCTTAAAATTATAAACAAAATTCTTAATTTACCCCAACTATAAATGATTAACGCACGCGATGGTAATTTTAATGTCCGCACTAATTTTTATCAAAAATAATAATGTTGGATGTGAAGTTACCTTAAAAATCGCTGGTAATTCTGATTGGTAGGATACTTGACCATGAAACTGCACTGTTGTACTTAGTCGATGGTTGTGCCTTATCATAAATGAACCCAGATTACTTCTTGCACTCCAATTGCACCTCGTGTTTCTTGTGTTAGTTTTCTTTGAAAATATTCGCGATCACTTGATATTTCTTATCAAAATCACCTTTATAATACGTAAGTATACTTTTGATATGATATTTACTAATTTTCTTCCCTTTTAATCAAAATTTTAACAATAATTTTATAATTTATTACAGGAGCACTTAATTTCGATACCCCATTAATAAGAATCGAACGGGAACCCTTTTCAATTGTTTTCATCGCGTTAGCATCGTGAATCCAAAGCAATCTTGATACCTGACATTTCATCAATACGAAAATCAATAATCCTAGTTAAGTTAACCGCGAAAATTTGAATTGTGTTGAAAATTAACGTTTTGAAATGTTTTAGGTTAGTTCATCTTTTTCAACATTGGTTAATTGTTCACTGGTGAAATTGTTTAAATATGGATTATCAAATAACCGTACACTGATTTTATGATGCACTTCGACGTATTATGTAAAGTTTTTAATTAATAATTTTAACATTAACAAATTTTATACTAACTATTTAATTAACAATATTTTGACTTGAATTATGATGACTTATATTTAAACAAATTGATTTTAATGAAATTAACAATATTTTGATTATAACGGATGTTAAAAGTTTACATTTTAAATTTATTCTTGTTAACACCTGTGTCACGTGAATGTAATTTTAAATTAATTTTTGATAGTGACCTTGTACTCGATATAAGGATAAAACCTCTCCATTCTTGATTGGTACGTTTCGTGTGAAACCTTTATTATTAAACAAATTCTGAATTTTTAACGTACGCATTACTATTGACGTTGAATATGCGGGTGATAGCAATATATTGGTGTAATCATTTCGAGCCCATATACAATAGATATAATATTAATATCAGAGACGCACTTCACCAAAAATAGTTAACTAAAGTTCCTAAATACACCATCTACGATACCCAGCATCCTGATGGCACTGCGCACGGTGGAACTGCAACTATTATCAAGAATACAATAAAACACAATATTGTTGAAGAATACAAAAAGAACCATCTTCAAGCCACCTGCATCTTCATTGAATAATGGAATGGTCCTATAATCATAGCATCTGTCTATTGCCCACCAAAACATTCAATTAAAAAGGAAATGTTTGAACAATTCTATGACACCCTTGGTCCTAGGTTTATTGCGGGAGGTGACTACAACGCCAAGCATACATATTGGGGATCTAGACTGATTACTACTAAGGGTTGAGAACTCTTAAAGACTATGGAAGCAAAACACCTTAACTACATATCAACTGGCGAACCTACATACTAACCTACGGACCCAGTTAGATTACCGAATACTATTGACTTCTGCGTAACGAAAGGTATACCAAAGAGCCACTTCAAAGCAGAATCCTGCTTAGACCTACTGTCATCTGACCATATGTACCCCCATAATTGTTGCATTGAGCACCCTAATATTATTCATCGAGAAACCCCTCGAAAATTTATACTAGAGATACCACTCAAAACCAATCGTGATATTGTCCAAGCAACCGAACACCTAACACAAACTATCCAACAGGCGGCCTGGAACTCAAGCCCGGAACCCAAGACGTTCAATCTAATATACAACTGTCCAACAAATATCCAACAAAAAATAACCTAAAAACGCAAACTAAGGAAGAAGTGGCAGAAAACCAGAGCACTGCACGACAAAAATAAACTTAACAAAGCAATAAAAGAACTGAAAAATCTGCTAGAGGACAACAGCAACTCCGCTATTCAAAACTACCTGGAAAACCTGTCTGCGACACAATCCACAGACTACTCGCTATGGAAAGTGACGAAAAAATTAAACAAAGCACAAGATGTAAATCCACCAATCAGGAAAAAAGACGGTAATTGGGCAAAATGTAACATAGAAAAAGCAAACTTATTTGCAGAACATCTTTCTGAAGTTTTCAATCCATTTAACTCAACAATTTTTAGTGAAGAGGAGGACAAAATATATCAACTGTTGCACTCACCAGAACAGTTGGAAATGCCAATAAAACCAATCAAAATTACAGAAATTAGGAACATGATAAACAAAAACTTAAACCCTAAAAAATCCCCAGGGTACGACCTCATAACTGGTAAAATAATCCAAGAACTGCCAGATAGGAGCATCAGATATATAACTCAGCTATTTAATGCCATTCTAAGGCTAGAATATTTTCCCATGCAATGGAAAGTGGCTCAAGTAATTTTAATACCCAAACCAGGTTAACCATCCAACAATGTAACTTCCTACAGACCCATTAGTCTTCTCCCAATCCTGTCGAAACTATTGGGAAAAGTGATCCCGAAGAGACTGCTGCCAATCATACAAGAAAAAGGCCTGATACCAAATCACCAGTTTGGCTTTAGACAACATCACGCCACGATAGAACAGGTCCATCGTGTTGGAAAATATAACATTCCCTTTCACTAATGCATGCGAACATGATAAAGCATTGGAAAACTTGGTAATTAGGTACTTCCTTAACAAAAATCTTAATATTTCATAACATCAAAACTTTAAGTAATATTATGTTGGGAAAAGACAAGAGATGTCTTGAAAATGCTCATTCTATATACTTAATATAAGGATGCAGTATTAATATTTAGACGGTCTAGAAGGAGCTAAATAACATTTATTTGATTTTTTTAATAAAATGTACTTGATGTTGTTAAAGATGATGTTAAAAAAAAGCAGTGGAACGATAAGGAGTGATTTAATATTGTCAATAAATGTAATATAGATGTTTAAATTTAATAAAATGTTATTCAATTTAAAACTTTTCAAAAAATATCGCACAACCCAATTTGAAATGTGTACTCGAGTTTCGAACTTATTAGTTCTCATCAGCACAATTTACAAAAGGATTGTACGAGCGCATTACGGCTATTCTGCCATCCACGAGCTAAGTAAGTGAATACTTACAAAACAACCCGTTTCAGCAACGCCATCGCGCGGCTCGTGGGAAAGGTCCCAGTACAATATGATAATAAAAGTTACTGGTTACTATCCAGTGTGTATTTAATATTTTCAAAAAATATCGCACAACCCAATTTGAAATGTGTACTCGAGTTTCGAACTTATTAGTTCTCATCAGCACAATTTACAAAAGGATTGTACGAGCGCATTACGGCTATTCTGCCATCCACGAGCTAAGTATGTGAATACTTACAAAACAACCCGTTTCAGCAACGCCATCGCGCGGCTCGTGGGAAAGGTCCCAGTACAATATGATAATAAAAGTTACTGGTTACTATCCAGTGTGTATTTCATATTTTCAAAAAAAAAAAAATGACGAATCGGTATCACAATTTACAACTCGATTAAAAGGTTTGGGATCAAAATTGCTAACAGAAGATCTAAAAACGGCAACCATAGAAGAAAATCCAGGTATAAAAACAAAATGTTCACAAACGGTACTCACGCAATTTAAATTAGGGTTAAAAAGAGAAATATTAAAAGAAATCGGTATCACGTTAATGCGTACAAATGATCTTACGATTGACCAAGCGGAAGAAATAGCTAAATGTTATGAAATAAATCATGAATCTTTAATTAAATCACGTCACGGTCAAATAAATGCTGCTGAAATTAATCCTCAACATAATCAAAATAATAATTTCATATATACACCTCATCCTAATAGATATAACGGAAATTTTAATAATCAAAGACCAAATTTTAACCAGCGTAGACAAAATTATCCAGTAAATCAAAATTATCAAAGAAATCCCAATCAAATTCGTCCAAATTACCAAAATAACCGTGGATATAATAATAACCAACTGCAAAATTTTAATCGCAATAATAATTTTAATAACAATTACGACCGTCAAAATTTTAATCGCAACGAGAACTTTTATAACAATAATTATAGCAGGCAAAATTTTATTCAAGGTAACAACTTTCGTAACAATGATGACTTCAATCTGCAAAATTTTAATCGAAACGGTAATTTTAAAAATGATAATTATAATCGACGGAATTTTACCCCTAACGAAAATTATAACCGAGAAAATCGGAACGGCAATTTTAACCGTTATCACCCTAACTCCTTGCGAAATACGAGAGCCGTCACAACCGGTGACGCTAATAATCAAAATTTAAACTTAGACGCCTCCCCGACGGTTCCCTGCGTCGAGGCGGTAAATCCAGCAACTCAATAGGATTACATAGGAAAGAAAACACTCGCGTTAATACAAACAATAAATTCTATTCACTAAATTTTTCAAATGACAAATATAAACAATTAAAATATTTAATACCCAACGTAAATTCAAATGTAAAAGATACACCCTGTATTGTAGAATTATTTTTAAATAAAACATTTTGTAGACTATTGCTAGATACAGGTTCATGTCTAAGCCTGATAAAATCAGATGTATTGAATTTAAACAAATTAAAACAACCCGAAGAAGAAATAATTTTGTCAGGTATATCCGGACACCAGCATTCCATTTTGGGATGTATAAATGTGTCAGTAGGAAATCATGTTAACGAAAATTTATTCCAATTTGATTTTATTGTTTGTGAAGATATTAGTTTACAAGCTGATGGAATAATCGGCAGGGATCTCTTAGAAACCTATCATGCGAGTGTAGACTTCCTTACACACGAATTAAAATTGTGTAATGAAACATTTTTTTTAATTAAACAGTCAGAAAATAATTTTTTAAGTTGCAATCAACAAAATAGGGGACAAACGGAATTTAACAATACGCGCGAAACGGCAATGATAAATAAAAATTACAGAAAAATTAAAAACAATTCGAAAATAAATTTAAATAAACAAATTATCGCTGAAAATGGAAAAACTCTAGGGAATCTAAATAAACAAAAAAGTAAAATATCTTATCAATACGTCGAACCAATCGTTATTACTAATAGGTTCGGTGAATTATCAGAAGATGAATACGATAATGATGAATACGTGCCGACACCAAGAAAGGTAACTCGTGAGACGTCGCGAAATTACCCTATCAAACGTGGACTGGCATGTTCAATTGATTACGATGCCATCAATAAATTATCCGATGATGAAAGGACTGAATTTATATTGCCAAAACCTGCCAGGAAGCTTGAAACTCGAGACTCAAGTAACCTCCCACTCGGAAAAATAGGAAATGACAACTTAACTAGACCTAGCAAACCCGATGAAGAAGTTAATGCGCATAAACTTTTTTATCGTAAGACCAATCGTATTGATCATAAAACTACTCCAGGTATCGATGTACACGATATCGCATTTAGAAAAGGAGCCGAACCATTTGTTAAACATGATTATTTTAAAAGAAACGGTAACGAAAGTATAAATAAAACAAGTAAAGAAGTGTTAGAAGAATCAAGAAATAAAAATCCCAGTAAATATGAATTGTTTGAAGGTAGAAGTAGAAGAATGTTGACCAAAGAAGGCAACGAAATTGAAACGAAGGTAAGTATGAACGATTCACCATTCAAGGATGAAGAAGACATCGCCGCATCGCCCTATAGTTTAGCTAATCAAAGCTACAACTGGAGTGATCATAGTATTGTCGGAAATTCACCCAACGAATTATGTGAAGTCAAAGAAGTATTTAATATTGAAGATTTTAATAGTGAACAATTTATTAATGAAAGTAACAGATTTAATAAAAAAAATAAACGAAATTTTAGCGAAAATATTAACAATGAAATTATAAATATGGGAAGAACAAATTTAATTAATGCTGTAAGTATTAACGAAAATAATGAAATTTTAAATGAAGTGAACAGTAATGAAGAAACTAGGATCGTATTAAAAAGTAATGATAAATTAAATGATACACATAATGTGAAAAAAATTATAGGTAAAGACGAGCAGGGTCTAAAATTTGAAAAGAATAATATTAACATTAAAAATGAAAATAAACGGTTATTGCAAAATAATAGCAATCGGGCTAACATAGCCAGTTGTAACCTTAGGATTCGCTCTCGGCGCTTCCCAAGTTTCGACAAAATATAATGACAATTATGTCACGAAAATTTCTCGCTTTTAAGATTTTTAACATCAAAATATTTTTAGAAACGTATTGTCATGGTTTGCTCAGTATAAGGGATGATTTTTGGGTCATTTGTACAAAGTTGGAACACTCATAAAGTCCTTTTATTTAATCAGACCGTAATAGGTAGAAAATAGTTGTATCTGAATTCTCCCTGATCTGGAAATTTAAAATGACTGCTTTGCCTCAGGAGCCATAGATGTATTCGCTACCAAAACCCTGAAAAATAAAAAAAGAATTGTAAGAGACAAATTTTGGTTATTATGATGTAAAAAATTTAGAAACAAATCAAATTATTTATTCTAGTTTGTAAATATAGGATTAGAATTGGAATATAAGTGACGGTTCGCGGAATGCATGCGCGAGTGATAAAATTGGTGTAAAGGTTGGAAGAAGACAGTCTCGTTCCGTCCACGAGATAGGGACGACGTATGAGAGTCTTGTTTGGTGGATGGAAGGAAAAAGACGTTTTTGGAGAGTGGAGTTTCGTCTACCAAAGGGACGACATATTTGAAAAATTGGAAGAACGTTCATGAGACAAAGTTGAGTTAATTAGTAATATTATTGATATAATTAGTGAATTGGTAAAAAGAATTGAAGAATTGAATAAGCTGAAATTTTTGCAATAATTAATTTGAATAAGTCGATGGTTGTCAATATTTTTCTAATTGAGAATTGGAATAGAAATTTAATTGGTGTAGAAAATTTTGGAATCAATGGGAATTAATGGTACATTTTTGGAAGAAAATTAAGAAAATAACTAATTTATGCTGGAAATATTCAAATACTCACCTATGATTAGTTGTCTGGTTCAAGAAGAGAAATTATTTAATGGTTTTCCTTGGTTGATCCGATCCAATCGAACTCGGGAGCTGTTTTTTTTCCATCTACGGCGACACCAACACCAACCAACACAACGCGTGCAATAATACGAGAGAGAGAGAAAAGTGCGAAAAGGACGTAAGATTCTCTGGTAAGGATTGTTTTTTTTGTGCGTTTTAACTTTATTCGCGTATAGACGAGTCGGGTACGATAATTCGGTTGCGCAAGTAAAAACATTGGGGTAGAAATAAGAATAATTTTGTAAAATTTGATTTGTTTTATTATGATTACAATCAACGTTTGTTTCCATTTTATTTATGTTTAATAAATACAAATATTTTTCATTGGTATCGAATGAGTTTGAATTTCAATTTTTGCAGTAAAGATCAGGAAGGAAAACAGATACAATTCTGGGTAATCTCTTTTCATCAATTAATCTTTATAAGAAAGATTTTAAGTAAGTAGACACATGAGCGTTGCAATTGAGTATAGGAACTCGCCTCTTGACCCTGAAAGATCTCTTGAGCTAGCTGGCGCATTTTAATAAGTGCCACCGTAATTTTGTGAATAACAATTTACAAGTTTACAGGATTATATGGCAGTATATTTGCAGGTCGAATAATATCCGTAAAAGATATAGTTTATAAATTAACAGACGAAATTACATTTTTCAATCGCGTAATATTTCGAGCATTTGAGACTACGAATGGAATAGAATAATTCTTCGACACGTGAATTAGAAATTCATGGCAATAATACAACGGATTGGTGTTGACGTAGCGAAATCTATTATTTGCAAAGTCGGCATAAAATCCTTCATTTTAAGGAAGTTCAAACTTCACGTCCATCCATCCCAATGCTTCTTTCAAAGATTGCATAGTACTTTAGGAAACTTTAAATTGGGATAGCGTTGTTCGCTGCAATTTTATTTCAAAACTGCATATGTGCCTGTCAAAACCACTTTGATTTGTGTGTTTTAATTCCTTATCTGTACACGTATACATGTGGCGAACCCGAGCATAGATATTTTAACGTTACGTTTATGAGGATTTCGACTTATATTAACATCTCTTTGGTGGGAAATCTGATCCCCACGCTTGCAATTTTAGGGAAAAATCATATAAATAGCGTAACGCAACGGCTAAAAGCCAAGATAGTGATTCCGTCTTCATACCTAGAAACTCTGAAAGTCAGACTAGTGAAATTCGCTTTATGCGGAAGTAAATCGAGTCTTACACCAATAAGATTCTAAATAATATCGATTCAGTTGTGCTAAACTTAAAGTGTTGTCACCAGTTAGGTAATAAACCATCTCGAATTATTATTTAAGTTTGAACATTTAACGGCAATATAATCAAATTATAACGAACTTTTATTTAAAATACACATGTTTGAGTCGCGCAAGGACATCAAACATATGCATAAATTTTGTAACAACTTTCTTTGAACTTTTATTCAGGAAAGTTATGTTTAATTCAATTTCGTACCTAGCATTATTTAAACATCTATCGTATAATATTTAAATTACTTTACGTGCAAACCAGTTGTTGGAACATTTTTATTAAGTACGTTGAACTTTGGTTAAACCACCTCGCGTACTAAACCAGTGTGGCGAGCATTGTTTAAACATTTTCCGAGCAACATTAAACCACTTTATATTAAACCAGTGTCGTATCGAGTATTGTTTATACATTTATCGAACTATAGTCAAACCATTTCGCATTTGTCCAGTTTCGAATATTTATGAGTCGCGTTGAATGTTATTTAAACAATTTCATAGTTAAAGTCATATCGATATATTGTTTAACCATAGTAAATTATATCGGCATAAAACTTCATTAGCGACAGTATCGTTCCGAGGTCAACTTTATGTACCGCGAGCCTGGAGCAGACACCTGGTCTCTAGAATTCCGAGTTAGCGCGTATTCATTAACAGATGTTTTCATTTTATCGAAACACATTTTTATTTAATAGTTTTTATCGACATACGCAATTAAAATAATAACGCGTATTTATACAGTGCCGTATTCAGTTAAATTTAATTTTAATATTAATCATCCAGTGCCGTCTTTAATTAAATTGAGTTTTAATATTAATCGTCCAGTGCATTCTTACGAGCGTGATTATCCATTTGTCGGGAAAATAGGGCAATTATACTACCCCCTTACTTATCGGCGAATTTTCTATTCGCATCACAACTTTATTTTGGAAGGAACTGGGATTGGATATCACATTAACCTCGAAGGAATGGTTGTTTGTATCGTTAATCATTTACTTCCGTATGGGAAGGATCCTGCTTCGACGATCATCGAAATTCTCGCTCTGGAAAGCTGTCCAAGGATCTTGCCTGAAGGTCAGCCCCAATAAGGAAAGGATACGTAAGAGATTCTTTACTATTTATAAGTTCATTGTGTTACGTGACCCCATTGGTCACTGCGTAAATTAAAGGAACCATATGTTTCGCCCTGATAGTCGATCGCACCCCATGTATTTCTTTTGTTTATTTTTAGGAATTGTGTTTGGAAGCAACCTAACGTTTTATGCCAATAGTGCATGAGCTTCCATTCAAGTTTGAACGTGATATTTTGTAATTAACGTTTATGTTAGAGTTTATTCGCCCGTTTTATGGGAATTTTGCATTCAATTGTACATTTAATTTTGCATTCAATTGTACATTTAATTTTGCCTTCAATTGTACATTTAATTTTGCATTCAATTGTACATTTAATGTTGCATTCAAGGTACATTTAATTTTGCATTCAAGCTGCATTCAATTTCGCAGCCAAATTTGCATCAGTTTTGTAGCGAGTTACTTTAAGATTTTCATGTGTTACATTCACGTATTAGTTAAAGCGGAAATTAGTAGCCAATCTTTCATATTGTTTTACGCTACTAAATTCCATATCGTACTGATAACTTTTATCTGGAGTCAAGTCAGTTGTAAATACTTAGCATTATACTACGACATTTGTAAATATGAGCATGTCCTGTACGTATTTTGCTACCATCCATTTTTGATATTATTCAAATTATATTTATTTTGTTATCTATTATTGTGTTTTATTGTTCTTGTGTGCATATTTTATTTAGTTATTTTCATCCAAGGAGAGTCTGCCTACTGTAAAGGTAAGGTCATTGGACAAGACTTGTCCAGGGTGAGAATTATCAAGAAGATTCAACAAGTTGTCGCGTACCAGCTTGGAAGGTGTGATATCCCATCCCCTTCGAATAAACGACCGTTTAAGAACGCGTGGCGCCCATTTCACCCCTTGTGTACATTATTCACCCCGATTTTGACAATTTACCGAACCACGATTGAGGATTGCCCAATCGTTGGTAAGAGACTGGCAACTCGCGACGTCAAGTCACAAGACCCTTTGGCTCTTCTAGCCCACCCACCCCCTTCTCGACTTGAGCTAACCACCCCTATTATTAGCTGTTCGAAAAGGTGTCTTGCTTGCGTTTTGTCAGGTAACACAGTGAAACTAAAGATAAAAATAAAATAACGGGTAAAATTAATAAAACAAATTTTATAGGAACTTTAATAACTAACAGAGATTTATTAATACCGAAACGGTCGGAAAGTGAACAAGATTTTAGAATTAAATTTAAAAACGGATATCTCCCTAAATTGCAGTACGGCAATCAAATTGAAAATTTATTAATTGAACAAGATGATAGTAATAATCAAGGATTAATCGTAGCTAGCGCGTTGGTTAATGGAGACCAAGAAACGGTTATCACCAGAATCATTAACACGGACGAATATGACGTAATTTTAAAAGCAAATTCGCAAATCGCCAAAGTATCAAATGATATAAAAATATTAGAAAAAGCCAGTAACACTGGAGCAATACCCAAAATAAATGTAATAAAAACCTCAATGAAAAATAATGATGAATTATTATCACAATTTAATTTAAATCATTTAGACACCGTTACCACTAATTTACTTTATGAACTTATATCGAAATACATAAATATTTTTATTACAGACGACGAAAATTTAACTAGCGTACATAACGTCAAACACAGAATAATTACGGAAAATGTAGCCCCAATAGCAAAGAAACCATATCGAGTCCCTTATCATCAAAGAGAAATTTTGGAAAATGAAATTGACCAGCTCCTAAAAGCAAAAATTATACGTTACAGTCATAGTCCTTGGAGTGCTCCGGTAGTAATGATTTTAAAGAACCTCCCTGACGGCAAAACCAAGGTACGCGTATGTATAGATTACCGCGGATTAATCGCAGTCACAAAACGCGATTTTTATCCTTTACCAGACTTACATGAAACCATTGAGCAATATTTCCATTTATCGACATTATTTAGTGTGCTAGACGTTTCCCAAGCTTTCCACCAAATCGAAGTGGAAGAAGCAGATAAAGAAAAGACAGGATTTTCAACTACATTTGGCCACTATGAGTATAATAGATTGCCCTTTGGTCTTATCAATAGCCCGGCTACATATCAAAGATTCATGAACGTTACTCTTTCTGGATTAACAGGTAACATGTGTCTGGTTTACCTGGACGACATTATAATATTCAGCACGAGCGACGTAAACGAGCACCTTCACCGATTGGGCTGCGTCTTCGAAAAACTTCAAGGAGCGAATGTTAAACTAAAACCGAGTAAATGTAATTTCTTAGTAGAAGAGGTAAAATACCTAGGCCATATAATTACAAAAGAAGGATTGAAACCCGATCCAGATAAGTTAAAAGCACTAGAATCGTTCCCAATACCACGTAACATAACCGAAACAAGATCATTTTTAGGATTAGTAGGATGGTACCGACGCTTTATTAAAAACTTTTCAGAATTAGCACTACCTTTAACAAACTTAACAAAGAAGGAAAATAAATTTTTAATCACCCCTGAAGTAATAGAGTCAATTGAAAAATTAAAAACAGCAGTAAAATCCGAAGATGTCCTTGTATTCCCCGATTTTAAAGAACAATTCATATTAGCCACGGACGCTAGTGGTACAGGAATTGGTGGTATTTTAAGCCAGAAAAGAAATGGATACGAAAAACCCATTGCTTTTACCAGCCGGAAATTGCAAAAGGCTGAAAGAAATTATACAGTCACCGAACTTGAATGTCTCGCCGTTGTTTTTGGAATTAAGCAATTTAGATGTTACCTATACGGAAGAAAATTTACTGTTATTACAGATCATCGACCTCTTAAATGGCTGATAAATCTTAAAATCGCGACCTCTAGATTAGCTAGGTGGGCCCTATTATTATCTGAATACGATTTTGATATTGTTCATAGACCAGGAGTAAAGCACGGAAACGTGGATGCTCTCAGTCGAGCTTTTATGTTTGAACGTCCAAAAATCCAAGAATTCCTTTTAGCACAAGAAACCGACAGTATTCCTAATAATCCCAGAATAATCATTGAACCAGTTAACTTGCTCACAGTCCCAGATAATTATTCCTTAGCCATTTTAGTATTCGAAGACTTTAATATGAACTCAGACATCGCGAATAAATTCAAATTATTATACGGTAATATAAATCAACTAAAATCTCAAAACAAAAGTCTTGGAGAAATAGCTTCACTGAATCTCCCCGAAAGAAATATTTATTATTTGATAATTAAAAGCGAACATTATGGAAAACCCTCATTAGAAACTTTATTTGACGCGTTCAGTAACTTACGTGAATTATGTTTGCAAAATAAAGATTTTAACCTAGCCTTACCTAAATTAACTCAAGAAATTGACGGTTTAGATTGGAATACAGTGTACTCCATGTTAAAATTTATCTTTAAAGACACGGCAGTTGAAATTAAAATATGTGATTATCACCAATTAATGTACTCAGTAAATGTAATTAGCGAAGAACCTCCCATGATACCTATATGGAATAGAGATCAAATACGACAAGGACAACTAAAAGATCATTTTTGTAAATTATTAATACAAGATATCACTGAAAATGAAGACAAAGGCTTGCCATATTATTTAGATAACGATAATTTACTATATAAATTAGACAATACCACAGGACAGGATTTGTTAGTTGTCCCCAGAACATTCGTAACAAAAGCAATTCACGATTTTCATAATATCCCTCTTGCTGGACACGCAGGACAAACAAGAACCTTAAAATTCATGCAAAATAGATTTTTTTGGCCAAGTATGAAGAAAGACATTAACGATTATATAAAATCATGTAATATTTGTAATCAACGTAAAACTTCACCACATTTTAAACCAGCACCCCTACAAGGATTTCCTCAATTAAATGAACCATTTAAAAGAACCGCGATGGACATCGTAGGTCCTTTTGTTACATCTGATAATGGAAATAAATATCTCTTAACTTTTCATTTTTCTAAATACCCTGAAGCTATCCCTATACCAAATCAATCAGCAGAAACTATTTCAAAAGTATTTGTAACCCATATTATTGTCAGACACGGATCACCTAAACAACTAATTACGGATCAAGGTGCGAATTTTGTATCTAAACTTTTCAAAGAAACTTGCAAATTGTTGCAAATCGAAAAAATTCAGACAACCGCGTATCACCCTCAGTCAAACGGAGTTATCGAACGAAGTCACCGAGTTTTCAAAGATATCCTATCCAATTATGTGTCTCCTACACAACGCGATTGGGACGAATGGATACCATACGTTTTATTAGCATACCGATCTCATATTCATAGTTCAACTGGATACTCCCCTTTCTTTTTATTGCATGGACGGGATATGACATTACCCTTTGACGACATATTAAAAGCGAATAAAGTTAAATATGATGTTAGTACGAATTATCCTTCAGAAATGATGTCCAGATTAAACAAAGCATTTGTCAATGTTAGGAAAATGATGGAAGATAGTAGCAAAACACGAGCAAAATATTTTAATAAAAAAGGTAAGGAACGCGAATTTCAAATTGGTGACTTAGTCTATCTTTATGATCCAGCCGGAAAATTAGGAATTTCAAAGAAATTATTAAGACCATGGATTGGACCGTTTAGAATATTAGAATTAATTTCCCCTGTCACTTATCGTATTAGAAAAGTAGGAACTAGACAAGATCAAGTAGTGCATGTAAATCGATTAAAACCCTTTTACGAAGATAATACCGGACCTCTTTATAAAAATGACAGCCAAATACCACTGGAACCAGTTACAGAAGATTCAAGCGAAGAATCCTATCCAGAAGTAGATTGTGAACAAACCCCTTTGAATATTGTACCTTATATCCTACCTCCCTTGATTAAACGTAATCAAACTAGGAGACGACCTAATCCAGTCTCAACAAACAATCCAGAAGTTTCTTTAAATCCACCAGAAATCAGTGAAGATGATCAATTACCAGAAAATGAAATATCTGCAGAACCAGAGATGCCCCTAGAAGAAGAACAAGCCGAACAGGCTGAAGTAAATCTACCAAGGCGCTCGGAGAGAGTAGCCAGGCAAAATATACGCCCTGATTTCCATTATTATTAATCCCAATTAACCAAAATCCCTACATACATTAACATTATTCAACCTCCAAAACAATTATCTATTAACAAATTAATTTAATTTTTTTTTAGAAACCAACATAACTATTGAAAAATTTCAAATTTTTTTTTAAAAGGCGTAACCTATGCTCATAACTTTTCCTATTTTGAAAAACTAAATTGGTTTTAAATCATTTTTAATATCATTGTATCCAATAGTTAAATCAAAATAGAACAAGTTACATAATCAAGAAACGACCATAAATTATTAACTTTTACTGATATTATCTCATTTTCTTTTTTCGTACTTAATTCGACAATTTATTAAACATTAGGAACTTGATTTTAATTATTTCAAAGCGATTTTAATTTATTATTTCATAATGTTTTCACGTTAATCTTATAATAGTATTTTTGAGTATGGAACTTTATTTTGGAATTTTCCTTTTTAGTATAAGCAAAGATTAGTTTAACTTAAAAGTTTATTAACTTTTAAATTTTCATAAAACTGAATTTAAATATTTACAATTCTCTTTTTTGAGTTAAATTTAATTATTTTTCAATTTACAATTATTAAAAAAAAAAATTAATAATAATGAATAAAACCCTTTTTCTATTTTAATTTTTGTATAAAATGGAACAAGGATGTGAAAGTAGTTAGGTTGTAACTACTTTGTAACTTTGAAATGTGAACTTTGTTAAACAAACTTATCAAGTATAAAAGAAAAACAAAATTTTTTTTTTCTATAAATTTATATATCAAAATTTTGTATTGTGTTTATGTACTTTTGTTTATATGGTTATGTATTTTATGTATTTATGTATTTTGTATTGTGTTTATGTATTATCTGTTAGTTATGTATTAAATAGTTTATCTGGTTAACATTATAAATTATTGCTATATTTTATAATATTACATATTATTTTTTTTGTGAATTTAACCTTAGGTATGTAGTATGTGTAAATCGAAAGATTAAACTTTCTCCCTTTTTCATTATGGACTATAAAAGTTTTGCACAGTGCGCGATAATCGCGAATATTAACAATTAGTGATGAGCATAAGTGCGGAAATTTGCTTCCACGCGAACTAAAGACATAAAGTGTGTACACGAATTTTTTCAAAAGACAATTAAGAGTAACGCGCATCCCACTAGAAAACAACCAAAGAACCAGCAAACAGTGCCGTCAAAAATCAAGGAGTTATCAACTTCACCTTGATATCCAATCATAAAACTAAGATTGGAAAAGTCGCTAACTACAGAAGAGGCAGATCAATCTACCGATCAACGAACATTAAATTGGACGATGGATAACAATTTATAGCAAACCAAAGCACAAGGACATACAAAATTTTTTTTCCAAAAATCATATTTAAATTATAACCAACTTAAGCTTAAAAATAACCAAAATATAGATATTAATCATAATCATCAAGAAGAATAAAACAAAAACAATAAAGAAAGCCAGTTCAATAAATCAAAATAAGTTATAAATAATAGCAACTATTCCAAATAAATAAATAGTTAATTCAATCAACCATCAAAGTAATCTTAATAGTTCTTGGTCAAAATACATTCAGTGCATAAAGTCAGAAAACAGTGTTAACAAATACCATTGTTCGGTCAAAGGTCCAATAGCAAACCTCTCCCATGTTAAAGAGGTACTGGATAAAAGGATGGAAAGTGCATACCCAAAAATCGTTATAAACAAATGTCATGGTTCAATAATAAACTTTTTCGTAGTGGAAATAAAAGACACAGTGCGCGCATTCTAAGTCATCATCAAATGAACTTTATGGATCTACAGTGCAACCTTTCATGATGAACTCACATAAACTCTTTCAGTGACACAGTGGATTATTGCTCGCGCTAATTATACAAATCCTTTTTGTTTTCTAAAGCATAATTACAAAAGGATAGTTCATATAAATGTATTTTTATTTTTAGGATTAAGATTCTATATTTTTATAAATTGTAACCAAATTAATAATTTTTTATTATGTTATATTATGTTCTCTTATGTTCTATTATGTTCTCTTATTTTCTGTTTGTTTTTTTTATTTGTGTATAGTTTGTATAGACTATAGAGGATGGAAAAGGAACACGTGCTTCCAAAAACACGTGCTCTTTTTCGAAGAGGGGGAAAATGTAGTAACCACCCTGTATATGAAATGTAGTAAACACCCTGTATATGTTAAACAAAACCCATTAATTTTTACGACCTACCACAATCTATTTTAATTGATTTTAACTGTCACAAAAGTTTCTTAAAATATTTTTTATCTTTATGGGTTTCATTCGATTTTAGCCCTAATGAACTTTAAAAGAACATTGAGTAATTAAAAATAGTTGCAAATAATGAATTAATATATTTAGAAGTAATAAATCAACAATTAGAAATTAAAAACCACTGAATTTGCATTATTTTCATCAAATTAAGAATTTTAATTACGACAAAATCAATTGAAATAGACTGTTGTTATCTTTTATCATAGAAGTGTTGACACATATATAGTTTTAGAAATATTAAAAATTAAGCCAAATTGATTCTTTTACTTAAAAATGAAATTAACTTGACAGAATTATGACCTCAGGGGTGTTAGGATCTATAACAGATAGGTTATTATATTTTATGTTATAGACGAAATTAGCTCCGTGGCTTTGCTCAGTTGGACATGTAACTTCCGGACTTCGTACTCTCATCCCAGGTGTGGTACTTACTTAGAAATTTGCTTATATTTTTTTTAATTCGTAAGAAAAAATCAATGTTCCGAATATACATATATTGTTTCATAAATATCGTAATCAAATATACATCAGTTTTCACACAAAAACACAAAATAAAGGTATTTAATGTCTAAGAAATTAATTGTTAAGGTGGTTAGTCAGTAAATTGGGAAATTCTAATAAATTTATGCGAATGTGGATATTAATTATTAACAATCCAATTTTACTGAAACAAAACACATTTTTCGCATGAATTTACGGAATATTTCCATTAATTCAATATTTGAATTAAAATATTGTGCAAAGAAGAAAATTGACAATTTTGTTACATAAAATTCAAGAATAGATACAGTGATTTTGGTTAGACCAAATTTCTACCTTTAAAAGCGACGTAATCCGCAAATTAGTTGATTGAAGTACACTTAAAGATGTGGTTGTTCCAATTTTAGCTCTGACGTAGAAAGAATTCAACGATGTGTGGACCCTATTGTTGATTGTAATAATGTGTCGCCGATTAACTTTTTATTTAATTAGAACTGCACGTCGTAGATTTAGTAGCGTGTTGCACAAAACTTATATCGCACTATTATTGTTTCCAGTGAAGATCCGTTTAAGATGGGACACTTAAGTGTTTATAATTTTGTTCCAGTACTAAATTAAATTGAAGTAATGTTCTTTTTACACTTGGCTTTTAGTAATTTACGCGATCTAATTGGAGTATGATCGCATTTATTATTGGTATTAACTTCAATTCGATTCACGATCGTAGATAGTGTTGATTTACACTAATCTCGATTGTTACACCGAATTCTAGAGTTGATTGATTTGCTGTTTCAATTTGTTTAACCGTAGTTAATGCTCCGTTAGTTAGGATTTCCGTATTATATTCGACACTTTTAATTTTTTAATTGTTCAATTTTTTAAGTCGCCGAATTTTAGATTTTCGTTATCACTACTGTTTTTGTAATTATTAGATAATAATTTCTCTTTATGATTGTAGGAAATTATTTACTGAGGTTTTCTTCCGAATTGGAAAGTTAAAAAATATTACACTTTGGCCGATATTAGGTACGTTTTAGGTAGAAGTTATTTTGGTCGCTGGCTTTGAGAGACTGACTTCATTTTTCCATCCCTCCTTTCAAATTTCTTTCCCTTGATGAGGTCATTTGGGTAGGAAATAATTTGTTATCGCTATATGAGTTATATTTACAAAAATGCATATTAAACAGTTCCTTTGTTTCTCAGCGCGGTACCCGTTTGAATACGATATTATTACAAAGTAACTCTCTACAAATTAACTTAGTTTCAATAGAACCTAGTCATATGAGGATTTTATCACCTCGAACGTAGAATCTTGTTGATAATAATTTTCTCGCGGTGAGCGGACTGCGTATTTCCTTTCAGCACAGGTGCGCTGTGCAACTATGTATCTTTGTTCTTCAATGTAATACTTTATAGTTATCTTTTGATAAAGAACGTCGATTGGCATAATATTCAAATATTAACATTTATAGTCGGATCCCGTTGACTTGAATTTATTTTTTTTAACAAATTCTATGTTTATATTGAAAATATGACATTTCTGATTATTATTTAATATTATTGAAGTGGATATTTTATGATAGCTTATAATCTACGGCATCGCCGTAACACGCTATTTAGTTAACAAAAAAACAAAAAAAAATTGGTCTTCGTTATCAATAGGGGTTTTCTAAAAAACTTAAACGATTCAAACGTATACGAAATTGCAGGGAATATTTTCAACGAGAGGGGCAGATGATCGTAATTTTATACGAAAGATGCTAGCTCGCATGAGTACATTGTCTCCTTTGTAGCTCAGAGTACAATGTGAGGGTTTTTGAATTGGACGCCACTTATTCCGGGTACTCTTTTTAGTGCGGAACAAGAGTTCACTAAAAGGCAATATGGGTGGAGAGTATTGGGGCACATCAGAATCATATTTACAAGACGTGTTAGCTGAAAGAGCCGAAGGTTAAAGAATTGTCCGTCTCTTGGGAATGCATGTACTGCTTTACCTTGGTCGCCGAGAACAGGCCTTAGACTCGATCCGGGTCACGAGCCCAGGTTGTCTGCACAAGGTCAGCCAAGTTACACAACACCTTACACTACCAGATGAACTTTCCTTCTTCCCACGTTCTTTCATCGTGGACTTAAAATTAGTACTTAATATAAGTTCGAGCGACCGTATCATATTTACATCGGACGCCGAGTTGAATGGACTCGAGGCCCTAAGCAATTGAATTTAAAGAAATTCCTATTGCTTCTTTATTGAATGTAAGTTAAAGTCGTGACACGATTGACTGTTGTAGCCGTAAGATCGGGCGGTTGTTAATTCTTACCATGTAAATAATATAGAGCAGTTTAGGGTCATGCCTTAGACCACTTTAGACGCGAAGTCTTGCAATAGTTATCTAAATTTTTTTTAAAAAATTTATTTTCAGACGTAGTTTAGGGTCGTACCTTGGACCATGATAATCGATTTCTCATCGATTGTGTTTGTAGTCTTGGGCCTTTGGTTTTTGGCCATTCCTAAGTTAACTTCAATGACATTAAGATAGTTGATATTATTTTATTCTTTGGTTATTTAATAACCAAATAAACTAAAAGTAAATTCTTAGCTAAAATGAAGTAATTTCCACTTTAATCGAGTGGTACGTGACTTAGATAACTAAGGAACAAAAAAAAGAAATATTATTACTTTGTAGTAATTTATCTTAAAGAGCTTACCCAAGCACGACTAGTCCTTAGAGAAACTCTTTAGATTTGTTCGATATTCCGAATCGTCTTTGCTAAAGCAGCTTGCTTTGGTTAGTTGAAAACATCATGGTGGTTAATCAAAAGTGATTATTTCAAGCTCATTGCTTTTGGTTTGTAGAAAACCTAATGGGGGTTAATCAAAAGTGATTAATCTGATCTTTATTGTTGGGTCTTATCACATTTACAATCAACAATATCGATCTGGGGTTCGGATTTATCAGTTATCGTTGGTTAATTCTTTCGAATTGAAATCCGGAAAACTTGCGATTTGGGGTTGTTAATGTGTGATAATTAACATAACATACCACTGGAAAATATCGTGAGGCACCAGCGACCACAAGGTAGCTAATCTTTGGCCTCTGGATACCTTCACTAAACCCACCTTTTGAACAAATTGGTTAGCTACTCCAATCGCTCGCAAGGTGTGTCGTCTCACTTTCCAGAAAAGTAACTAATAGATATGAGATGATATCTTGCAGGTATTATCAATGCCGTTGTGGCTAATTTTTCAAAAAGAAATCAACATTGTGGACCTGTTGTGGTCCAACGTCTTAGTTATAGGGCTATAAACGTCCCTTGGGTATAATACAATTGCTGTTAATACCTCGATATTTTCCAAGATATCAGTAGTTTTGCCTGTTTTTTGACAAAACTCTTTGTGTGATAATTAGAAACGTCAATGTCGGTATCGACTGACACGATAAGTTCTCTGCGGGAAATCTATTTAGAAAGACCTATTGGGGACTTCGGCACGTGGGATAGTAATCCAACGCAATTGTCTTGAGACATCGTCGTCGGGACTCATGGCCAGAAATTATTCTCCTAACGAGACTATTTGTCTGGTTAATTTCCGTAAATGCAATTGCTTAGAACAATGGTTCGAGCTTTTTGCAAAGGGATGCAGTTTTAGGTCATGTCCAGGACCAGTGTTGCTTAGTGTCTTGAATCGGGATAGCTAAAGGGGATGTAATCTCTTTAAAATATCCTTATCGCGGGACGGGACGGGTTTATTTATAACCAAAAGTCTCAAATGGTTAATTGTATTGCCTTACTATGTGTGTAATACGTACAGACGTTCAGGATGAATCTCTAATGGATATCCTTTTGTAACGGCAAATAAATTACGTCAGGGTGTTAATTCAAAAAATTGTGAAACTAATCGATAATTGGTATCGTCGTTCGGAAATAGTTAATCTCAGTCTAGGTATCGATTCAATAAAAATTTAAAAAGTTAATCAATAATGAGTTTTGATTCTCAAAAACGAAAATTTAATTCAAGGTATCGATTCAATAAAAATTTAAAAAGTTAATCAATAATTGGTATTGATTTTCAAAAGTAAAAAATTTAATTCAAGGTATCGATTCAATAAAAATTTAAAAAGTTAATCAATAATGAGTTTTGATTCTCAAAAACGAAAATTTAATTCAAGGTATCGATTCAATAAAAATTTAAAAAGTTAATCAATAATGAGTTTTGATTCTCAAAAACGAAAATTTAATTCGAGATATCGATTCAATAAAAATTTAAAAAGTTAATCAATAATGAGTTTTGATTCTCAAAAACGAAAATTTAATTCAAGGTATCGATTCAATAAAAATTTAAAAAGTTAATCAATAATTGGTATTGATTTTCAAACGTACAAAATTTAATTCAAGATATCGATTCAATAAAATTTAAAAAATTAATCAATAATTGGTATTGATTTTCAAAAGTAAAAAATTTAATTCAAGGTATCGATTCAATAAAAATTTAAAAAGTTAATCAATAATTGGTATTGATTTTCAAACGTACAAAATTTAATTCAAGATATCGATTCAATAAAATTTAAAAAATTAATCAATAATTGGTATTGATTTTCAAAAGTAAAAAATTTAATTCAAGGTATCGATTCAATAAAATTTAAAAAATTAATCAATAATTGGTATTGATTTTCAAAAGTAAAAAATTTAATTCAAGATATCGATTCAATAAAATTTAAAAAATTAATCAATTATTGGTATTGATTTTCAAAAGTAAAAAATTCAATTCTAGATATCGATTCAATAAAATTTAAAAAATTAATCAATAATTGGTATTGATTTTCAAAAGTAAAAAATTTAATTCAAGATATCGATTCAATAAAATTTAAAAAATTAATCAATAATTGGTATTGATTTTCAAAAGTAAAAAATTTAATTCAAGGTATCGATTCAATAAAAATTTAAAAAGTTAATCAATAATGAGTTTTGATTCTCAAAAACGAAAATTTAATTCAAGGTATTAATTCTTAAAAATGAAAATTTAAGATGATTTCTTTAGGTTAGTCATTTGATCTCTATTACTGGATGAAGGGTAGGGCCTTTTTGTCTGGTCGATGCTAATGACTATTAGTTATTACTCGTAATTACTCGAGTTAATTTTTGGGGATTACATAAAATAATTGGGGTTTAATATTGTTCAAGTAATTTGGGTAGAGCCTTTTTGTCTGGTCTTGTGCTAAGGACCACTAATAATAGATATTTACAGTTAAATATAATTTAGGAAGCGTAATAAATTATCATAGAATAAAAAATTCTTAAATTAAATTGGGTAGAGCCTTTTTTGATTATTGGTCTGTTGCTAAGGACCACTAATAATAGATATTTACAGTTAAATATAATTTAGGAAGCGTAATAAATTATCATAGAATAAAAAATTCTTAAATTTGATTGGGTAAAGCCTTTTTTGATTATTGGTCTGTTGCTAAGGACCACTAATAATAGATATTTACAGTTAAATATAATTTAGGAAGCGTAATAAATGAATAAAGGTAAGGTAATAATCGATACTGGATCGATAGGTCAGTTTTAGGCCGTGAATGGGCCAATACCATCAATGCGATTGATTGGTAGAGACAGTTTTTGGTCATGCTCGGGACCGTTTTTTAGATAATTTAAAATCGATTTTTTTTGTAGACACGTAATTTTCGCTTGATGTACGTACGTTGAATTCTTTCTTTACAATTTTTACCTTTAATTCTAACACAATTTTTTCTTACCACCTAGATTTTTTCTAGAATTTCGTAAAAACTATAAGCAAATTCTAATTTTTCAGATTTGTCCCCAAATCTCTAGCCTGCAGTTGATGGCGCCATTTGTTAGGATCTATAACAGATAGGTTATTATATTTTATGTTATAGACGAAATTAGCTCCGTGGCTTTGCTCAGTTGGACATGTAACTTCCGGACTTCGTACTCTCATCCCAGGTGTGGTACTTACTTAGAAATTTGCTTATATTTTTTTTAATTCGTAAGAAAAAATCAATGTTCCGAATATACATATATTGTTTCATAAATATCGTAATCAAATATACATCAGTTTTCACACAAAAACACAAAATAAAGGTATTTAATGTCTAAGAAATTAATTGTTAAGGTGGTTAGTCAGTAAATTGGGAAATTCTAATAAATTTATGCGAATGTGGATATTAATTATTAACAATCCAATTTTACTGAAACAAAACACATTTTTCGCATGAATTTACGGAATATTTCCATTAATTCAATATTTGAATTAAAATATTGTGCAAAGAAGAAAATTGACAATTTTGTTACATAAAATTCAAGAATAGATACAGTGATTTTGGTTAGACCAAATTTCTACCTTTAAAAGCGACGTAATCCGCAAATTAGTTGATTGAAGTACACTTAAAGATGTGGTTGTTCCAATTTTAGCTATGACGTAGAAAGAATTCAACGATGTGTGGACCCTATTGTTGATTGTAATAATGTGTCGCCGATTAACTTTTTATTTAATTAGAACTGCACGTCGTAGATTTAGTAGCGTGTTGCACAAAACTTATATCGCACTATTATTGTTTCCAGTGAAGATCCGTTTAAGATGGGACACTTAAGTGTTTATAATTTTGTTCCAGTACTAAATTAAATTGAAGTAATGTTCTTTTTACACTTGGCTTTTAGTAATTTACGCGATCTAATTGTAGTATGATCTCATTTATTATTGGTATTAACTTCAATTCGATTCACGATCGTAGATAGTGTTGATTTACACTAATCTCGATTGTTACACCGAATTCTAGAGTTGATTGATTTGCTGTTTCAATTTGTTTAACCGTAGTTAATGCTCCGTTAGTTAGGATTTCCGTATTATATTCGACACTTTTAATTTTTTAATTGTTCAATTTTTTAAGTCGCCGAATTTTAGATTTTCGTTATCACTACTGTTTTTGTAATTATTAGATAATAATTTCTCTTTATGATTGTAGGAAATTATTTACTGAGGTTTTCTTCCGAATTGGAAAGTTAAAAAATATTACACTTTGGCCGATATTAGGTACGTTTTAGGTAGAAGTTATTTTGGTCGCTGGCTTTGAGAGACTGACTTCATTTTTCCATCCCTCCTTTCAAATTTCTTTCCCTTGATGAGGTCATTTGGGTAGGAAATAATTTGTTATCGCTATATGAGTTATATTTACAAAAATGCATATTAAACAGTTCCTTTGTTTCTCAGCGCGGTACCCGTTTGAATACGATATTATTACAAAGTAACTCTCTACAAATTAACTTAGTTTCAATAGAACCTAGTCATATGAGGATTTTATCACCTCGAACGTAGAATCTTGTTGATAATAATTTTCTCGCGGTGAGCGGACTGCGTATTTCCTTTCAGCACAGGTGCGCTGTGCAACTATGTATCTTTGTTCTTCAATGTAATACTTTATAGTTATCTTTTGATAAAGAACGTCGATTGGCATAATATTCAAATATTAACATTTATAGTCGGATCCCGTTGACTTGAATTTATTTTTTTTAACAAATTCTATGTTTATATTGAAAATATGACATTTCTGATTATTATTTAATATTATTGAAGTGGATATTTTATGATAGCTTATAATCTACGGCATCGCCGTAACAGGGGTCAGTTTTTAACCTAAAAAGCAATTCATCAATTGATAAAATTTTCCCCTAAGGAAAGATTTTACCATAAATATGACTTAAAAATAGATCATTTTGTCAGTCGCGCCTTAAATTTTGAATATCTAATACGTTCACGCCGGTTTGAATTTTGAATATAAATAAAATGTTGTATTAAAATAATTATTTTCAAATATAAAATATTTCTTTAAGTGATAAAATCATTAAATATTAAATTCTGTAAAATTATTAGTTTTGCAATTTCATCATTGACAATATTAAGGATTAATTTTTTTTAAGGTATAAGAGAATCGATATAATTTTTGTTATTTAATTGCACTATTTAATTATATTTCGCACGATTATTAATTTTTGTGTATTTAATTTTTGTAGTTTGTTTATTACTAATAAAACCCCATTAAATTTATCTTTGTATTTAATTTGGCAAAAGAGTTTATTTCCTACGTCTTCAATTTACTGAGTTACGTCTACCTATGAGTTTGATTATTCTAATATTAATTAAAAAAATAGTCTGGTGGCAGTGAATACCTAAAGTCAAACCGAGGAATATTACAATAGTATTGGATAACAGGTAATAACAACAGCACAGATGGTCTCGGTTTGTTAGAAAAGTGCCACAACGATAACGTCTGACAAAAATTGAACAACGGCACAATAACGGTGGTGACAACGGCACAATATCGGAATTGAATTTGGTTAGTAATGGCAAACAAAATTGGTTAGCTTCAAACTCATATAATAAGTGATTCTCAATTACTTACGAGTGACATTGTTACCCCGTTTGTTCCGGACTGTTCGAATCGAGCTTGTTCGAGCCAAAATGGAATGGAAATAGTACCTTTTCCTCTGAACGGTAAGCTAGAAATAATTGAAAAAACACATATACGAGATTGAAAAACCAAAAGGATGTATCTGACAATTTTGGTTGAATTTCAAGTAATGAAAAATTGATAAATATCACCAGTTCTTTTGTTGGGTTTTGCTGTAATTTTCGCCCTGATAATTATCACAGATATGTAGTCGACTAATAATCTGGTTACTATTTATGACGTGTGCACTAATTTTCATTCTTTAAATATGTTTTCCATTCTACGTTACCATTTGGTTTTGACACTTTCTTTTGCTTGCGCATTTGGTGATTGAATGCGACGTTTACATGCTACATTTGCAAATTTAGAAAACTGATATGAGAAAAACAATTCCAAAAATATTAGATATTTGTGATCTCCAAAATATTTCCATAATTCGTATTATCGGAGATAACACCTCTCGCTTATTTTGTCTATAAATTTTATTAATTTTCGGTTAAATAAAACTTTTTAACCGGACTCAAATTTTTACGTGTTTGTTCCATTTTCTTTTTTTAACAACCGACCTTGTTTCTTTCTAACATACAGTTTCCTTCTAAAGGAAACTGTATGTTTGTTTACCGACAATTCCTAACGCGGCAATTGTGATTAATGCAGCATATTTTATCTACTAGGCGCTAAAATTTACATATCGCATTTAAATTTGTATCGGTCTATACACATTAATTAACTAATAAATATCAAAATAGGAAAATATAAATAATTGTTTTGTTTTACCAAACCATATAAAGCATGATAAAAAAACCTGGAAAGAAAAACGTAATCCAAAGCACATAAAGTAACTGCCGTTACCGGCAAATGGATTCACCTCTTCCTAATGGCGTTTTCTACTCGACATTTGAGTGCGCACTGAGTGCACATTTTACTGCACTTTTTTCATGTAGCGTTTTTCACTCGCGTTTTTAGTACACGCCCATTTTGCACCGACACGGTGTTTCGTTTTCTACTGGGCTATAAAATTGCACTCAGTTCAATTGCAGTGCAAAATTTCTGCCCCGGCTCGTGGGGTCACTGCAACAGTTCCAGTGCAAAGGCGTGGCCTACGGTGTTGATAAACAACATAAAAATTTGTGGTTATGTTAATAATTTTAGAGAATGTAATCATCGAAATAGGGTAAAACTTTAAGTTTTACCTTACCTTTTAATTGAATATAAGTGTAGTGATCGGGCGCTTCTATGTCTACCATTTTATTATTTATTAAAAATTGAACGACGAGTCTCGTATCTTCCATCATAATTATTTACACTGATGGATATCAAATAATAAATTAAAATATAAACAAATAACCGAAATAAACAAAAACTCCGGAGTTTTTAAATATACAGAGCAAAATAATGCACTGAAAACGAAGTTTATGTTTCACTGGCGGTGCAATTTTATGCACGGTAATCAAAACTAAAGAAGTGCAATCAGTGTTGCCACAGAAAATTTTGAAGTTTCGGTAGAACTGTCGTGAAAATTCGGTAGATTCCGTAAATTTTCGGTAGATCTAAGTCAATACTATTCATTTCATCCATAGGCGTCGAATGGTATAGGGTTTTTGCTTCAAAAGTACAAAATAATATAATTTCTTACCTATTCACGTAATAATGAATGATTTCATGAATTTCATAACGAAAAAACCAAATTAAGCATGAATCCGCCATTAAATGGACTCAATAAATAACAAAAAACTATAAATTGCAGATTTATTTATAAAAATGGTCATAAACTAAAAAAATTAAAAACACTCATTGACATAATTATAAACAAAAATACCATAAACAAATAACAAAAAAGTTAATTTAAAATGCAGATTATAAATAAGTTTATATGTGAATACATATTATCTCAAATGCTACCCATCGATGCATCGTGAGTGTCATATAGTACCTTTCTATCACTCATTTTGGTGATTTTGTATTGTACTGGAATATAATTCTGTGTTCGACACTGCTCTCGAAAATTCGGTAGAAATTCAATTGAAATCGGTATATCGGTAGAAAGTTTCGCAAATCGGTAGTTCTACCGAAATTTCGGTAGCTGTGGCATCACTGAGTGCAATGACGTATGAGCACTTATCCAGTGCGCACTGCACATTAGCGAGTAGAAAACGCCATAAATAACAACGGTAGAGAGAATTTCCAGGTGCTGGAACAGGCAACGTTTTCTTTGAGTTCATGTAAATTATTGCTATTTCGTAATCAGGAATGTTTTATGAATTCTTATAGTAATGTATCCATTTGTTAATCTACATTACTCGAAGGATTTGCAAAACTTTTCATGATTATGAATTCGTAACTTCAAAAATATATCATAATTTCAAATTAAAAGCCTCCAAACGGTTTCCTAGTCTCCAAACGGGTACCAAAAAAATGTGCACCCAAGCGGATAGATGGCGTTGAAAGACGGATTTTTCCTTAACATGGGAGTTACCATCCCAATGGCTGCCGATGATGTTCACCTGTAGTCCACCTCTTGTTTTCATAACGGTTTGAGTACATTTGTTTTTCCATTCATCCATAAAATTAGTGTGTATAGCTTAATCTATCTTCTAGGTAAGTTTTCATGTAATTATCCAATCTATTTCAACTTTGGTTAACTTTATTTTCAGATTCAGAAGATTTGTTACGACATAAACAAACTTTTAGGTTGGCCAGCAGAATTCTTGTGCCAACTTCAAAAATCTCGTTTTAGTGCTATTAGATGGCGCTAAAATATTACACGCAATCGCTTCTGACTCGATCAATGTCGCCATTTTATAATTTTGTCTAGCAGTGATTTGTCAACAACTAGGTATAGCAGTAGTTTTCTAAATCGATAACATATAATCAATATAATCAACGCCTTCAATTAAGAAAAGTGATTTTGTACCTGTACAGTTACAGTGCTCCATCCTCCAAATGGAACCTGTTACCGATTTACTTGCAGCTCAAGTGCTACCTTCTGAAGAATCACAAATTGTAGAAAACACGGGTATATTTTTGGAAACTCCAAATTATTCAATTAGCAATTACGAAATTAAACGAGAAGAGGTGGAAGATGTGAAATTTAATTTAGAAGATTTGCATCATTCCATTGATATTAAAGAAGATACCGACGCTACACAATCAACACGGAACAGTTCAAATTTTTTCGAGTGTGCAATTTGTGGTTATAAACTTGCTCTTAAACAAACTTTAATACGTCATTTAAGAGCTCATAAAAATAAGGACAGGAAGTCATTTATATGCAATATTTGTAACTTGAAATGTGCCTACAAATCACGGTTTGAAATCCATTTAAGAACTCATACCGTTAAAAAGCAGTTTAGTTGTGATATTTGTGAGTATACTTGTGCATTAAAATCAAACTTACAAAGTCACTTAAAAACTCATACCGGCGAAAAACCATTTAGTTGTGGTATTTGTGAGTATACTTGTGCACGGAAATCACACTTACAGAGTCATTTAAAAACTCATACCGGCGAAAAACCATTTATTTGTGATATTTGTGAGTATACTTGTGCATGGAAATCAGCCTTACAAAGTCATTTAAAAACTCATACCGGCGAAAAACCATTTATTTGTAATATTTGTGATTATACTTCTGCACAGAAATCAGCCTTACAAAGTCATTTAAAAACCCATACAGGCGAAAAACCATTTAGTTGTAATATTTGTGATTATACTTCTGCACAGAAATCAGCCTTACAAAGGCATTTAAAAACTCATACCGACGAAAAACCATTTAGTTGTAATATTTGTGAGTATACTTGTGCATGGAAATCAGCCTTACAAAGTCATTTAAAAACTCATACCGGCGAAAAACCATTTAGTTGTAATATTTGTGATTATACTACTGCACGCAAATCAGCCTTACAAAGTCATTTAAAAACTCACACCGGCGAAAAACCATTTAGTTGTAATATTTGTGAGTATACTTGTGCATGGAAATCTGCCTTACAAAGTCATTTAAAAACTCATACCGGCGAAAAACCATTTATTTGTGAGTATACTTGTGCATGGAAATCAGCCTTACAAAGTCATTTAAAAACTCATACCGGCGAAAAACCATTTAGTTGTAAAATTTGTGATTATACTTGTGCACACAAATCAGCCTTACAAAGTCATTTAAAAACTCATACCGGCGAAAAACCATTTAGTTGTAAAATTTGTGATTATACTACGGCACAGAAATCAGCCTTACAAAGTCATTTAAAAACTCATACCGGCGAAAAACCATTTATTTGTGATATTTGTGAGTATACTTGTGCATGGAAATCAGCCTTACAAAGTCATTTAAAAATTCATACCGGCGAAAAACCATTTAGTTGTAAAATTTGTGATTATACTTGTGCACAGAAATCAGCCTTACAAAGTCATTTAAAAACTCATACCGGCGAAAAACCTTTTAGTTGTGATATTTGTGATTATACTACTGCACGCAAATCAGCCTTACAATGTCATTTAAAAACTCACACCGGCGAAAAACCATTTAGTTGTAATATTTGTGAGTATACTTGTGCACAGAAATCATACTTACAAATACATTTAAGAAAACATACCGGCGATAAACCGTTTAGTTGTCATATTTGTACGTATAAATGTGCACAAAAATCGCAATTGCAAAAGCATTTAAAATATCATAAGTAGTAACCTTAGACATATTGCTGTGATACTCGGCAAAAATGAAGTTTATTTCCACTTCCAAATAATATTCCGTCCTTCATAACCCATCCACTTTCAATTAAATACTGTTTATTTAGCTATGCAATTTATTCATAATATATTAAATTTTTATAATTACTTCTCAGAATTACAAAATTATAGGCATCAATTATCTGACCCACGTCCATTCACTTACATGGCATTGTTCTGCAATGTGCTTATCTTACTTCCATCAGTAGCGCTTCATTCAAATTAACCCATTTACAGCGAAAGGTGCGTGTGTGCACCCTTTTAAATTTTTTTTATTTTATAAACTGTTATAATAGTTTTTACTTTAACAAGTATTTGTAGATGTTTTAATATGGTTTTTTAACCTTATAAGCATGTTTATTAGATTTTAGATATAAACAAATATGTTTTACAATTAGCGAAACTACATAATTTTTCAACTATTTCGCATTATAAAAAAAGGCTTCTTGTTATACTTTGTATAGAAGCCTAAAATAATTCTTTATTCACTTCTTGACGCAATTAAGACTTATTTCATGATAATACAGCTTTAGAATACTACTATGTATTGTCATAAATTACTCACTTAGATAAAAGTCTGCTTGTAAAATTGTAATCAGGATTCTAATACCTCAAGTGCGCATACACACCTTTGGCGTTTTTTTTGTGTTGTTGGTTTTTTTGCTAAAAATTGGCAAATATGTTTTAGTTAATGTACTTTCAACAATTTTCATTAAAAAAATTTAAAAAAATTGTTTTCTTTTATTGCTTGGCCATAAATGGGTTAAAATATTTC
This sequence comes from Podabrus alpinus, assembly GCA_932274525.1. NCBI lineage: Eukaryota > Metazoa > Arthropoda > Insecta > Coleoptera > Cantharidae > Podabrus > Podabrus alpinus. Next base: position 10,033,790 of record OW026452.1, read on the forward strand.
TCTTCCGGTATAAATTACAAATTTTGGGGTATGAAATACAGCGATATATTGCTGTGTTTGCGATGAATATTGTTATGTCCCCATCTGCTTGTTTAAACTACTTCAAAATCTTTTAACCAAAATGCTCTCCTGTAACTTTTGGTAAGCAATGAGAGGCTTTGAAACATAAAAAACAGCTTGTGCTGAACTGTTTTGAAATAAATATGAAATTTTACAGATATTTTAAATTTAATTACATTAAATTAAATTAATATAATTAAGTAAATATTAATTAATATAACAAAATTTAAATAAAAGTCCATTCAAATATAAGCCTAAAGAAAATTAAAATTTTTAAATTGAATTTTTAAATGTTAGAACAAAAATGAAATGTTCGTCAATTTGACCTGCAGGTTTGTAATTATTTAATATTGTTATATTTATACTAATAATATTTCAATAATATTGTCTATCTGTGAGACCTCATAAAGGAGGTACATAACCAGATTGTAAAAGCAGGTGCCGTATCGGGATGCCTGAGAGAATTAATACAGAATAACGAATTTTCGTTGAAATAATTCGAGATACAGGTGCAGTACTGGATGTAGTAAGATGGATCAGACAAAGAAGAAGAGCATGGAATGAACACGTCAACCGTGTGAACTGCAATGGGATTGCTCGAATTGTCAGAGATGGGAAAGTTGTCTATATCAACTATATCAAAAAAACATTGAATTTAATTAAATAAATTTACGAGTAACATATTATAACAAAATCTTTGAACCTATTTATATATTTTATGCAAAAAAATAGATGAAAATTCTACTGATATTAAATAAATCATTAAATTAGATTTCTATAAATCGGATAATGGGGAAGATGCATAAATTTTTTTTATAGCGTAGTTGGATCAAAAATAACTAAATATACTAATTAATGCTATTTAATTTATTTATTTTCGTTTTGATAATAATTTAAAAAGTATTTAAAAATCCGTCAATTTGAATTGGAGAAAACGACCACGCTACTCGCCATTTGCTTGTGACGTCACACGTCCTATTTGACTTTCATTTATATTATTGTTCTGAGGTTTTGTGCTTTAAAATTTGAAGTTTGTTAGTGTTAAAAGCTGTTATTTATCATAATTAAATCAATTAAAAACAAAAAGTTAAAAAAGTACTCTACACGAGTAGAGTAAACAAGAAAGCGAGGTTATTGTTATTGTGTCGTGTGAGGTAAACCAAACGCGTTGCGTTTAAGGTCACATGATTTATTTTAAATTATCATTGAATTTTAAAATGGATTATTTATAACAAAATACAATAAATAGAAGTTATTTTTGCTGATTTGATGTTTAATATATAGGATTAATCGGAAAATACTGTTTTAACTAAATTTTTTTATTCATGCATGTTCCCCAAATTTATTAAATGAATGTAAGATAATAATTTGATGAAATGGTTATTTCTTGTATATGATTTAACTACAGTGCAAATGATTTATTGTCTATTTCAAATTAGATATTTTTATAACCAACGATTCATAATTTAACGTAAATGTTAATAAACATTCAGTGTACGACTTAGTTGCGTTGAACCGGAAATTTATTATACTTGTTAGGGTTTCGTTTCTAATTTCAATGAATAAGATTAAATTAACTTTAAAACTTTGTGTGTTGATTATCAACAATGTCTTATTTTAATTCCTGAGTTTATTACATAATACAGCCATGCACTAAATATCTGTAAAAGTTATAATTATTAATTTCCTAAATAATTGTATTATATTTCTTTATATATTTAGGATTAAGTAGTTTTAAATTTACTGACCTTTTATTATTTTAAATCTCAACCGTTCGACTCGAGGTGTTTGTGGAATATTTATTCCGGTCACTATTTACCTCGAAGACAACGTATGGAGGTTAATTTATTCTATATAAATTTTTATTTACTGGATTTTTGTATACTGACACTCACTTTAGAGTGTCAGGCATTTATTGGATGCCCACATTTATTTTAACCATTTGTATTGTAGCGTCTGGTGCACTTGAGAAATGCACGAGAACACACACAATCGTTTTCGGTCACCTACCTTTATTCGACTCTACTTCTCAGGATAAATGCGTCGGGATCTGACTCAAACAACAACACTTTTGTATACGAGCTTAGGTATGAACGAATTCTCGATTCCAACAAAGACAAAACACGATTGGATTCAGTTAACAAGTTTTTAATAATTTAACAAACATTAACATTCAAACAAATCAACTCAACACAATCTTTACAATACTACTATACTACGCACTGAAATAATTAATTTTAGCTAACCTGCTATATCGTATCGTGCGCACAATCTTCGTTATTCGCTCTTGTCTTCTACTAATCTTTATTCTTCTTCCACTCCAGACTCCACAATCCACACTCGTTCTGTTATTATCGTTCCACAATTCCAACGATCTCTTCCAATATACCTGATAGATTTAATCAGGGTCTCACGTACGTAATCCGTACTGTAGGATTTTCGACCAACAATTCTTTGTTGCCGAAACCGCTCGACTTCCGCTATTTCAATGAATTTAAATTACTTGGGAATATTATTTTCCCTTGTAGCACCACCGTATAACTCGCGAATATAATTTATTTCAATTATTTCAATTGAATAGCAATTATTCTCACAACTGCTTCTTGCAGTAACTTTATGCGACTATTCCGTTCCGGAATCTCGAAGCTACTCCACAATATAATCTATTTCAATTATAATTAAATTGAATAACAATTATTCACCCGACTGCTTCTCGCAGTAACTTTTATGCGACTATTCCGTTCCGGAATTCAGATGCTACTCCTTTATTTATCTTGCGTAACTTTCGTTACCATATCCGTTTTGTTTTTTAAACTGGAGCTTCATATTATTTCCGATTGTTTACATATGTCTGCCGGTTATCCGCACTTTTGATTTTTGCATGTTGTACATAACGAATACATAAAATATACAACACGAACAAACTTAAAATTACTTAACGACAAAATAAAAACAAACACATGTCAACAACGTGTTTGAACTCACCGTTCCCAATCATTGTTCGCTCCTTGTTGGTAACAACATATCCTCAATGTGGATAGAGCGTATCACAACAGTATATTTAATTATTAGGGTTTATATGTGCATATTTTAAGCACAAAATTTGACAAACCTGATTTAAAGAGTAAAATTCTATTAACTTGGTTTATGCAACATAATTTATATTTTAAGAAATATTACTTAAATTTTATAATTAATATTCGTATTGCTGTGACTCAAGCTAATTTTCCAATTCAAATTTAAAATATCACATAAAATTTGACCTAATTAAAACTTTACTGATAAGAAAGATAAACCAATTTCGCAATTTTTCTATATTATGAGCATACAAAGATCTTTAAGGATTGACAAATATGAAATAAAGCTGTAAAATAGATTCATGAAGGTTATTGCCACTTCAAAATTTAGTAAAAAGCATTATTTAAGTCAAAAAAGGTAATTTTGCTGTAAACGGTTATCATAGATAACATAACCAAAAATTGTACGTTACAAAAATGGAATTCATTCCATGAATAACAAACATTGTGTAAAACTAATGATATTGAAATTTGTTAAATAATCCACTCTTTCTAATGGTAATAATTTGCTACTGTAAATCTACAAAAAGGTAAATAGAGTTCATTTTCGCTTCAAAGTTGATAACGAGTTTCGTGATAAGGAAAAGGTCAAAACCACATCTAAATTTTGCCTACAAAGTGCTTCTGTATTCAAGAGACGCCTGGGAACCACTGAATAAATCAAGTCATCATATTTGGAAAGGATCCTGAAAATATCAAAACATTTAGTTGATATAAAATTTCAAAAAGAATAAAATTTGACTTACTGATAACAAAAATTCGACCGATTTTGGAACACGGCGCAGCAGAAAGAGTCTTCTCCGAACGCTCAAAAATGACGGATGTGTAGCTCCGTAGAAGAAGAGTCTTCTCCGAACGCTTGAAATAAACGGATGTGTAGCTCCGTAGAATAAGAGTCTTCCTCGAACGCTCAAAAACGTAAGACGTGTGTGGTTCCAGTATGAACAATCAAAATTAAAATGATCCAAATGTCCAATGATGCAATCTTATAAAAATGGCTACCTAGCTAAACAAGACTCTACAAACAAAATGCATTAAAATTCGATTCACAATAAATATCATGGAAGCATATAATAACAAAACAACTTACCAGCATTCCAATAGATCAACTCAATGTGATCAACAGTTTGATTTTATGTATCAGCTCCGTATATTCACGAAACCAGGAGCAACCTTCACAACAACAATCATCAGCTGATCTGTGTAGTTCTGCAAATGTGCATTTGTGAATCATGTTTAGTGCGCATGTCTTTTGATAAGACAGGATTATGCAAACTTAAAAAGGTATTTCAAACTTTTAATTATATTTTATGTATTATTATTATTATTGTAACTTTTTCTACGCCACAAGAGGATATTTTTGGACCTACTCACTTTGATTTATTTGATATTTAATATTGTCATTTCCTCAGATAAAAATTTATCTGAAAAATTGTGTACGCAAGCGATTTAATTATTTTGATAAATACAAAACCATTTTTGATTTAATACAATCTTTTATTTATCGATTCAATTTAACAACAGTAAGCATTTCAAATTTTAAAGATCATAACAACAAAAGCGAATTAGTCTATCTTCGAATATCATAACATCAACAATTTTCAATCTACAAATATTTATTCAACAATAAGCATCCCTTAATTGAGTTTGACCTGAATCCACAACACCTTGAGTGAATCTCCATGACTAAGCTATAAGAGGGACAAGGATCGTGAATTTCTTGAGAAATTGCACCTCTGGAAATTTCATTTTTCAATTTTATAAATTTACTTTCATTCAGAAAGTTGGCGCTCAACACAATCACGGGGTGTGCAAATTTTGATAGAGATTACACAGCAGTATGTAACAGCATAAGGGTTCCGATAATATTCAAATATTCAGCGAATATAGGTTTTAGCAAGGAGATTGCACGAGCGTAGCGCAGCGGAGTGAGTGTCAATCTCCGCAGCTAAAACCTGTACGAGATGAATCTTTGAATATTGTCGGAACCCGCGTTGCTGTTTGGATGATAATTCCATGAAGAAACGACACAACTTCGAATCAAAACGAATTTTTATATGAAATAAAAATCAAAAAATTTATATAAAGTAGTTTATTATTTGACGCATTAGAATTTGGAGGTTAAATATAAATAAAGTAGTGTTTCTATGGTTTTTATGTAGCAGATTTGACAATTTAAAGCATTACCTTGTATGTCAGCTGTGTGGCGTAACCGTCATAGTACATGGTTTGAAATGTGAACATCCGAGTTTCGAATCTTGCCGACGGCGAATTTTTATTTCATATAAAAAATGTATCGTATAACATGATATAAAAAAAAAACGTACACAATTATTATCAAAACAATTTAAAATATTTAAATTGACCAATAATGGTTATTTGAAATATATTCGTAGGATTATATTTGATTATTTCCTTCATTATAATATACGCCAATCAGAACGCGAAACATCTAGGCAACCATTTAATTATAGTAGATATTTACGTTGCTATGGAAAATATTCAGCGGGTAAATTTATGTCAAAAAATAATCACTTCCTAACATTTTTTCGAACATTGTCAAACGTGCTTAGACAAACAAACAAAAAAATAACATAATTAAATGCACAATGTCATCACGTTTTGCAGATAATTCTCTGCAACTTATTGGATCTGCAATAAATAAAAGTGTTCCCAAAAATACTATGAAGACCAAGGCATCGGTATGGTATCAATTTCAAGAGTTTTGTGAGTTAAGAAAATACCAATTACTTGAAGAAACCACCGCACAACTACTTGCCGAAATTTTAGCTGATTGGGGTTATAACATGAGGAAAGTAAATGGAGAAAACTACAAAGAAGGTGTAATAAAAACAATGTAGAATATTACGGCCAAAACAATTCAAGAGTTTTATTATAATAAGTTCAATAAAGTAATTGACCCGTTTAATGATATTGTATTTAAAAAGGCTCGGGACGCACGTAATGCTGAACGTAAAAAATTACAAGTTGACTCTACTAAAAGAAAACTCAGTTCTACGGCATTAACAGATACTGAATATGAAGCAATTGTAATTTTGTGGGACGAGAAAACTCCTTCAGGACTTCAACGCAAGTTTTATCATATTGTTTCCGTAGAGCTTGCATGGAGAGGAGGAGAAGCTGTAAATTGTCTCTTAGAATATTTTAAAGAAGAAATAAATAATACAGGAGAAAATACAGGTAAAATAATGATGTAATTTTTAAGAATTTAAAACATCTTCATTTAATTCAAATTTATTTTCAGGAAGAATCGAGTATAATACCATATTTTCAAAAACCGCACAAGGAGGTTCGAAAAGATGTGCTGAAAGCAAGTGGATTCTCCCAAATGTAAAAAATTCTAACTTTTGTCCAGTAAATTGTAAAATGTAAATGTAAATTGTAATAAATAATTCAATCGTTCCAAGATACATTTATTCAAGAAATAATCATGCCGAATATCCCACGTGCTTAAAAATAGCCTGAATAAATTTTGACGTTTTTTGAAAAAAAAGTGTTGCTCTGAAGAAATATTTCTCGTAAATTTTCCACCCAAAATCCCTCGTGCTACGCACTCGTGATTTTGTTACGTGGCAAATTTACTTGACATATTGCTAAGCAAAACTTTTGTTTTAAAAACGTCAGAATTTAATCGGCTATTTTTATGCACTTGGGATATTACTGTTGAATATAAATTCGTAGGATTTCAATATAACTGGATATTGCACTAGGTGCACGAATTGTATTCGTTTATCTACAATGTAAATTAACGCACGCTGATTGGTCGAAACGACCATCATGTGACACTGAATGCAATTATCTCAAATATTGTATTAATTCGTCAAAATTAATCCATATCTTATTAAATTTTGTTCAGTTTGTGGAATCTTTTACTCTTGACTCACCCCCTCCCCCATTCTATTAAAGAATAAGTTTCTGGATTACTTTCGGAGAGCGATTATACAAAAATTCAGTGGCGCCCATAATATTATCAATTGTGACTTCCCCTCCCTATTTTGCCTTCCCTAATTGAGGACCGTTTTTTTAAAAGTCGACATCTACAAAAACCTAAATTTTCAGGAGAGTGTTTTTTGTTTTTTACAAATCTGCATTGTGGTAAATAATAACACAATATTTTTTATTCATTTTATTTGAATCATAACTACAACAAACTAGTATATGAAATACCAAAACTGTACTTTTTTTATTTATAATAAAAAAAAAATAAACAAAACACGTAATTTTTTCAAAACTCGACAAATACTTAAACTCGATATCTGCACGCATTAAATGGCGAGTTCGTTATCTTAGTAAGATTTTCTTTCGTTCTCATCGGAATCTATCGAATTTCCTTTTAAAACTTCTTCGTAAAATAAGTTTGCTTCTTCATCTAAATCGCAGCCACGAAGCAACTTCTCGACATCTTCTTTCTTCTTGACACTCACATGATTGCAGGTTGGAACCTCGTTGACAGAATTTAGCTTTTTAGCATCTTTAACACCTTTTTTATAATTTTCCACTCTTACTGACCCACCTGAATATGTTGCTTGAATTTCAACAGCAACGGACTTCTTAGTTTTTATATATTTGATTACTCTCGCTTCACTTATTTTGAATGGTAACTTGTATTTTAAAATGGTTTTTGATGCAGCTTTAAAGTCGTATGTTCTCCAATCTTCTCCCCAAATTTTAACCAAGCCATGTCTTTTAAGTATTTCATAATACTCGGAAGGCGATATAATCTGTTCACGTTTACGGAAGACTTTTCCACCCTTCCAAATGCCCTGTCAGGAGGCATAAAGCTGTGTCCTCGTATTGGGAAAATATGTGAAATTTCTTTGAAAACAATACTATTTTCTAAAAAGTTACATAATACAGTCATCATAATACTATTTTTGTTTTGCGAACTGCAAGAATCTGAAAATAACTCCAACACTAAATCTTTCTTTTGCTCAGAAATAAGTGCGTTTTCTAAATTTTTCAAGAAGTTTTATAGCCCTGAAGCAATTTCATTACATCCACGACTGCCTTGAGTCTCCAACCATGTATAAAAAAATATATCGCTCTTACTTTGTTTTTCTTTTATATGAGAAACTAATCCTAAATTATATAACCACACTTTTTTTTAAATGCAGGGAAGGGGGAAATCTTCAAAAGACACCACCCCGATGATCTGGGGTGGTAGTGTCGGATTCTTACCGACTAAAACCCCCTCCCCGACGACAGCGGGATTGACCTTCTCGGCATTACTTCCGCTGTCGTCTGCGATGGTCTGTGGCATGTCGTTTTTCTTCGGCCTCCCGTCGTCACCGGTTAGCTGGCTCCCGCTGGGCACCAACGGAGTACGTGGCCCGGGCTGATCGCAATGACCCCCCGGCATCACCCGAATCGTTGTGTACTGGTGCGTGTTGGGAGCCACTAGGTGGTGGTCCACGAGGCTCGTCTCTCTTGAGTCTTGACCCGGTCTGCACCGCTGTCGGGTCGACTTCCCTCAGCTTGGCGTTGGGGGAGACTGGTGTTCGTCTCCTTGATGTTACCTCTCACGTCAGCCTTGCGGATTTCCCCCATCCACCGGGGTTTACACCCGATCTCTGAGGGTCCTCCGCAAGTTACCAGGGACCACCCCGAGGAGGTGTGAGTAGGATTTCGGTCCCCATATAACCACACTTGTCTGGAGTAAAACACTTCCCCGACAGACATTTTGGGTAGAGGTTGGTTTTGTTGGCAGTCGAAACATACTTTAATGGTGTCTTCTCGAATATCATTCATAATCTGAAAAAATTTTTTGCTTTCATTTTATGGACACGATAATGAATGCGTAATTCATTTTTCTCTTCTAAATCGGTCGTTTTCTTTATTTTAATAAGCAACTCTTTGCAAATGAAACATGTATCTTCATGTGGATTTCGAAAAACCGAGATTAAAGTTAGTGTAAAAAATTCGTTTATATTTTGACAATGAACACTGTAACTGGTATATTTCCGTAAAAGCTCTCCACAAACGTGTTACATTTAACTCTGGTGGTAAGTATGCTCTTCTACATTTCGAGCGAGAATAATGACTTTCTCTACACTCTCTACAGGTATAACTACTAATATGCCTTTTAATTGATTGTGTTACCTCATTATCTCGATTTGTAGGAATCCTTCCTCCTCTTTTTTCAATCATAACTTCGTCATTTAAAAATTTCTTTGCTATGCAACCTAGGCGAACTTTGCTAGCTTTTGAAGACGTACATAAATATTTATTCATATGCAGGTATATAATTTTATAATATTTAGAATCTTACCTGTTATCTTTTGGAAACTCTTTGCACAGACCGGAACATTTCCTTGTTCCGCTTTAATAAAATATTTCATAGACGATTGTCTGTTGTTGATACAAGATGTGTCGTCAACAGTGCGTCTCTTTGGAATGCTAATATCCATAAATTTTAACAGTATTTTATCTTGTTCAATTTTCTTTTCTTGAGAATATATCATATGTCTGAAGTCTGCAATCAGAAGCATTAAGTTTATTTATAAAAATAACCATAAAATAAATAACGAATAATTATTATTTTAATATTAAAACGATAAAAACTAAACACTTACCTGTTATATCATTTCTACATAGTTTGCAAGCTTTGCAAATTTTGCTTTTAGAATCGTGGTTACAACCAATGTCAGGTTCTTCTAATGCTTCCTTTGTATATCGACGTTTTACAGATTGTAAATTATTACATTTGAAGACATATTTGATACGGTTTTTCTTCCGCTCTCCACTTGTTTTACAGTTTTGCTATATTCTTCATCAAAACATCCCTCCATTTTTAGCAGTTATTAGAATAAACACGTCTGTCTAACACAACACAAGCAGAACTGAACGGATGATGCAATTTTGCATAAAAATGATGATAATACTTATTTACTTATATGCATTACATATTATATGTAACATGGTAAAACTAATATAAACCCATGTAATTGTATAGATGACGAATAATAAAAAGAAAATTTAAGACGTCGAGTTTTAAGATATCACTTGAAATTAAACCTTATTTAGCTATAAAAGTTGAAAAGTTTTGAAAGATCTGAATAGTTTATCGTATTCATTCCTATTAAAATATACAGAATCGATATATAACTCAATATTGGAAAAAATGTAGTTGTCGAGTTTAAAAAAAAAGGTCCTCAATTGACATTGGATCTATGGTGTGTTCACGACCATCTCGACTCGAGCTAGTGGCATCCCATGTTGATTTAGGTAGGTACCCCGTATTTTGTCTGTGTGCTTCAAATTGTGGCGGAACCATGAGTGTTTTTTATGGAACGATTGTTAATGAACCTTCTACAAGTTCAAATCCTGCTATGGAATGTAGAATTGAAAATTTTGATTCATCCATTAAACACAATAAAAGAAGACCACTCCGAGGGTAGGAACGTATCGATATATCAACAGATTTGGTAAAGAATAATATATTATCATCTACGTAGTTAAATGAAAAAGCTGCCGAAGATATGGATATTGGAGATCCAATACCGCCACGTTTACCAACTGCTACGGCACTAAGAAAAGCTAAACAAGAGAGAAAAGGAATAATCTTTCGTACAACTAAACAAAACCCATTAGAAAACGTAAATCAAATGAGATGGGGAAAACATGCTGGAGAAATTCAATGCAATGGCTTAGACCCAGTTTATGTTCATTATTGGACACCTGAACAGATTTCAATTTATCTTCAAAATGCGTCATCGATATGTATAAATGCTACTGGATCTTTGGTTAAGAACCTGAAGCAACCAATCAAGAATTAAAGAATTAACAGCGCATATTTATTTATATCAAATTGTAACAAATAATTCCTCTGATTATGTAGAGGTGAAATTATACTGCAGATTCATAAATGTTATTGTTATTGAAGAGAAAATAAGTTACTATTCGATTAAACAGGATTAAACATTACCTATAACACAACATTGGCAAATACTTAGTGTAGTTTTAGTAGTCCCATGAGCTTATGAGACATAATTTATCTAAAATGCCCTCCTAAGGCAAAAAATGCGGAACAATTATTTTACTGCATTTAGCTTGTAAGGAGCTATTTTTGCGTAGCAAAATTGGGGCAAGCTGGAATAAATTTTATGCTCTTCATAAGAACCTCTTAAAAAGATATGTTAATTATTCATCATCTAGCGACGCCGGATTTCGCCACTAGAGGAAAAACCACGCGAAGAATGATATTTTTACAAATGTTCGTGAATATCTCGGTGTCGGTGCACTTTAGAGCAAAATACTAAGTTATTGAAAATAAAGTACACCAAATTGTATACAGAAAACATCTCTTGCACCTTTCTTCCCATTAATCGAACGATTACGGAGTTACAGCCATTAAAACGGGAACAAAACTATCTACTTAAATTCGTATAATTAATAAAAATATTTTAAGGAATACCGAACAATGGCAAATATGTACTCTGCGTTTCCACTTACATTGTAATAATATTCAAAGCAAAGAAATCAATTAAAAAATAATTTTATTCAAAAATTATCAATTTTATAATTGATACAAGATAAATCACTCACACAATGCAGTTGTGCATCCTACATTTAATATCTGTCTTGAGTCCTCATGCTTACACATATCTCCAGTTTAGATATTTTAGCCTATTAACTATTATTACTATTATTAACTTTACATTCCTTGTGGAATTTTGCTATCCTAAATCAAGGATTTTACATATCCCCTTGTGGAGAGGATTAGGCCCCGTAATACATCCTACATTATAATGCTCTCTCTGTGCGTTAATAACCTACTTGCGTTATACACTTTCAAACTATAAACTTTTGTGCGCGGTGGATTCTGCAACCACTCTTCTCCAACACTGGCGAACTTGTACTTTTGCCATCCAGTCTCCCTCTCCCATGTTGCTCAGATCGTCCGTCACCTCTGGTCCCATCATCTTGTCTTAGGTCTGCCTCTCATTCTGTCCTCTCCAGGTTTCCATAGCGTTGCCTTTTTCACGATGGAGTCGTCACTGCCTCTCATGATGTGGCCCAACCATCGGATTCGTTGCGACTTATCATACCTCACTATGTCTTCTCCTTTCAGTTCCCCATTTATTTCGTGGTTCATTCTTGCTCTCGACTCTCCATTTTCTATCATTTTGGGGCCCAAAATGGTCCGTAATACTTTTCTTTCGAACACTCTCATTTGTTCTGCTTCCGCTTTCGTCATGCACAGTGTTTCTGCTGCATACATCACAACAGGTCGTATTATAGTTTTATAAAATTAATCATCATTTTAGTATGTTTTCTTAAATTATTATCTTTTAGGAGTACCTTATTTGTATAGAAAGCCCTATTTCCTGTTTGTATCCTTTTTTTAATTTCATGTTGTCTGTTATCGTTTCTGTCTACGTGCACACCCAGGTAACTACCGGTGACCGACAATTGGGCGCGATCGATTAGGCGCGATCGATTGGGCGCGATGGATTGGGCGCAACGACAACTCGGCGCAGCGACAACTGGGCGCAAATACAATTAGGCGCAAATACAATTGGGCGCAAATACAATTGGGCGCGAGGGAGATTTATCTATTACGTATTAATTATTATAACTGATTGTAAGAATTTTTTTATAAAAAACTAATAGGTATTTACGTATAAAAATGTTTTAAATCTAGAAATGTTTATTTAGACAATAAAAAAAATTATAATTAAAAATTTAAAGAAAATGTTTTTAAAATGTTTAGTCCTAACAATTACAAATAATAAAAATGCCTATTAATAAAGTACCTAACTAATCATGGATTCATTTCGTAATTATGGGAAATTCCCCGCAAAAAGTCTATAATATTTCTATGGGGTCGTCCATAAATTACGTTACGCACCTAGGGGGGGGAGGGGGTTCCGACCCTTGTGACGATTTGTGACGATGGGGGGCGGGGGGGTTTCAAAAATTGTGACGTCACAAAAATTATTATTGCTTTTATTTCTCTCTCTCTCTAAAAACGTAAAAGCTTCTTGAAATGTCGAGTTAGTAACAGGTTGCCAACTTGACAACTTAAGATAAAAGTATGTTTTACACATGCAATAATTGGTTTCTAACGTCCTGACATTGGTCAGGACCGGCCCTCGTATAATTTGGCCGCTCATGTTCTCCTTCTTCTAACAAGTATTTCAAAAATACTATTTTTTGAACTTTCAAAATGATTTTTAAAATTTTTAAAAAACGTAAAAAGATTAAAAGATTAAAAAACTTAATTTTAGTTGGTAATCTGTACGTGTATATTTATGTATAAATATACAGAGCCGTCATAAATCTATTATAATAAATTGTTATAAAAATCAAAATGAAACCGATTGTAAAATTTACTATGAAGTCAATAAAACTACATTGGGGGGGGTCAAGAATATGTGACGTAATATTTGGAGGGGGGTCTAGGTTTGTGTGACGAAGTGTGGCGATGGGGGGAGGGGGTTAAAAATTGCTTAAAATTGCGTGACGTAATTTATGGACGACCCCTATGTGGCGTAATCCTCTACTAGATTTCTGATGCGCGCATCAGCCTCCGACTATTTTCTTTTCTTAATAGGTGGATTGTTGCCGGCAACTAATTTTTCATAAAACAGATCTCGCCCACGTTGAATAACTTTTAAACTAGAAATTAATTTCCAAATGTTTCCATACTTAGCTCCATACTTAGCTTAGATCCATACTTAGCTCTGTCTCTAATCGTCTATGTGCCGCTTCAGTATGATTGTTTGTTCCCGTGTCAGTTAAGACGCGATTATACAATGAGCATGGATCACCCAAACATCTGGAAATTAATTTCTAGTTTGAAAATTATTCAACGTGGGCGAGATGTATTTTATGAACACTTAGATTCCGGCAACAATCCACCTACTAAGAGAAGGAAATACTTGGAGGCTGATTCGCGCATCAAGAATCTAGTAGAGGATTACGCGAATAGAAGTGTTATAGACTTTTTGCGAGGCATTTCCCATAATTATGAAATGAATTCCTGATCAGTTGGGTACTATATTAATAGGCATTGTTATTATTTGTAAAAGTTAGAAGGAATAAACATTTTAAAAACATTTACTTTAAATTTTTAATTATAATTTTTTTTATTGGCTAAATAAACATTTCTAGGTTTAGTTACGTAAATAATAGCTTTTAGAAAAAAAATTCTTACAATCAGTTATAATAAGTAATATGTAATGGATAAATCTTCCCTCGCGCCCAATTGTATTTGCGCCCAATTGTATTTGCGCCCAGTTGTCGCTGCGCCCAGTTGTCGCCGCGCCCAATCGATCGCGCCCAATCGATCGCGCCCAATTGTACTAGACCGAGGTAACTACAGTTCTCTATTTCCTCTATGTTGTTGTTTATTCGAAGGAGTTTTCTCGTTTGCGTTTTGTTTTTGTTGCACAGCATGTATTTAGTCTTGTTATAGTTCACGTGCAATCCCAGCGGTTTTGTTCTATTTTCCAGATCTTCGAAAAGTTCCATCAATCTTTTTAAAGATCTTGCCATTATAAGGATGTCATCCGCGTGTGCTATGAACTGGCCTTCTTTGGTCGCTATTGTTCCCCTCGCGTCCATTCCTTTAATCGCTTTCTCCAGTGCTATGTTAAAAAGTGTGGCCGACAGGGTATCTCCCTGCCTAACTCCGTTGTTCGATTCAAAACCATCCGTTTCTCCTGCTGATGTTCTTATTGTTACTGTTGTTATTTTTAACGTAATTTTTGTCAGTCTTATAATCTTGCTTGGTATTTCCAGCTCCTCCATCGCATTGTACAATTCTTCTCTGTCTATCCTATCGAATGCTTGTTGAAAATCGACAAACATAATATGCAGGTCTATGTTGTGTTGGCATGCTTTTTCCATAGTTTGCTTGACTACGTGTATCGCTTCTACCGTTGATCTTCCCTCGGTGAAGCCGAATTGGTAGTCACCTATTTTGTTTTTGGTGTATTCTTTTAACTTTTTATGTATCATTGCTAACAATATCTTGTAAGTCGATTTAAGCAGCGCTATCCCCCTGTAGTTTCTACATTCCTCTGGGTCACCTTTCGTTTTTAATGGGATTATGATACTTTCCTTCCAGTTCATATGCATTATTTCTTATATCCAGGCTCTTTGTACCAATTTGCCTGTTCGGATGTGGAGTTCGTTCCCACCATATTTAATCATCTCCATGTCTATTCCATCTCTGCCCGGCGCTTTTCCGTTTTTCAACTTTTGTATCGTCTCTAGTATCTCTTCGATGTTTGGCATCGACACCTGTTGATCGTCGCTGTGATTGTTTTTCTGTTCGGATTCTTCTGTCTGCTGTTGATTTTTCAGTAATTTCTGAAAGTGCCTTATCCATATTTGTTTGATTCTTTCCGGGTCGCTTTCTACTTTTCCTTCTTCGTCCTTCATGCTTCTTGTTCTTATTATGTGTTCTCGTTTTTCGTTTCTTATTAATTGATAAAAAACTTCCTTGTTACCTCTATTACTCGTTTCTATTTCTTTCATTTTTTCCATTATCCATTGGTTTTTCTTTTGTGTAAATAGTTTGCTTGCGGATTTTATAACTTGGTTGTACCTTTCGCGATCTTCATTCTTTCCTGTTTGCAGCCATCTCTGTTTCCTCTCTATTTTCCTTTTACTAATTTCACAACATTCCTCATCGTACCATTCTTTATATTTTTTCGTTTTTCTGTAGCCCATTGTTTCTTTTGCGCTTGATTGTATACTTGTTTACGATACTATTCATTTCTTGGTTCATATCTTCGTGTATTTCTTTAGTATCTAGTTCTTCTTTGATTTTTTCTTGGTATCGTATCTTTGTTATGTCTTTACTGAGTTCTTCTTTAGCAATTCCTTTATGAGTTTTTGCGGTTGTGCTGTATTTAATTGTCTTTTGTTGTATTTTAGCAATTACCAAATAGTGGTCCGTATCTGTATTTGCGCCTCTAGAAGTTCTTAGATCGTTTATTAAACCTTCTCCTGTTTTTGATACTAATATATGGTCTATTTGGTTTCCGGCTTCGTTTCCTCCTCCGGGCCACACCCATGTTATACCTTATTATGTATCTTTTTGTGCGGAAACTTGGTACTACAGATTACGGTGTTCAACGCTTCTGCCATGCCGCACAGCTTTTCTCCGTTGTCATTCGTCTTCTCGTGTATGGTCTGCTTTCCCGCTACCGAGCTAATGTAGTGTTCCTTGCAATTTTTGCGTTAAAATCGCCTAACACTATCAGTATATCTTGTCTGGGTGTACTGTCGCATAATTCTTCAACGTTGTGGTAGAATTCTTCGTTTTCGCTCTCATTACTATCCTCTGTCGGCGCATATACGTTTACGATTGACAAATTTGTTTTGGCTTTCACTCTGAGATATGATAGTCTTCCATTAATTGCCTTGAATGCCAGTACTCTCTCAACCAATCTTCTCGTCACTATAAATCCCGTGCCGTTTCTTCCTTGTTTCTGTTCGCCAGAGAAGGACGTGGTGTAGCGCTTTTTATTTATTTCGCATTGTCCCTTCCATTATGCTCTTGCATCGCTCCTATATCCACACCGTATTTGCCAGCTCGTTTGCCACTTCTGTATTTTTTCCCGGTTTTAACATCGATCTGATGTTCCAGGTTCCTATTCTCATTATCTCTTGTTTGTGTTGCCTCCTTTTCCTGTTGAATTGCCTTGTTGTTATCGTTGTCTCACTTGTGGATCTCGGAGCCTCCGGTTGAGACGTATCGGCCGCTCCAGATATCTCAGTTAGTTTTTTGTTTTGGCTGAGGTGAGCTTACATTCTTTATCACACCATGTGAGCAGCTTACCCTCTACATACAGTTTTCTATATCCAACCTTTGTTTTCTTGCCTTTGTTGGTCTCTTCTTTGGCTTTCTCCACAATTTTATTTTGTATCATTTTCTCCTTCTGCGACAGGTCGTTTTCGATGTATATTCTTGTTCCTTTAAACTTCCTCTTGTTTGCCATTACAGCCAGTTTTTGATTTATGTTCTTCAACTTAGCAACTGTTACTTTTCGTCCAGGAACTCTTCCCATTCTATACGACTCTACCACTTCTACCTGTAACTCCAATTCTTTTTTGATGAATTCTTCTACAAATTTTTCGTCTATTTTGTGGTTACTATGTATTCCCTTAATGATAATGTTCTGTTTCCTTCTCGAATCTCTCTTGCGCTTCGAGCTCCTGCATTATCATCCCCTGTCTGCGAGTTCTCTCGTCGAGTTCTCTCGTCGAGTTCTTCAATTTCCTTCTTCAGTACCTGTCTCTCTGCCCTCCACTGCTCCTCCACTCTGTCAATTTTTGATTTTAGTTCTCCAATTTCTCTCTTATTTTCCGTGAATCCTGTATTAACCGTAAGTGTTAGAGCACTTATCATGTTTTTCAATTCCTCCATGTTGTTCATTTGTAATTCACCTCCTTGTTCTTCTTCTGTGGAGACTTTGGGTGGTGTTTTAATTGTTTTTTTGCTCTTTTGGAAGATTCCCGTTTCACTCAGCTCTTTCGTTGGCGATTCTTCTCTTCTCCTTTTTAAGAATTATCTCAGTGCCAACACTGTTCGATCT
Source organism: Podabrus alpinus (assembly GCA_932274525.1). Classification (NCBI taxonomy): domain Eukaryota; kingdom Metazoa; phylum Arthropoda; class Insecta; order Coleoptera; family Cantharidae; genus Podabrus; species Podabrus alpinus. The sequence continues at coordinate 10,051,500 of OW026452.1, forward strand.
GTTGCTCATTGGTATCTTATTCCTGTCTCTGTTGGCGTGCTGTTCTTCAGGACTACAATCAACATTTACCGCTTATTGTTATTGCGTGCTGTCTTGTTTGCACTTTTATGGTTTCTCGCCGCTCCATTTGATGCTTACTTCTTACTGTTTTACTGTTTACCCTTCTGCGTGCTGCAATCAATACGTCTCCCCGGCTCCACGCCTCGGAGGTACCCGTATTACACTACGCCTTTTGTTTTATGTTTATCAGAAAAATTCTTCATCAATAACAGTCAATTTTCAAATCTAATCTCAAAATTATCTTATTCCAGTTTTGCTGCATAGAAAACCACTCGGGTGTGTTAAGAAAGTTGCATATTAGTAGAACACGTGACCAAGCATAAAAGTGCGCTTGCACTAGAAATGCAACGAGTAGTTGCAAAGTTACTCTTGTACCGTCATAACGTGTGTTAACTTAATAATTGTTTACAACCTTTTTCATTATTAAACTAATCATATTAATGGTGTTTATTATTTACAATCCACAAAACCAAATAGGTTATGGGCCCAGGGTACGCGTTAACCCTCGAATAAAGACTTTTTTGAAAAGTTTAAGTGACAATCGCCATGAGGTCGGAAGTCGGTTTCTTCGTGAAAAACATTCTAGTGTTTTATGTGTTGAAACTATAAAGAATGGCCGACACAATAAGCCTCGCGAGTGTAAATAAGTTTGACGGTAAAAACTTCAATCAGTGGAGGTTCCAAATAAAATGTGCGTTAAAAGCAAAGGGCGTATTTGAAATGGCGACGGGCGCCATGTTGCAACCACCTCCGGAAAAACCTGACGAGCTAGCATCATGGACAAAGAAAGATGCGATAGCTATGTGCATTATCACAAGTACGATGGAGTTGTCACAAATATCCCTGATCGAAAATTGTGAATCATCGAAAGACAGTTTAGATAAGTTGGACGGCATTTACGCGCTAAAATCGGAAACGAACAAGATGATCGCGCACGAGCAGTTCCACCAATATAAAATGGCGGCGGGCGACGGTGTAATACAACACATCTCAAAAATTGAGAACATGGCTCGACAAATAAGAGACAGCGATGATCAAATAAGCGAAACAGCTATTTTGACAAAAATATTGGGTACGCTACCAACAAAATATCGAAATTTTAGGCAAGCGTGGCTCTCCCTCGACGACAGTAAACAAACGTTGCAAAACATGACGTCACGCTTAGTCGACGAGGAGACGAACCTAAACACGACGGAAACAGCTGAAAGCGCCATGTTGACTACGGGGTCAAGCGGCAATCGAAAAACTAAGAAAACGAGTAAATCTGAAATGGTTTGCTACAACTGTCGCAAAAAGGGACATTTCTCGAGAGAATGTCGGGCACCACGCAAGAAAAATTGGAATAAAAACCCAGAAAGTTCGACGAATTCCGACGGAACTAGTTTTTATTCCGCGTTTACCATTGAAGAAGAGATCGCTGCTACGATAACGAACGAAGAGGGGTGGACGCTTGATTCGGGTGCGTCATGCCATATGACACCCATCAAAACATCATTCTCGTCGTTAAAAGAAATTAATGAATTTTCAGTGACATTGGGAAACAATGAAAAATTACCAGTAAAAGGAATTGGCACGATCCAAGTCGAATGTTTGATCCACGATAAATGGGTCAAAAGCTTAATGACGAACGTTTGGTACGTTCCAGGCTTAAGAAAAAATCTATTTTCTGAAGGAGCTGTAACCCAGAAGAATATGAAAGTGATTAAAAATAAAAATACAGCGAAAATAATCGAGAACGTGAAGTTAAAATTGAGTGCGGTACGTGAACCCAACAATTTGTATAAATTATTGTTGCTGACAATAACCCCGGAAGTAAACTCGCTTGCCTCAAGCGGAACATTGCGTGAATGGCACGAAAGATTAGGCCATGTAAATTTGAAAACAATTCGTGAAATGGTTTCGAACGGCGTAATCGAAGGTGTAAATTTAACAAACGAAGACAATTTTTTATGCGATGGTTGTCAGTTTGGTAAACAACACAAATTACCTTATAAGAAACTTGTAAAAAGAAATTATCAACCTGGTGAATACATGCATAGCGACCTCTGTGGACCTATGTCGATACCTTCAGTAAGCGGCTATCTTTACTTCGTACTTTTTAAAGACGACTCGACCGGCTAAAAATTTGTCTATTTCGTGAAAAATAAATCGGATACTCTGGACTGTTTTAAACAATTAGTTAATCGCGTTAAAAACATGTTTAATTATCAAGTTCAAACGTTACGAGTAGACAACGGAACCGAGTACATAAACCAAGATTTCAGACAATTTCTACACAACAAAGGAATTCAACTAGAAACTTGTGCGCCATACTGTGCCAAATAGAACGGAAAAATTGAACGTGAAAATCGAACAATAGTGGAAAGTGCACGTTCAATGTTATACACAAAAGACCTTCCTTTATATTTATGGGCAGAAGCAGTGAAAACTGCTGTCTACATCTTAAATCGAACGTCGAATGTGAACACCCGTAACACGACCTCATTCGAAATATGGAATCGAATGAAAGCTGTAGTAACGCATTTAAAAGTATTCGGTAGTGAAGCCTTCATGCACGTCCCAGATGGCCAAAGACGAAAATTAGAACCGAAAAGCAAGAAATTAATATTCGTCGGTTACGAAAATGAGTCAACGAATTACAGGTTGTTTGATCCCCATACAAGAAAAGTAAAAATATCTCGGAACATGACCTTCAATGAAACAAAAGAAGTCCAATTGCCGAGAACAAACTCGATTTTAATTCCGGTAAACGAATAAGTCCACGTAGAAAGACAGGTAGAGGACGACGTCATTGAAGAAGAACCACAAGAACAAACAGCTGAAGAAAATGTTGATACGTATGAATTACGTTCACGAAATATGTTGCAGACACCAAAGCGTTATAGAAACGAGGTCAACCTAATCGAAGCTGGTGTCCCTGAAACATACGAAGAAGCTATGCAAAGTGACGACGCCGAAAACTGGAAAGCGGCGATCGAAGAAGAAATGGAAGCGTTAAAGAAAAACGACACTTGGGAAATTAAACCACAAATCGCCAACCAAAGAACAATCGGATCGAAATGGGTTTTCAAAGTTAAACGATCACCTAGTGGCGAAATCAACCGATACAAGGCTCGACTTTGTGCAAAAGGTTACGCACAAATCAAGGGAATCGACTACGAGGAAACATTTGCACCAACGACTCGATACGACACGATACGAATTTTGCTTGCAACAGCAGTTCAAGAAAAATACAACATTATTCAGTTCGATGTAAAAACAGCGTTTCTTTACGGCGACTTAAACGAAGACATTTACATGCTACTACCTACAGGTGCAACTAAAAATAACAACGTAGTATGTAAATTGAAAAAATCGTTCGTTGTATGGTCTTCGACAAAGCCCGAGGAACAGGAATAAGAGGTTTAGTGAATTTTTAAAATCCTTTGGTTGTATACAATGCGAATCGGATAATTGTGTTTATGTCGGCAAATTCAACAACGAATTAGCTTTATTAGTGCTTTATGTAGACGATGGACTAATAATGGCAAAGAGCGAAGCTTTCCTCGATCAAATTGTCAACAAAATGAAAATGGCATTCGAAATTAGCGTAAGTGAACCAAATTATTTTGTAGGTTTGGAAATCAATATAAATAGAGAAAATAATACCATATTCATTCACGTTGCAAATTATATAAAGAATCTTTTGAAACGCTTTGATTTAAACGAGCGTAGGTCAGTAAACACGCCAGCTGATGCAAACACTGTACTAACAAAAAATGACGATAGTAATAAAAGATTTTCGACAAATGGAATTCCCGAGGAAACATTATATCGACAAGCCGTTGGTTGTTTGATTTTTGCTGCTGTTACAGCGAGACCAGATTTGAGCCATTCTGTTAATATTATTAGTAGATTTCAAAACAACCCGAGTCTATCGCACTGGAATGCGGTAAAGAGAATCCGAATTCATATCCGCATCTGAATCTTCAAAAGAACTTATGTGGCTAAAACGACTAATAAGTGAAATAAATGAAAAACCAATTAGTGACCTGTGTTTATACATAGATAATAATCAAAGTGCGATAAAACTTATTAAAAACCCAGTGTTTCATAAACGTACAAAGCATAATATAGATGTACGTTACAACTTTGTGCGCGAAAAATATGAACACGGCGAATTTAAAGAGGACTACGTGCCCACTAACGACAATACTGCCGACATCTTAACAAAAGCACTGCCAACAATTAAGTTTGAATTTTTACGTAGCAAGCTTGGAATGACACAAATATATGATATTTTAATAAAACCATTGTTAGTCATTCCACCATGTTAATTATTTGCTTTAAAATGAAATTGTGTATTTCTTATTTTTTTGTATGTGTTTAGTTTTAGGCATGAATCTATTATGTATTACGGTGATTTAAATATCAATAAAAGGAATAAGTTTAAATAAGCACTCGATTTATCATTAATTGCATGAGGACTCCTTAGCAACGGAGAAAGGTTTCTGCAGGTAGATCAAAAGACTCTAATGAAGTCATATAATCCAAAACACAGGTGAGGACTGAAAGTGATCACCAATGATATGAGCAAAAATGATAGGTACCACAAATTAATACATTTACAGAAAATTTGTTTAATGTTATAAAGTAGTAATTTAGAATTGTTAAAATTAGGTTAATTTAAGTAAGTGCGGTAGAGAAACTATGAGATTACGTGGTTGTTGTTAGATCGGTGTGACGACGAAATGCAACTTTAGGTCATCCGAAGCTGGAACGTGTTACGTGTGAACAGTCTGCAGCGAGTTGGTATGGCAACGCTGAAATCAAAATTGAAAATAATTCTATGACATTTAAAAAATGATAAGCATTATCAGAGGTGCGAGAAACTTACATTGATAATGAAATTATCCAAGTATGACGAAAAAATGAAAAATCGCCAAAAAAAAATTGGATTATAAATCCAACTCGATGTGTGTAAAACTAGAAAAGAAAAAGAATTACATTAGTTTGCGAAAATTTGCACCAAGCATAACAAGGTTATATTTGATAAAAGTTAAAGATACCTACCTTGAATAATTAGTGAAGTGATTGTAAGTGATTTGAAGCAAGAATTGCATTCAATGGATATTGGAGCACCAACACGAATTTCACGAGGTGATTATTAAGAAAATTCGGGATTCTGTACCAAGCGTGGCTGATTTGATGTTTGCAAGAAATTTAAGAAAAACAACGGCGACACCTGTGTTTGGTAAGCCAAACTTATTTAACTATTTCGTGACGAAAGTGAACGGTTCAAAAAAGTAATAACAACACGTATAAAAATAAAACTCTGATTTACGCATAATTTTAAGATATTTATTTGTTAACTTTGATTTCATTTTTAGTATAAGTCTGCGTTTTTTCTTTGTTGTGTTAATGTTCAATAAATTAGATTCATTTACCAGGTTTATGAGCGTATCATTGGGGAGTATTTTTATTCCCACAAAACTTAACTTTCAGGAAAAGCAAAGAGTCCAACTCAAAGAACCGACTTCTGAGGTAAGGTTTTATTCATGCTAATTAACGAGATAAAAATAGAGCTAGCAAGATAAAAAAAATCAATAATTTTCATAAGCATTTTTGTTTGTTAAAAAAAAAAATTGTGCGGGTAACGTAAAATATTCTAAGACACCGCAGTATGTTATGATTATGTCTAACCAATTTGTTTATTTTTTGTTCCTGTAACAATGCTAGACACACGAGTTCTGCCAATACGAGGGAGTGTTAAGAAAGTTGCATATTAGTAGAACACGTGACCAAGCATAAAAGTGCGCTTGCACTAGAAATGCAACGAGTAGTTGCAAAGTTACTCTTGTACCGTCATAACGTGTGTTAACTTAATAATTGTTTACAACCTTTTTCATTATTAAACTAATCAAATTAATGGTGTTTATTATTTACAATCCACAAAACCAAATAACATCTATATTGCTTCTGAAATACAAATGCAAACTACGACAACCACTCGAATCAAAACGTGCAATGTACCACAAACATTTAAATTTTAAGGTTAAAAAATAGTTTATACGATAAGCACCCTGTTAAGAATGTTGAGGATTATAACGACCTATAACAGATAAATTAGTAAATGCGTGTAATAGATTCGATTTTGCTCCGTGACTGGCTCAGCTGGGCGAGTGAACTTCGTAATTCTTTCTCTTTTCTCAGGCGTGGATACTTTTTTTAGAGATTTGCTTATAGGTTCTTAGATTTATAGAAGAAAGATCGATTTGTACTAATATACATATATTAATCAATAAATAATTCCGATATCGGTACATAAATTTACATAAAAATACGTACATAGATAAATGTTGGATAAAAAGTTAGTGGTTAAAATTGTTAGTTGATAAAAATAATATTGTTGCAAGCTTACGCAAATTAGAGTATTTAATAGTTACTAGTAAAATTTGATGAGGCAAAATTATATTTTGTCATAAGCTTACTTAATATTTTTTAGGTAAATTAATATTTAAGTGAAAGTTGACTACAATTAAGAAGATTGATACATTTTTATAGAAAACAAGAAGAAATGTTACAGTTATGTGGTCAGGCTAAGATTCTACCTTTATTTTTTGTAGCAGCGAGGTGTAGATCGATGAAAAGCGAAGTAATCCAAAGTTGTTTTGATTGATGATTGGGTGTTGTTGAGTTATTTTGTAGCCTAGACCAGTGAGAGAGAATTCAACGGTAATAATTGTAATCCAGCGTCACTTGACTGACGCAAACTGGTGTTTATTTGAATTGCACACCGATTATTTAATAGCACAACCATATCGTTTTAGAAAATACTTTGCAATAAATGTTTCGTTTTAGTTAAAGGAAATAGCGCACTTGATGATTTGTGTCCGTTGAGTTATAAAATATTTTAACTCGAAAAAATTGTCAATTAGATAACCGAAAATTATTAGTTTATGCACTTTCGCGTATCGTTATGGTGTGAAGCTGACGATATTCTTGATTTGATATTATAGTTTATTTGTATTAATATTTTCGTCGAATTATCCGATTTCGTCGCCGAACTATGATTGGATTTTATTATTTTATTCGACACTTTAAAATTGTTCGATATTTGTTGGATGGGGCTTCAATATGAATTATTGAAATAATTCAATAATCAATTTGTTCCGAAACCGGAAAATTAGATAAATTATTTATTTGTAGATACTAAGGAATTATTAGATACTAGTTACCAATTTGACTTGCATCGAGCAACTGACCATGTTTTTTTATTCCGCGAGCAATTTTCCACCGTTGGGGGTGAGATCATCTTTGTGGGAAAAATATAAGATCCAAGGCTTAATTCTAATTAAAGAATGCTTTAAGTGCATTTCGTCTAACTTTCAGCGCGGCATTCGTTTGATTATGACAACTATACTAAGTAATTTGTTACATTTTAACTTGGTATGAATAGATCCCACTTGTATGATGATTTTATCGTCTCGTTAATATAAACTTGTTGATATTATAAATCGCGCAGTCGACGGACTGTTTATTTTATATCTTTCCAGGTGCATTTGTATTACATAGTAACCCATACATTATTCTTCAATGTAATACTTTGTATTTATCTTCTATTAAAAAGTGTTGTTTGCAATTCTTTAGGATATTAACATTTACAGTCGGAACTCGTTATTTCGATCTTCCTTTTATTAAAAATTTTTGATTTTAAAGAAATTCTGCAATTGCTAAGTATTATATTACTAGCTGATAGCCCGTCCGAGGACGGGTAGCTAGAAGGACGGGCAGGCAGCCAAGGTCATATGGCTTTTGGATTGCACTGAGAGCTTTCCTTAATCTTCATTCAACTTAAGTTACCTTGGCTGCCTGCCCGTCCTTCTAGCTACCCGTCCTCGGACGGGCTATCAGCTAGTTGAGGTAATAATGGATTAGAATACTTTTTGCTTGGCCAGCTAGTTCTAACTAATGCTTGGCGAGTTAATTAATGCTTAATTTTAAAGTCTTTCAAAAACTTCCCGGAACACTACATTTTGTGTAAACCAGTCTGTAGCTCTAAGTTGTCCTTGTCTAGAATTGTCTTTAATTAGGATTTTTATATTTTGTCGAAGTCGAGATCGCGAGAGAGCTACATAGAGTTGTCCGTGTGAAAATACCGGTTCAGTCAAACTAATTCCGACATGTTCGTATGTTTGTCCCTGCGACTTGTTTATCGTTACGGCGAAAGCGGGAATTATCGGAAACTGGCGTCTTTTAAGAGTAAAGGGCAAATTACTGTCTGAAGGTGCAATGTCAATTCGCGGAAGGATAACAATTTGCCCTCTGTGCGACTCTGAAATTATCTCGCACGTAATGGAACGCCGATGCATATTTCGAACGACCATCCTGGTACCGTTACACAGCCCTTTTCCGGGATGTAAATTTCGAATCAACATTACTATAGCTCCGCGTTTTAATATTAATTCATGTGGAGGTACTCCTGATGGCGTTTGGCTGTTGAGAAATTCTGGAGGATAATAATTATTAATAAGATCATTACTGTCCTCTGTAATGATCGAGTCCGAACTATGATAAATCTGACTCTCCCCATTTAATTGCCGAATGATATTGTTGTTGATTTCGAGCGTTTCTTTGTTGGTGGTTGCAAGAATCACCCGCTTGGAAAGCTCATCAACAGAGAGTTTCGCGATCGAGTTTCCGAATATCTTAAAAATAATGTCGCCTTGAACAATCATATCTGTCGGAATTTGAATTGCGTCCTCCGGGAGTCCCTCAACGGATGGCAAACTTCCATTACCAATATTGAGCAACCACTGGTTGAATTCATTTTGGTCTTCACTTCTCATATTGGAAATCAAGGACAATTGTTTGAAGTATTTCCAAAATGGACTCAACGTTAAACACGCTTCAATAACATCAATTCGTTTTCTCTTTGGCATCACCGGGAGTGTTTGGCGGAAATCACCTCCAATAACAATAGATTTACCCCCAAATGGACTGTTATTATTCATGAGTTCCCGCAATAATAAATCAATGGCTCTAATTCCATCCTTTGGCAACATTGTTATCTCATCCATAATGATAAGCGCGGCTTCTCTAATTTTCTTGGCTTCAGCTGTTGTTTGCTTCATTTTGGAGACCGATGTATCGTCCAACGGAACAGGCAATTTAAATTCACTATGGATTGTGCGTCCACCTTTCATTAGTGTTGCAGCAATTCCTGTTGAGGCAAAAGCGACCACCGTTTGACCACGCCCTCTTAAGAAGGTTATTAATAGAGATGAGATTTTTAGGTCGTAAAAATTCAAAAAAAAGGCACCTAAAAAGGTTCTAAAAAAAGTCATTTTAGGTAGTATAAATTCAGAACAAGGTGGAACTCGCTTTAGCGGCAGTTCTTAGGCTTCTATACAGCTACCTTTCTGGTGTGGAAAGTTGTTATTATCTGGTTATTTTTGATCGCCATATAATGTAACATCACATAATCAGATAATCTGCACCAATAAAATTTTTTGCGATTGGTAATTATCATTTACTATATAAGTAATAACAATCAAACTTTTCCATTCTATTAGAAATTTTACTTCTCTGTAATGTATGGTCCTTTTTTTGAGGTGGACCAATCCTCTCATTTCTCTTTTATTTATAACTTAACTTCACTAACCACATCAATAAAAAATTATTTTTTCACATCAAAGTAAAACAAGTAGTTTATATAGGGAGACCTCTTCGAAAATATCTTTAACTTAGTAAATTTCTTTCGAACATTTGCGTATTTATAAATTGCATTAGCGAATCGAAGCAACGGATTAACAGATTAACGCAATACTATATAGACGAAGTATTTAAAATATAACAACGTATCAGTTGATCAACGTTATGATTGGCTCTGAAACATGCGGACGGACACGAAGCCAGACCATAAGGCTTCTTTCTATACCTTGTATAGAAGCCTAAAAGTAGCGCACTGGCTACCCAGTTCTTAGACCTCTCTATACACACAGAGTATTTCCAACACGATTTGAAACGCTCTGTATGATTTTGAATTATGCGGACGGACAGACGGACAGACAGACGGACACGGAGCCAGATCATAAGGCTTCTTGCTATACTTTGTATAGAAGCCTAAAAGGTACTAAAAAGGTTCTAAAAAAAGTCAACTTAGGTCGTATAAATTCAAAAAACGGTACTAAAAAAAATGCTATTTTAGGTTGGTATTGTAAAGTTTTAGTGGTTTTATGTAACTAAACCCACCAATTAGGTTATTAAGGTCCGATTGTAAGCTTGCATTTTTAAAGCATTATTTTGCTTTAGTAATTGATTTGGTGGATTCGTCATCCAATTCCAAAATAACCATTTTAATTTTATCAAAATTTTCACAATAAAAAATTGCTGCACTTAACCACGTGCTCCAACGTGTTAAATTTTTTTTAGGTTGGTACATGGTGGGTTTGCACCACCGGGGACCAAATTTAAATGAAAAAAAAAATTAAATAAAATTTTTTCTCAATTTCAACTGCAGTTTCCAAAATGTTAAAATAGGTCGTAAAAATGAAAAAGGGTCAAAAAATTAAAGTAGGCTATGTTCGGGGACATGGCCGTATGGTTTAACGTGAATACGTCGTCGCAGGATACCCATTTTCGTTCCAAGCTTTTGCTGAATAATAACAATTCGAAATTTATCATTTCTACACTTTTCGTACACACACACAATTTTTGTTACACATTTTTATTAAATTTTTAAACACGTTACCGATTTTATAGACGTATTCACGTAAAAAAGGCAAAAAAGGCCGAAAAAGCCCAAAAAAGGCAAAAAAGGTCAAAACAAATAGAGCTTATATAACGTAGTTTTCCACGAAACAAATTTTGGTACTAATATCATAAAAATAGGACTTAAAATAAAAAAACGGTCAAAACCTAAAAATCTCATCTCTAGTTATTAAAGTATTATAGAGGTACGTTTTATATATAGAGGTAAGTATTATAGATCAGTCGGTTGTGGTAGTCGAAAAAAAGAGCAAGACACTCCGTGTTGCTGAAAAACATGTTCGATATCATTTAGAGCCAGGTTAAAAGATATGCCTTCATCATGGTTACTGAGGAAATCGACAGCCATGTGTCCTCTAAATTTTTCCCACAGCAGCAAAGGTCTTGCTGGCAAACAATAAATGCAGATAAATGCAAAATTTTGCCGCATTTGTGGTGGCAGCTGGAAAATAACAACTTCGTCCAGACATCTCTCCCATTCATCATCTGAGGAAAGAAGATTTCGATGAAAAGCAGCTTCTTGGAACGTTGCATATTGGACATCGTCAACTGTTCGAAGAAATTCATAGCTTGTTGCACCCGGAACATGAAGCAACAATAATCGGAGATGGAATCGTTCCAAATCATTTATTCACACCGTGTACATGCGAGTTACTATTTTTTCGCCTCCACGCTGCCGCGCTGTCCATGTACTTTTATTGAATACATAATGGTACGGAATTTCTGTATATAGAAACTGATTAGCTGTCACATCGTTTCGATTTAGTTGAAACCATGCCGTGAGCTTAGTGTTTCCACCAGACGCTTGATTAATAGCTTCTTGCTCATGACCGGCTTCAAAATAAATTCTCTGTTGGCGATATAAATGAACGGGTAGTCGATAAACCACATGCGATCGGTCGTGCATTTTATATTCAAACAAACGCCACATAGCTTCTGGAGCACTTACGTATCTGGTGTCAATAAAAGATGCAACTTCATCATGAATCAATTGTTGATCGTCTCCAGTACCAATAACGACGTTCGCGCAATCATGTCCTTTGTAAATGTATTTGTAAATGTTTTGTAATGTACTTAATGGCCCTTAGTGATGTGCAAACTTCTACATTGATATGAGCGTCATACTTAAGTACCAAAAACTTGTTGTATGGAACAACAAACCGATTATCCATTATCCATCATCTTTCCTCTAACTTCCGTCGTAGGTTCCACTCGTCGACGATAGCACGGATAGCCGTTAATGTTAGTTGTTGTCTAGAGTTGAAAATCTTTAGGAAATTCTTTTTTGCATTTACCATTCTCCGTGCATGGCGCAAATGGATGTGAAGCACCGCAAGGACCGTGCATCATACATCGAGTAACAATTTCGAATAATCGTGGGTTGAGTGCGATGTCTGGTATCTCGGCACTAACTACATCGTCGATACGTTCAGATGTTTTGAATGTATCATCATCATGGAGCACAATCAGGATATGAGCATGAGGAAGACCTCGTTTTTGGAATTAAATGGTATAGGCAAATGCTTTGCATCGCCCTAAAACATGAAGAATAGTTAAATCTTCCATTAAGGCCTTCAACTTTAGCTTAAAGACCCTGGCAACTAAGTCAGGACGATCTGATGTCGATTCTCCCCGTCTTAAATTAGTTGTTATTTCTGGCCACTTTGGATTTGCAGTGAATGTGATGAAAAGGTCAGGTGGGCCGTATTTTCCAAAAATTGACATTGCATCTTGAAGTTCTGAAACGTAATAAGATCACCTTGTCTCTGATGAATGAGCCCTTATCACTACGGTCACGTAGAAAATTACTTCCTACTTATTTTTACGTGAGCTGCCCTGATGTACGGTCAACTACCTGTTTGTAGCGGTGAGCTAGAGTCGTGGATTACTCGAGATGAATGCTCAATGAGAGATTAACAGACAACTCCGCTGGCAAAATTAAAATAATGCCACTACTAAAATAGCAACCAGAAAATAATCCTTTGTAGATAGAAAAAAAATAATAACACATAAATTCAAAATATTAAAATAAAAGTCAAAGTTGTGGATAACAAATTCAAAATATGTAAAAATAACAAAACGTGGCCGTCGACAAAATCGAGATATCGAAATCACCGAAAATGAGATCCCTCACCATATGTATTTTATTAATACAAAATTAAATTATCTCAAACGAAATCAATGATAAAATAATTAACCAAGAAATAATAAAATATTAAATAGCAATTAAAGGAAACAAAAACGATACTAAATACTTTAGTAATGAAGTGCCTTGCCAGGTTTTCCAGAATGGCGTCCGTCCGCGATCGTGGTGTGGTGCCCAATTTATCCTTCAAAAAAAGAAGACGGCTACCACGGCGAAACGAGAATTGGTACAGTGGAACAAAACAAGAAATCCCCCACATACGGTGGCTGGTCGATTTACCCAAAAAACTTTGTTCCACTCTAAGCACTAAACACTCGACGCACTATCAAAAACACAGCTTTTCTGTTCTATGCTCCAGGTAAGACACCCTGCGCGCCGACCTCAAGCACCAAAGCTCCTTGTTCGGTTCGCCCGATCAAACCTAGGTGGCGCGGGAGGTACCAATTATGGCTCTGCAATTATGAACAATTAAGAACAATTGGTAACGAATAAAAAATTCGTTACAATCATACATCTGTGGTTAAAATTCTAGGACCGCTACATAATAATAATAATAATTTTTATTAACTGTTGACTGGTCTAATAATAAAAATCCATTGGAAGGTATTTTAATCTTTTTTTCGTAGTTCTGATGCTTACAACTTATAAATAAAAGAACCCACCAAAAGTATCTCAAAACACGCCACTGCACCGACATTTTGACATATGAATGACATTTCTTTTATTCTTAACCTCACTTATAATAAACTTTGACTTGTACAATGTATTTTCATAGTTTACTGCCAGTTCTACGATATATTTAAAGGAAAATTTTATGGTGTAAGAGTGCATTTTAAATCCGATTATTTCTTGTATGATTAAAATGAAAATTTTAGTTGAAATAAGAATCAAATGTTGCAGCCGAGTATGGATCAAAAAGTGAAAATTTCGGATGACTCCCAATATTTAAAAAATACTTATAATGTCCCCAACACTCCATATAATTCATCAGGTCATTTGAATATTAAATCAGAACAAGTAGAAGAATTGGACATCAAATTTGAAGATCTACATCATTCCATCGACATCAAAGACGAAGACACTTCAAACAAAGAATGCGAAGTGAAAATACGCCAACCGCTTGCACGTGAGGTCTTCAAGGGCAAAAAATCGTTTGGATGTAAATTTTGTTACGAACAATTTGAACACAAAGCAAATTTAAAAGTTCATTTAAGAGCACACGCAAGTGAAAAATATTTTATATGTGAAATTTGTAAGCGCAAATTTTCAAAAAAGGTAAACTTACAAGTTCATTTGAGAACTCATACAGGTGAAAAACTTTTTGCATGTCAAACTTGTCACAAAAGCTTTGCTCGAAATGGAAGTTTAAAAGTTCACCTAAGAACTCACACGGGCGAAAAGCTGTTTACATGTGAAGTTTGTGAGCATAAATTTGCACGTAAAGAAAATTTAATGGTGCATTTAAGAATTCATACGGGTGAAAAACCATTTGCGTGTCAGATTTGTCACAAAAAGTTGACACGAAGAGGTGATTTAAAATCTCATTTAAAAACTCATACGGGTGATAAACCATTTGCTTGTCAAATTTGTCATAGGAGCTTTATTCGAAAAGGCGATTTAAAAGTTCATTTAATAACTCATACGGGCGAAAAGCATTTCACATGTGAAATTTGTGAGCACAAATTTTCACGTAAGGTTAATTTAAAAGTTCACTTAAGAAATCATACTGGTGATAAACCGTTTGCATGTCAAATTTGTCACAAAAAATTTTCACAAAATGGAGTTTTAAAAATTCATTTAAGGACTCATACTGTCAAAAAAATGTCAGTTTAGGTTTTCTTTTCGAGGAAAAAGACCAAACGAAAAATACAGTTGGTCCATGAATTTGCTGTTTTGAGTTTTGTAATAATTGGGTTGTATACAGTGGCGTACCTAAAGGGGGGCGGTGGGTGCGTCCGCACCGGGCGGCACATATTTTGGGGAGGCATTTTTTATATTTTAAGTTTTAAAAACCAACTTGTTCACTTCATAAGTTTACTATTTTTTTTTGTAAATTAGGTAGTATATGTTTTCTCTCATTGGTGGGGAACCTGCAACCTTTATTTATATGTTTATCAATTAATAAAAACCATCATTTGATTGACTTTAGACGGGCGGCAAATTTGAAACCGCCCCGGGCGGCAAAAGTTCTAGGTACGCCACTGGTAGTATATCGTTAATTACATTACCATTCCGCGCATTCCGTTCAAAGTGGTGTCTCCCTTTTCACTCTGTTGACACTATTAAAGTCTAAACTCTTGAACCACATTTGCTAATCCATTTAAATAGTTTAGTCATGAGACTAACCTAACTAACAAAGATGACTAGTGGGGTTTCATTAAGCCAACTTGATGATAGTTCTGGTGCAGTATTATAAACATTGGTCTTTGAATGCTTTAATTGAACCGAGGCGAGGTAAACCAGAGTTTTAATGAGTCAGCTAATATTTAGCTCTATCCTTTCATCCAATGTGATTTGTATCTAACTAAGGAGATGTATTACTTTACTTGATTACAATGGCGATTTTTGTTAAGTCTCCTGCAAAGACTGAAAACAGTCTCCCTCTTCAGTCCAAACCAATACTTCGAAGGATATTTGGAAATCTGGAATGTAAGGGTAATTTCTATTTATGAATAATTTCCTCATAATAAGAATGAGTAATTTCGTTTACTAGCCGTTCAAAAAACCTTTATTAATTAATTTTGAATGCCAAAACAAACGAAGAAAACTTCCTGTGTGATATAAATTATTTCTTTTACTCTATGCTGGTAATTGTAAAATATAAAATAAAGTATTTAAAAATATTTGTTATATTTTTTATTACATTATATTTATGGACATGTAGTCCGGACGTTATGGAACACAACTTTGCACATAGAAGCATGAAATTTGGTACAAGTGTAGATGCAAACCTCCTTTACAAAACAAGATGTTACGTCACGCCGCCGACCCCTTCAACCTCTAGACGCAAAAACACCCCCCAAATTTTAGTTTATCCTATTTATTTCGTAAACCGTTAGTCATACGATAAAAATACATCAAAGCAAATAATAAATTTCTAATTAAATTTTAAACAAAAAAGGTTCTTAGGATATTTTTGATACGACTTACGGTTTCCATAGAATCATCATGTGAATTTAGGTCAAATATGACGCGCACTGCAGAACTCGCGGATTTTCTCCAAATTCCCCATGTTGCGCCACTCGTACACTAAAATTACTGAAATAGAAAATTAAGAACGGACAATTATCTATCTGTAGTGTTAATTGCTTGTTCGTCAAAATGTATTTTTGGTAAGGACGGCATCAATGCGGAACTATTAAAATATGGAGGAGAAATGTTACATAAAAGATTATATGACCTGATAAAACAAGTATGGACAAAGGAAAAAATGCCAAAACAATGGAAGGAAGGTGTCATAATAACTCTGAAAAAGAAAGGCGACGCGGATAAATGTGAGAATTACCGTGGAATAACCCTGCTGAATGTCGCCTATAAGGTGTTAGCCACACTAATAAACAAAAGACTAAGAAAACATGCAAAAGAAATAATAGGGGATTACCAATGTGGCTTCCTGGAAGGTAGATAGACGGTTGACGCAATATTTATGCTAAAACAAATACTGGAGAAAGGAGTGGAGTTGACTTTAAACAAGAATTTGCAAAAGTGAGCAGAGCTGAGTTAATGAGAACAATGCAGGAAATGGGACTACCAAGTAAGTAGTTAAACAAAGTGACTCCTACAATCAAGAATTTTTTAAAAATTTTCTAAGTCCAAGAATTTATGAAAATTTTTCTAAGTCCAAAGAATGCGTGGAATTTGTTAAAATTTTCTAAGTGTAAGAATGCAGACAATTTTTGTAAGTCGAAGAATTTTTAGAAAGTATGATAATTACTATCTAATTAGTAATGTGAGACATTGAATCTTTTGTTAGCATAATGACCGTTTGATCATAAGTTTCATTATTCAATAAATATTTTAATTCTTCGAAATGAACGAATCTATTAGTATCGATATACTTAAAACTTATTTATTATTGTTAAAATTGTACATTACAATGACCGACGTTCAATTTATATTTACCAATTGCATATTTATCAGCATTCGATATAATTATTAAATTTTCTTTGTTGTATTTTTGAATATTCGTCATTAACCGTTTAAATGTTTGATTTTGTATTCTAAAATCTAAATATACAAAAGAACATATATTTTTTATTTAAAACGCTATATTTGTTTATATCATCTGACATTGACAATGGCGTATTATAATATATATTTGATTCGGAATTTTTAATACATTTATTTATCGCTATTGTGCTAAAGTAATGATTGCAAAACCTAATTTCCACAGTAGAACTATTCTGGATGATAATTTAATGATAGTTGAATTAAATAAGACGGATATTATGATGAATAAACCTATGTATATAGGTATGAGTATATTAGATATATCTAAAACCAAGTTATATGAATATCATTATGCTTACATGCGTAAAAACTTTTCATCCAAAGTGCTCTACTGTGACACCGACTCGCTCGTTTATGAAATTAGATGTACAGATGTGTACAATACCATCAAAAGAGATATTCATAGGTTTGATATTAATTCGGCTCTTAAAATTTAAAAACATTTTGAAAAAAATGGAAAAAGTGCAATCTCTTGAACAAAAGAATAATTTCAACAATATAATAAAGCCAAAAAATTCGGAACAATAGAGTTCATTTTAATCAGTAAATCGTGATTTAAATATATGACATAATTTATATTCGTGAATTTGAATTGCATGTGATGTTGAGACGAACAGATGCCCTAGGCACAAAATGCGGGTGCTGATAATACGATAACTAAAGTAATATCGGTATTTTAGATACTCTCCAAACAATAAATTTGTACATTTTAATACAAAATTATGAAATATTGGAATTGTACTAAATAATATTTCGTGTTGTAGTTATTATATCATTTTTGCTAATTTACTAGTTTGTTGGTAAAAATAAAAACTCTATCTAATAGCCATTTAAAATTCAATAAATGCTGTTTAACGCCCAAAAATGGTAAAATTTATAGTGGATCCTATTAAGGAACATTACATAATATTATAACATATAATAATCATAGATTTATATTATTGAAATAATTTTCAGTGTACAACCCAAAAAAAGCAACTTCAACTGCCGAACAATGCACCGGTTTTTTATAGAATTCAGAGAATTTATAAAAATTTTTGTAAGTCGTAGAATGTGGAGAAAGTATGGTCATTACCGACTAATTAGTAATGTGTATGATATATCATTAAAAATTATATTTATCAATAAATAACATCAAAAAAGACATTGAGAAAATATAATTTAATTGAGTTTACCAAAAAAAATGCATAAAATTATCTAATCACGGTAATTAGAGTTGTAATATATTACTATTTTAAATGTATTGTAATTTTTAAAATGTCATTCAAATTAAAGAGGTATTTGTGAAAAATGTACTTATCTAACTTTCTATAGCTTAAGGGCTTCAGATTATAATAATATAAGCGTGGTTCGATATATATTTTTATAACAATTGCTCGAAATTTTGAAGTAAAATGTCTTCACCTGCTAAAATATCAAGCAAAATGGTTCAAATTATTAAAAACGCTTATTTAGAATTACTAAAAAATCCTGAAGATGTAGAAAAATGGATCAAATTAGGATTTAAAAATATACGATTATTAAATTCGGCTCTTAACATTATCGAATTAAGTGTTGGTAGTAGGAAAAAAATTGAAAATCATCTAGGATTGATCAAAGGTAAAATTTTTTTTGTTCTATATTTAAAAATTAATTTTTATTTTGTTGAAGGCTATATAACCCACATGAAAGCTTTACGCAAGTGTGGAGGTTCTATAGTAAATAGCGTAAAACGTCGAAGTGAACGAATTAAATGGGAAGAAATACGGTCAGCCTTTAAGAAACGTGTAAGAACAGGTGTAATTATTAATTTAAAACATATGGATCCTATCGCCTTTCTCGAAGATGCTCAATTTCTTTTCGCCACCAGAGTAAAAAATACGTTAAAGTCCCAACTGATGCTTAAAATTAATACTGATTTATGTTGTGAGTTTTTCAAACAAACTGGCGAAGAAATTATTAAGGAATTGAAACACTTCAATACCTCTAATGCTATAGTGGATTCAACTACAGATTTGAAGGAATGGTGGAGTACAAATATCCTAGATAATATTAGGATACAATTGGAAGATTTTCAAGAACAGGGTAGTGGTTGGAGTTTAGAGTCCATAATAAAGTTAAGCGTTAATTTTAATCAATATGAACCATTCAGAGGATCATCTTACATACCCTTACCTAAAGACATCAAAACTAAGAAATCCTGTATCAACATTAAGAATGAAGATCAGGCATGTTTTGCATGGGCAGTGGTATCCGCATTATATCCTGCAAAAATTAATCAAAACATAACATCAGCATACCCACACTATTCTACCGTTCTAAATCTAGAAGGAATTTCATTACCAATGTCCCTAGGCCAAATAAAAAAATTTGAAAAGAAAAATAATATTTCTATAAATGTTTTCATATTAAAACCTATAGGAAAACGTCATGAAGTGGTACCAGCTTTACTGACAAAGAATTTTACAACAGATGATAGACATATTAATTTACTTTTACTGGAAGATTCTTATAATAATGATAACGAGGACGGTGAGAACGAAGATGATGGTGATGACGTTCCTGTATTAAGATACCACTTCTGCTGGATTAAGAATATCAGCAGACTGGTTAATCAGCAGCTGAATAAAAATAAGTGTAAAAAAATGATATGTAACAGATGTCTTCATTTTTTTTATAATGATGAGAAATTAAAAAGACATGAGGCTGATTGCGTTAACATGAATAATTGCAGGATTCACATGCCTGCTAAGGGTGATGTAGTAAGATTTTCAAATTTTAAAAATAAAGAGATGGTACCATTCGTTATATATATGGATATCGAAAGTGCTTTGCAACCGATAAATAAGAAACTTGGTGAAAAAACTCAGCAGTATCAAGAACATATAGCATTTAGTGTGGGGTATTACTTCAAGTGTAATTATGATAATTCCTTATCATATTATAGAAGTTATCGTGGAAGTGATTGTGCTAAATGGTTTGCCAACGAACTTCATCAAATTGCCGAAGATGTTGAACCAGTATATTGGGCTGCACAACCCATGTCTTTATCACCTAAGGAGGAGCAAGATTTTCAACGAGCTACTACCTGCCACATATGTGATAAACAGTTTAAACCTAATGAATTAAAAGTGCGTGATCATAACCATATAACTTCTGAATTTCGAGGTGCAGCTCATAACGAATGTAATATTGATTATTATAACTCAAGAGCTATACCTGTTTATGCACATAACTTATCATGTTATGATAGCCATTTCCTAATTAAAGACATTGCACAACAAATTGAAGGACATGTATTTATACTTCCAGTGAACAAGGATAAATACATTTCATTTACTAAACAAATAAAAGGGAGTAAAATAAAGTTCAGATTTACTGACTCATTCAGGTTTCTACCATATAGTTTAGACAAATTAGCATCATATTTAACGGAATTAAAAAATGTTAAAAGTGAGTACCCGAACAACGATCAATATAATTTATTGAAGCGTAAAGGGGTATTCCCTTATGATTATATAAAGTGTGTTGCTAATCTTGAGGAGTCTAAATTACCAGAAAAACAGGAATTCTATAATCGACTAACCGAAAGTTCAATAAAAGATGAAGAGTACTCTCATGCTCAAAACGTTTGGAAAATGTTTAACATTCAAACTTTAGGAGAATACTCTGACTTATATTTGAAGACAGATGTACTGCTATTGACAGATGTGTTTGAGAATTTCCGCGATACTTGTTTTAATGCTTATGGACTAGATCCTGCACATTATGTATCAGCTCCAGGACTTACTTGGGATAGTATGCTGAAGTTAACCAAGGTCGAATTGGATCTGCTCACAGACATTGATATGTTAATGTTTGTTGAGCGGGGTATTCGAGGAGGTATCTCTCAATGTAGTAATAGATATGCAAAAGCGAATAATAAATACATGACCGATTACGATCAGACTCAGCCCAACATTTATCTTCAATACTACGATATCAATAATTGTAAGTATATTTTCTTTAAAAAATGTTTTTAATTAATTTTTATGTTTTTTTCTTTTCCAGTATATGGTTGGGCTATGAGTGAATTTCTACCAAGCGGAAAGTTTTCGTGGTGTAATAATATCAATATAGATGTGAGTCAAATACCTGATGATAGCAGTATAGGTTTTATTTTGGAGGTAGACTTAGAGTATCCAGACACGTTACATGACGCTCACAATGATTTACCTCTATGCCCTGAGCATCGAGCACCACCCAACGCTAGAAATAAGAAGCTTCTCACAACTCTCTATAATAAGGAACGCTACGTTATTCATTACCGAGCACTCAAACAAGCTCTCGAATATGGTATGAAAATCTTAAAAATACATCGAGTGCTAGAGTTTAAACAATCGGCATGGTTGAAACCCTATATTGAACTAAATACCCGAATGAGGACTAATGCTAAAAATGAATTTGAGAAAACGTTTTTCAAATTAATGAACAACGCAACGTTCGGTAAAACCATGGAAGACGTCCGTAAAAGAAAAATTGTGAAGTTGGTGTCAAAGTGGGATGGTCGCTATTGTGCTAAAGTAATGATTGCAAAACCTAATTTCCACAGTAGAACTATTTTGGAGGATAATTTAATGATAGTTGAATTAAATAAGACGGAGATTATGATGAATAAACCTATGTATATAGGTATGAGTATATTAGATATATCTAAAACCAAGTTATATGAATATCATTATGCTTACATGCGTAAAAACTTTTCATCCAAAGTGCTCTACTGTGACACCGACTCGCTCGTTTATGAAATTAGATGTACAGATGTGTACAATACCATCAAAAGAGATATTCATAGGTTTGATACTAGCGACTATAAACCTGAAAATCAATTCGGTATACCTCTTGTAAATAAAAAAGTACCAGGGCTAATGAAAGACGAGAATAATGGTCAAATTATGACTGAGTTTGTAGGTCTTAGATCTAAAATGTATAGTATACATGTAGAAGGTAAAGATGTGATAAAAAAGGCTAAGGGTGTTAAAAATTATGTAGTAAAAAATACAATTTCTTTTAATGATTATATAGATAGTTTAATTAATAATAAGTTAATTTTAAGGAATCAGAATAGTATTAGATCCGTAAACCATACTGTATATAGTGTTATGCAAACAAAAATTGCTTTAAGTTCAAACGACGATAAGAGATGTATACTTCCTCATACCTCAGATACCGCAGCCTGGGGTCATTATAGATTCAAAAAATAATAAAATAAATAAAAAATTAATATAAGTCGTTTATTATTCTAGTTTTATTCAAAAAATCTCACATATATAGTAAGTATAATAATAATAATATTAATTATTATTTAGATATCCATACAAGTTTTCGATATCCCATCCACTTAACATATAGCTGATCACCTCGTTTACGAAATATAATAGAAAATAATTGATTTCCATCAGCTAAATTTTTTATTTTTTTAATTACAATTTTAAATAATATACAGGATTAATACTACAATCAAATTATATAATACATTTTTATTACAATTTTAAATATAACAGTGATCTTTCAATGCTTTTTTTACATTTGTAGGGTACATTGTAATCATTTCCAAAAGACAATAACCATTTTGTGTTTTAAATATATTTTCAGGTTTGATCAAACTTTTCAAATTTTCAAAGTGTTCACCACCGCCAATACGAATACTAGACGATAAACAACTTGTGTAAAAATGTTGGAAATCTAAATTTTCTAAAATATTCAGCCTCGAATTTACTACTTCACTTAAGAAAAATAGGACTTGTAGAGTTTCTTTTGCAAGACATACAAATTCATTATAGTAGTTTCCTATTTTGATGATTTTTATAGTATTATATGTTTCACCAGTAATTTGTAAATTAGGTAAATATATTGTATTTAGAATACCTCTTTCGAAGTAGTCAAATATTTGTTCCCGAGATGAAATTATATCGTCCCATTCCATTCGTTGTAATAACACTTCGATTCCATTACGGTTTCCAATTTTTATTGTCGGTTTAAAAACGTTGTCAATATCGAGGCCTATTGTTAAATATTTACTTCTAGAATTATTTAACCAAAATGAATTTTGATAAATAAAACTAATTTCCTTTACGCTTCTTTGGTTGTGATCAGAAGAATATATCACTATTAAATAAAAAATAAAATAAAATAAAAATCCTTAAAATACATATAAAAATTAAACATACTTTTTAAAACCGCTTCTTACAACAATAATAACAATTGTAATAATAAATTGACGCTCAATCGTACAATGCTTCATGCGCTATGCTACCGTATAGGTAAGTACGCTTTTGGTTATTTAAAACATTATAATCCCCCCTCAGCCTCACGCCGACACCCCAGCGAGCTAAGCCAGCCGGAAGGGGTTATAAAAGTTTCCAAAATATAAAAAATTCATTACATTATAAAGCCTAAAAAAAGAGTCTAGCATAGCATCATAGGTATAATAGAACTTATAATAGTTTACAAAATTAATTTTAATTTTACTAATGTCGATTTACAGCATTTTATTTCACCGGTAGGCTGTAATAGTGGGTTGTAATCGTATTCCCTACTATCAACGTACGTAGCATCAACAAGAATACTTTTACGTAATTTTGAACAATTAAAACAAATATATATAGTGTTTGAGGTATCGCTCAAATCTGCTATGACTGTTTCCCATTTACAATCTAGGAGCGTCATCCAAATTTTAAACATTTTATAACGTTGGGCATTCAGAATTTCAACACTTTTATTATACAAAGCTATATTAGTTTCGTCACGCTTTTTCAAATCACTAAAATTATAGGCAGAATCGAAGCCGAAATTATGACAAAACACTAACCTCTGGCATTCTTCAAATTGATGGTCATCAGCCAACAAATAGGGGACGCGTAATAAATCTCTACCCTTAAAATCACTACAGCAAATTCCACAAGAACTCAAATCGAGGTTGCACGCGGCGGATAGGTCACGATCGAAACATTTATCACAAATTTTAAAATCGCTACCCAAATTAAATTCTCGTATAAAGTTTATTTCACACATTTTAGTACTATAGGTATTAATAATAGTTAGTTATTAATAAATCTTACTATTGAAGCTGAATTTGAACCTTTTTGCTTGATATTTTAGTAGGTGAAGACATTTTACTTCAATATTCAGAATACTTATTATAAAAAATATATATCGAACCACGCTTATATTATTATAATCTGAAGCCCTTAAGCTATAGAAAGTTAGTTAATTACATTTTTCACAAATAACTTTTTGTATTGCAATATTTACTTCATTATTAATTTCAAAAAATACCAACGAAAAGCAATAGTAGGTATATGTATTTTAATTTAAATTACCCTACAAAATATATTAGAATAAGTTAGTATACATTTAAAAATAGTAATGCATTCCAACTCTAACGTAATTAGATAATTTTCTGCATTCTTAGACTTATAAGCTAGAGAAAGTTTGTTAATTATATTAATATTGTCATATATTTAATTTGAATGATATTTTAAAAATTACAAGACATTTAAAAGCATTTTTGGTAAAGGTTAAGATATAAATTTGTTATATGTAACAGAATTATTATATATATGTACCCTGAAGTAATTAAGTAAAATTTGTATGATTTAATGCAAGATTAAAATATGTATTGTAGCAAGTTATTAATAAAATACTATGTATTAAAAATTGTTGTTATTCTTTAATACCCTTATTCCTTAGCATATATAAATTAGTAAGGTCATATAGGCTTCATCATTACTATTTTGAAAGCAGATACATACATCAAAAATGAATTCAACTATAATCATTTTTTTACATTAGCTGAAGTTTTAAATAATACTTTATACATAATATCAGCTACAACAACCGTTGAAAATATTACAATCTGTTTAAATTATAGTATGATGCAGAGTTTAAATAATCTTAATGAAGCATTGTGCTTTAAATAGCTTCCGATGAAATATAAAAACACTAGAAATGATACAGCATTCTTCTATTACATAAAATTAAGCAATCAATCGACATGTAATTTAATATTGCAAGATAAAAATTTATTTACTGAAGAGGTTTTATACAATGATAAGTGTACTTCTATAATCATGGGTCAAGTTTTACCACCATTATAATCTGAAGCCCTTAAGCTATAGAAAGTTAGATAATTACATTTTTCACAAATATAATTTGAATGACATTTTAAAAATTACAATACATTTAAAATAGTAATATATTACAACTCTAATTACCGTGATTAGATAATTTTATGCATTTTTTTGGTAAACTCAATTAAATTATATTTTTCTCAATGTCTTTTTTGATGTTATTTATTGATAAATATAATTTTTAATGATATATCATACACATTACTAATTAGTCAGTAATGACCATACTTTCTCTGCATTCTTCCACTTAGAAAATTTTCAAAAATTCTCCGCATTCTTGAATTTCACAAATTCTTGGACTTAGAAAAATTTTAAAAAATTCTTGATTGTAGGAGTCACTTTGTTTAACTACTCAAATAAAATAATTAATTTGACTTACATGGCATTACAAGAAACGACAGCCTGTATGAGACGGTCGTCAGCTAAAGCAGTAAAGTGCGTTGCTGCTAAAGCTTGTAAAGATATATTATGTTTAATTTAAATGCATTTTTAAAATCATGGAATTTTTAAATAATAGCATTTAACATAATGCACGATTGGTTGCATACCGCCCCAGGCATTTTCGAAAATTACAGTTTACTACAATGAGAATTTGATAAGCCAGGCATGCAGTTATGTTTAACATTTAAATATACAGAGGCAGTTGGTGAAAGGCTAACTTTCTGGAATTTTCGCTCTTCCTAAAAGAAGGGTCATAAAATTTTTGCAGAAAGGATACCGATACCGATTCCGATCCGAAAGTTAGATATCCGTCCGAAAGTATCTGACTGAAAGATCATCCGTCCGGCCGATGCATTGTTTATGTTCCTAGACATTGTACTCGACATTTCCGAATCCTCCGCTTTCGTTTATGTCTCTAGACGTTAGTAATTTCCATCACGTGTTTGTTTACGACTCTAGACAAGCATACTCGATGCTCCGATCCTAGCTTGCGTTTAAGTTTCTAGACGTTAGCAAGCCTCCGTCCAAGTGATTGTTTACGAATCTAGACATTCATATCCATCTACGGAAAATCCTGTTGAATAATTAGTTCTCATCAAGAATTAATATTTACCTGTGATAAGCAAATCTAATTTGCTTCCGGAGTCAATTTATTGACTTCCACCATACGTAAACTTTCAAAGTTCCGAGTAAGAAAAATCACTTGTATTGATTTTCCCGATTAATCTTTTTACCGAAATCTTCAGTAGCTTGAAACAGATTCCGCCGTCAAATAAACTCCGATTAAAGTAAAACTGTTTTATTTCGTTCTCACAAGTAGCAAACTAAACTGATCAAAATTCAATATTAATTGTCAACATTATTAAGGTTATGTTATTTTGTATGTACATAAAAATCTCCAGTGGCGTACTATGTTAAAGTTCAGAATAAAGTAATTAAATTGTGAAAACCATTTTATTTAAAGTAAATTATATTGTATATAATTCATTCAATAAATCCTATGTTAAAGTTTCCGAAAACAACTCATTGTTTTATTATTAGTTTAAAGTTTACCTATAAAAACTTTTGGCGCCTGAGTTTTAAAGAAGTAAGTGCAAAAATCGACAAGACGTCCTAAAAACCCTGGCTACCCAAAAAGGCAATTTATAACGACCTAAAGAATCGTTACAAGCTGAATGCCTGGTTCGACTCCGGACTCAGTAAAAACTTTATTCTGACCGTCTCCCCTCGGAAGGCAATGGCAAACCACCGAGGTGTAATCTGCCTGGAACAGCCTCTCTGGAGATGAAGTGTATACACTTCCCGCGGTTCGGAGCCCGCGTTAAGCAGTAGGTCCCCTATGTGTGTGATAATACTTCAAACGCACAACACATACATAGGAGAGAGGTTGTCAACGTCCGGGAGACCGGATATGGCACTTGAAGACGAAGAAGACAGCCTGTATCAGAACTGCAAACGGAGAATCCAGAAATTTTGTAATAAATACAGGAGTGAGACAGGGAGACGTGCTGTCTACTACACTGTTTAACATGGTTTTGGAATCGATAATCAGAAAGACAAGGATTTATGGAACAATAGCAAACAGAGAGGTACAGGTGATAGCGTATGCAGACGACGTGCTAATAATGTCAAGCACATCAAAGAAAGTAATAGAAACAATCCAGAAGATAAAAGATGCAGCTGAACCAATGGGATTGAAAATAAATCAAACAAAGACAAAGTACATGCGCCAACAAACGCAAGGAATGGAGAAGATGTCCGGACCGAGGGTGGGAAATGAGATTTATGAGGAGGTACAAGATTTTGACTATCTGGGAGTCCAGATAAGTAGCAAAACCGGAAGACGGGAAGAGGTGAAAAGAAGAATTCAACAGGGAAACAGAGCATATTATGCGAACAGAAACCTGCTGAAGGATGGAATTTTGTCGAGAACAACCAAGACAAAAATTTACAAGACACTTATAAGACCGGTGCTGACCTATGCGGCAGAAACAATGATTCTCAGTCGGAAAGAAGAAGATGAGTTGAGGGTGTTTGAGAGGAAGGTGATGAGGAAGATAGTGGGCCCAAAAATAATTAGTAAACGGGGAAACAGACCAATGATGAACAGCGAGATACTGAAAGCAATGAACAATGAAGACATAGTAAATGTGATCAAATCTAGTACAATGGGGTGGCTGGGGCATGTGTGGAGAAGAGACGAGGGCACGATGTTGAGGAGAATCGCGGAATGGAGGACCGTGCAAGAGGAAGACCAAAGTTGAGATGGTACGACCATGTTATGGAGGACCTGAGGAGGATGGAAGTTTTTAACTGGAAAGAGAAAAGTAAGATTAGACAAGAACGGATAACAGAATATGATATGAAAATGTAAAGTATACGAGGACTAATCCACCTCAAAAACGGATATGTAAAGTCTCGCAAGAGACTGTCAAATTCCTACAGGAATAAACGACTATTATTATTATTATAGTATAAAAATAAGCCGGACCGTAAAGAACAAAATTACTAGAGAACCTTGAACTTTATAATAGAAGCATAAAATTTGGCACAAGTGTAGATGCGAACCTTCTTTACAAAACAAGATGTGACGCCACGCCGGTCGCCGCCCCCTTCAACCCCCAGACGGAAAACACCCCCAAATTAGTTTATCCTATTTATTTCTTAAACGGTTTATAATTCGATAAAAATACATAAGAGCAAATAAATTCATAATTAAATTTTAAACAGAAAAGGTCCTTAGGATTTTTTTCATACGGGTTACAGTTTTCATAGAATCATCATGTAAATGAAAGTCAAATATGGCGCGCACTGCAGAACTCGCCAATTTTTCCCAAATGTGTCGTGTTTCGCCACTTTTAATATAAGCAATTACTGAAATAGAAATAAGAAACGACAATTATCTATTTTTGCCACAGTAGTTTCAAAATTCTTCGATTTTGCTTAAAACTTGACGATGATGTAATTCTAAGGTACATGAACGCCTGGTTGCCCAAAATACCTGGGCCATTTTTTAAGTTTAGCCCAGGTATTTTGGGCAACCAGGCGTTTCACGACAGATTCAGTGGGCTCCGGTTTTCAGGAATCTAAAGAGTTGCCTTCGTGAGTGTTGGTTAGTTGTCCACATCTAATCTAGCTCCTTCCCACAGAGGTAGGAAGTTTACAACCACCCAAGGGTGCTCGGGTCACTGCAGGGGATCCGAAGGGACACTCCCCAAAGTGACAGAAGTCACCAAAAGTTGGTGGTAGTTTGACCTCATGTGTTTCTACCGAGATTAGCGCATCCATGGCAGGGGTGAGGTTATTTTCAATAATCTCCACCTGGGACACGGTGAGTTTTCCCAGGGGGTTCAAGCGGTCTATCACAACCACTCAGAGGTGCCTCGGGGTAGTCTCATTATCTGAGCCAGTACACCCCCAACTGCAGGTATTTGACTGAAGATGTGAGGGTCTCACCCTCTTCCCCTGATTGCACGAGGGTAAACGTTGGGAATCCTGAGAATCTTTCTCCTCTTAAAAGGTCCATCTTCTGTCGAGTTTGCCAACAGTGTGTCTTGGTCATAAGCTACTACTTCCCTGATCAGTATTCAGACGCGCCCGATTGTGAGTTTGCTGATGTATCGGCTGGTAGTTTTTCATTATCTGTTTTTGGTTCCATGTAAAGGAAGTATTGTTCATCCCTTAAGCTCCCTACCCTCCACAGAGTCTCATAAAATAGCCTCAATAAATGTTTGCACACTTCATCCTTCTTCAAGCACTCATCTTGCTGATCTTTTGAAGGAACAGCGCAGCCGATTGATCAGCGTGAACATTCAAATAGAAATCAAGAGAGAACTACTATCACTCTGGGGCTGACTCAGCCATCAGGATTCCTTCATCCTAACGTACGAGTTTCCACGCACGGCGCAACATTCGGGTACCGGATTCGTCGGGTTTCTCTACGGTAGCCATCGTTCCGCTTCTTGGCAAGCTGGTTGTCTGGGCACAGATGGTATTAAGTTCCGAACCAGCCCAGCAAACCAAACCAGATGGGTCACGAGAAAGATTTTAGTCCCTGACCCGAATTCTAACAGGTGCACACCCGCAGCTTCCTTGAAACACGGTCAAGGTTCATGCACATTGAGGGGGCAACCGTACCAATTAGAGACAGGAATATTTTTATGAATACGCCTTTTCGATGAGTATTATTGTGTAAATAATTAAGGTAAAAAATGGGGGCGCCGATCAAAAAAAGATCCTCCCCAAGAAAGGTGCAAATGAAAATCCTAAAAAAAATATATTACCTTTATAACACTTTTGGCTAATTTGCGTACCAATTTTCAGTGTGAGAAAGCTCTTGGTTTAGGAGTGACATAAAAATGAATGATCGCGACAATACAAATCTAAACATTTTCATAAATATTAAAAGGGGTACCGACAAAAAAAATTTAGTAACGTTTTTTCAGGCAAATAATTGAATTTTTTTAATTATGCGAGCGAACGACATAATAACAAAATTAGTCATTAGCAATTTGATAGAGAAGAAATAATAATTTGAGGCAGTGATTAGCTCGGAATTTGGAGCGCTCTAAGCGGCTAAGAGTTTGGAGTATTGTGACTGGCCCTGAATTATGCGAACAGATAGACACTGAGCCAGATTTACTAAAACGCACAAATTTTCACAAGGAAAATGTACTGTGGTAACTATTAGGTATAATTCACAAACGTTTCAAAATCATTAATGAAATTGCGGAATACCGGACTTAGCCCACACTTTTCATGCTTCATACTATGAAAGTTTATTTTATTAATATAGAAAAATATACAATAAAGATAATACCAATCGTAATTAGTAAGCCCGCAAATTGGCGGGGATTTCATTTTTTCAATTCTGCATTTCGGTTTCTTTGATTGGTTTTTTATACAGGGTGTATAATAATATTTTCGTTTTTTTTTTCGCATTTTGTTGAATTTTTGCCGGATTTCAAACCGTATTTCCAGGGTTATTGTTCCTTATATGTTTAACCTGAATCGTTATTTTTCGTGCTTCGTTTATCTTTTTTTATCGAGTTTTTTTCCCATTTGGTAGGTAGGTATTAGTTTCCAATGTTTTCTGGTATTCTCGTGGCTTGGGAGTTGGTTTCTTATTCTTGATATATATGTTTTTGTGGTTATGCCTATCCCTTCGGTCATATACATTTAGTGCTTTGGGTTACATCTTGTTGGGTAGGGATTTTACTCGTCCCCGTTTTCTTCTGTCAATGATAAGGTTTTGGCTTCGATGAACTTGCACATCAGGTCGGGTAGTGTTTCCTTATACAGTTCGTCGAGGCGTGCAGGGAGTAGGATGCCATGGTAGGCCTCCAGCTCTGCCTGTTCTTCCCTGTATAATTCGCACTCCCGTATCCGATGTACGGGTTCATCGAGTATTTCGCATTCCGGGCATAGTCCGTCCTCCGATTTCCCTAATCTCTTAAGGTGCCGGCCGAACTCGCCTTGCCCGGTTAACAGTTGGGTCATTTGGAAAGTGTTCTTCGTGTGTTCGTTTCCTACCTGGGGGATGAATTGGTAGGTTATCCTCCCTACCTCTCCATCGTACCACCTCTTCTGCCATTCGTCCATTATAATTTGGTTCATCTGTTTTTTTATTTCTGCACCGTATCTATACTGCCGTCCAACGCTAAAACGCAGTATCTCCAAAATCGTTGTTTCGAGAAAACGCTCATTTAGGAATTTATGGTTGGGCCACCAAGAAATAATTTATTAATTTTGAAATTAGCTAGCCTAGCTAATTCCACTGTTTGGGGAAATAAGCAATTTTTAAACACGAATTGTAAATGCCCATTGGCACGTTTTTGATGACAACGTAGACCTTTTTAAGAAAGGATCCCTGAATGTTGTCAAAACCCGGTGCCTTTCTGGCTTGCGTATTTTTAACTAATAAATCTAGTTCGTCTTCCTCCTTTTTTTTCGAAATCCGACCGCATCGTTTGGTGATCCACGGTCGCGTCGGAGTTTCGATCGTCTGGTAGGAGTCCGTTTATGAGGAAGGCAAGAGTTTTCTCCGGCGTTCCTGTGATTTCCCCGTCCTCGCCTCTGAAGGTGGTGAGGATGTTTTTTGCTTTGTATTTTTTTGCCGCAATTTTGTAGGTTACCCCCCAAGGATTTGGAACGAGATCATTTTCGACGAACTTTTACCAGCTCGCTTGCTTTGCTTTCTTCAGGGTTTCTAAGAATTTCTCTTTCGACTCCATCATTGCGATGTACAGTCTTTCCTTTTCGTTTTCAATTCGATTCCTGTATAAGTCTGTCTTCCGTGAGAGATACCTCTTCCGCGCTTTCTCCAGATTATCGGTCCACCAGTTGAGACAGAAACTCCCTTCCCACGAGATGCAGGACCGAGAATTCTCCTCCCACGTGAAGTGGCAACCACCTCACTTTTCAACGTGGGGAGCCCTAGGTGTTATTGACTAGCTATTGCGATGGTAACGTCGGTATGCGAGGGACGTGGATCCCAACCACGAACTTTTACTGAAAAGGCTAGAAAGTATCCCCTCTCTCAGGGAAATAAAATACGGTAGTGTAGTTAACAAGTTTAATTGACACACAAAATGATATCAACAAAATACTCACAATCACAAGTGACAACAACCTCAGGTGGTGAATATATAAATGCTGGCTTCTGACGGAAGCCAGCCAAAATTAACAAAAGCGTGAAGCAATCCTCCCCGTAGGGAGATCCAGTGAACTACAAAAAAAACTAAGGTGTCAAACAATTACACCTGTCAATGACGTTAATCAAAAAAGACTCGTATTTTCGTAAAGAGCAATCACACCCAAAAAGATTAGATAAAAAGGCCTCACCTGAGCGCTCGGTAGTTCACACGATCTTTGTGACAGGAACTCCAATCAATTCGGATGGACCGCTCACGAGATAAGATGTTGAATGGTCGTCCACTCGGTCCCCACCACGAGGATGGACTGCACGCTCGATAATTACAGCTCTCACAGCGACCCCCGACCTTGGCTGCAGGATGATGACTGGACTGTCGGATGTTGACTGACCAACTATTGGCGGTTCCAAAGAATGATGGTAAAATTGCTGGCACGCAGGACGGCTCGCTATGGTTTACGTACAGGACAGTTATCACGAACAAATATTGCAGTTCAAACAACCAAGGCAACGGACACGAAACGTTAAAGACTAATGCACGTACTTCAGCAAAGAGCGGATTGTTCTTAAAAATTT
This sequence comes from Podabrus alpinus, assembly GCA_932274525.1. Taxonomy (NCBI): domain Eukaryota; kingdom Metazoa; phylum Arthropoda; class Insecta; order Coleoptera; family Cantharidae; genus Podabrus; species Podabrus alpinus. The sequence continues at coordinate 10,084,504 of OW026452.1, forward strand.
TGACTGAGCTAACTTGTGTTGACAGCAGTGTCACAACGAAAATCCCCGAGAGGGCGCTCACCAGCGCGCGCGTACCACGATCACCTACGGTGCTGATAACAAACACAAAAGATGGCGGTTAGACAGCAGATGTTGATAGCGTTAATCTTGACACGGCACTTCCGTAATCGAAAAAAATATACTGGCTTCACCCCTACGCACTAATGGTTGTTCGAGAATAAATGAACGTTCTCAAATTCAATAGCAACCGCAGAATCGACAATGACCGCAGCACACGCACGCTCTCTGAACCTCTCGCCTCAACGTTCCGAACAAAAGTGGCTGTCAAATTCCCAGCGCGCCAGTTCTACTCACGAAATGACAGCTGGCAGTGGCTACACTACCATCCCAATTACTTTGAAATAATTAGCAGTGGCCAAACACAAAACAATTGCTGTAGGTTGATACATGACGAATATGAATCTAAAATTCGTCATACAGTCGGGACGGCCAATGTAGATTTTCTTGAGTTTTGCATGTCTGACTATTAAATCCTGGATCCTGTCGTGCAATTCGGAGACTAAGTCATCGACCTCGTTTTCGGTGGCTAGATTGGCCGACCTAGGGCCGGCTTCCTCTGTCCACTGATGTAACTCCTCCTCGGTGGTTTCCGCTTGAATGGTATCCGGGTTCCTGTTCCTAATGATCCTGATGGGATTAAGAGGTCCTCCTATTTCGAAGGTGATTGCTTTATGATCTGTAATTATTATATGATCTGCAATGTCCCATTTGCCCGTATTGCGTGTTCCCAAGGTTAAATCTACGTTGCTTTTCCTTCCAAGCGAGTCCTCAAATGAAGGCGGCTTATTAGGTCTATTATCTTGTCTTTCATTTTCGAAATTTTCGACTTCCACTTGCTACCATGCTTCATACTGGTGCGCCACTGCGCCTGAACTGGTTACAAGCTTGAGATTTACAGCCTCAATCTTTCACAGGGGACTGCATCTCCGCTAGGGAATATTAGAGCCGCTCCTTTGCTACCAACAGGCATGGCTTGGAAATTTTCGATAGAAGACGTAGCTTCCATCTTCTAGAAAATTCTCTTAACATAAATTTGATTTTCCGCTGAGGGTCCCATTCATGGCTGGAATCTATGTGTAGCTGGTGTTAGGCAAAGTCAAGCTATAAAGGGCATCATCGAGATCGAGCCGTAGAATTTCCGCGTCTAGGAGGATCAGTCGCACAAAGAAACGGAAAAACCACGCTTGAGGTCTCGCTGCCCGAGTCGGGTTCCGAACTGACTAGGTCGATTTAGATTAGAGCCGGCTCGGCTCTGCTAGAGTTCGAACTTACGTGTCCGAGTTGTCCGGTATTTCGTTCGGGTCCAGTTGGCAAATAATAGCATACTTTTATTTTCTCAGTTATTTTTCATTTTATTTCACCTTCATTAGTTTTACTTTCTCCTTTCGTTTTTCGACTCTGGCCATTCCCTACCCATTTGATAATTCCCATTACAAGATACAGCTCCAATACCACTATTCGGGTTACTGATCCTTCTAAAATATTCCAACGCGAGTTCTATCCCACAACGAGATGAAGAAGATTTATTAGGCTTGCTTGCTTGCAAATAATAGCTGGTTTCGGTATGTTCTTCGAACCTTTTAAACATAGTGATAAGAAAATGAATAAAAAATGAATAAAAAGATTGATCAATCTTTTTATTCATTTTGTTTCATTCTGTTATATTTCTTGTAAAAATTTTATAATCACTTAGTTTTTATAATTTTAGTCATCTTGTTTTCTCTATGGTTTTTTCACATTTTATGTTTTTACATTCTATTTAATTTTTCTTTCTTTTTGTAGCCTTGAAAATGGGTCAATAAAGAACCCGAAACGTTGGCAAATTTATTTGTTTTTATGACCGCTTCCTCAACAATATCCACTAATTTATAATGGAAGGTCAACTATATATACACAATTTTAGTAAAATTAATTGGAATTTTTTAAGTAAAACTAATTTTAAGATTTGATTTATTCATTTAGTAAGAGTTGAGTGTGTATTATTTTCAAGGATATAAAGGTTTGAGCTTTCACTTAATTTTCATACAAAATTTTTGATTTAAATGTACATAACCCCTTCTTCCATTTACTGACATAATAATTATGTTGCATAGAAATGATGGAAAGCATCAAATACTCTAATATTAGCACAAAATAATCATTTATTCTCCAAAAATATAAAATAGTAACATATTTAAACAAAAGTATGACATCACTTGTGTACTCAAAAACTTTTCTTAATAACAAAAGTACAGATATTACGTAGGGAAATGTGAAGGCGGAGTCACGTCGTAAGTATTCGCTTTGTACACATGACACAGCGATATCAATGCGTCGACCGTGCTACTGTCACTTTCTTCTATTATTCCTTTCTTTGTTTTTATCCGTTTTACCAATAGCTTTGATTATACAGTATCAGATTGGCAAACCTTATGGGAATTTTGGCACATAGCTCTTTCTTCCACAGCACCTTTGATTATTAGTGCGACATGACTCCTTATACCGGGTGACCGGCCGAAAACTGAACATAGGGAAATAACATGGGAAATTGATTTTTTATAAATTTCTGCTTCCCATTATAACTGATATGAATAAAAAAAATACCAAATTAAAGAGATTTTTTTTTCCGCGCCTAAAAATACCAAACACTTAATATTTTGTTTTTTAATTATTGTTAAAAAGTCGATAGTAAAATTAAGAAATAGCGCTTCTTAAAAAAATATTAGCAGACTGGGTCTTTGCATTACGTCTAATGTGCCGCATTGCTATTGTATGAAAGCCAAATATATTACAAACAAAAGTTACTTGGACAGATTAAAATTAATTTTGTTAACAATGAAGTGGTCTGTTGAAGAAAAAGTTTTCATGGTAAAATATTATTACAGCGGTAATAGTTTACGCCAAATACGTGACTTATTTTCTGTTAAATTTAATAATAGCCAAATTCCATCAATATCGGCCATACAGAATATAATTAAGAAATTTGAAGACACTGGTAATAATACTTCGACAAATTTAAATAAAGGTATTAACCAAAATTATTAATTGAAGTTGTCTTATCATTATTTTTTAAATAGGATATCAGAAAAACAACCATGAATTGGAAGAAACTATATTAGGTTTAATTTCTGCGAATCCAAATGCAAGCATTAGATCCATTGCAGCTGAGTGTAATGTTGGTAGAGAAAATGTTCGAACAATTTTAAAAAAGCACAAGTACCATCCTTTTAAATATCAATGTCATCAAGAAATATTTTTGTTTGACGAAGAATCCAGGCTTGTATTTTGTGAGAAAATGCAAGAACGTGCTAACAGAAACCGAAACTTTCTGAAACAAATATGTTTTACAGACGAATGTACATTTACATTAACCAATGAGCCAAATGTACAAAACCATCGCTATTGGGCTATACAAAATCCGAGACTAAATTTAATGACCGGCTCACAATATCCTCAAAAAATTAATATTTGGGCTGGCATTTATAATAACCGTGTTCTTGGTCCATTTGAAATACTTGGAAATTTAAATTCAGATATGTATTTAGATCTTCTTATAAATAATATTAGTCCTGCGTTAGACGAAATAGCTTCTGAACACCATGAGGTCTGGTTTCAGCAAGACGGTTGTCCAGCACATTTTAGGGTAAACGTTAGAGATTATTTAAACCAAGCATATCCAAATCGATGGATTGGTCGTGGTGGTGCTATAAACTGGCCAGCCCGATCTCCTGATCTGGCACCGTGTGACTTCTTTTTGTGGGGTCATATTAAAAGCAAAATTTATAAAACTCGTTACCCAAATATTGATTCTTTGAGGAACGCAATCTTTGCAGAATGCAATCAAATTACTGCTAGAAAGCTAGCAAATGTAAGAGAATCATTTTATAATAGATTGGGTTACTGTTTAGTGCAGAATGGAGGGTTATTCGAATACTTGTTATAATATTATTATTATTTGGTTACTTTCGTTCAGTATTTAATAATCCAATTGATATTTTTCTTATTCTTGGGTTTTGTTGACTAAATAAAACTACTTTTAACTTTTAATATTGGTCAACTTGTTATAATAAAATAATATTTAAATTGCGTTCTTATTATTTTTAAAATAAAAACAAATTTAAAAAGTTTAAAAACAATAGCAATGCGGCACATTAGACGTAATGCAACGACCCAGCCCGCTAATATTTTTTAGAAGCGCTAAGTTATATATTCCAATAATTAATAAAATAATTATGTAAGCCTGGTAATTTTCCGATAAATGACGCAATAGGAAGTACTAATATTGTAATTGTTTATCCATTTGTCAATTTAGCAAAAGGAAGTCTGGAATAGTCTAGAATAAAATTCCGCTAAATAAACTATTTTGAAAAACACATAAAAATCAATGTTAATAAAATTTCAAGCAGTATTGTATAAGTTTTAGTTAAGGTATAATCTATGTCCATTTTATGATTGAAAGTTAAAATATTTTACTGTGAAAATTAATAAACATCGAATAAAAAATTAAATCAATAAAATTTTAAGTGTTTTATAAATTAGTGTATAAGTTCAACCATATTACTGGCGCAGTCGTTAAAGATCGAATTTTTTGGAAAAAATTGGAACAAAAATCGTCCGAAAATTTCCAGAAAACCACAGAAAGCTGCAAAATTTCAAATTGGAAGCGGACAAAAATCGCCACAACTAGTTTGAGGAAAGGACCCAACAGCAAGCCAAAGGTAGACAAAAATCGCTGCCGATAACGTAAGCTGTGGACCAACCAATTAATTTTAAGAAAAGGACCAACAACCTGCGAGCAACGTAGACAAAAATTGCTACAAAAGCAAGCTGACCGTTGACCGACTAATTTTAAGAAAACAAGAAGATATATTATGAAGATATTGATATTAACGTGAGTAAAAAAAAAAAAAAGCTCAAATTTATTCCTAAATCCTAAATTCATATTTAATAATTAAAATAATTTGAATTAGTCATATACGAAAAATAATTTAAACAAAATTTTTTACATTTTAATAAATTAAATTACATCTTATTCATTAATTCTAATTTTAAACTTAAGGTTCATGAACGCTGATAACATATCAGAATTACTTAACAACTTGTCATTGATAAACAACACTCCGGAAATAAATAACATGGAAAACGTACACACCAACAATACAAACGTCGGCAGTAATTTAAATCAAGTTCATAACAACCAAAATAAAATAGATTATCAATTTTTAAGATTATATTTAGACACGATTCCGACCTTTGATGGTAATCAAAACACGGTAAACATATTTATTGACGCGTGTGAAAATTTTTTGGCAACATTTTATAATTCAGAAAACCCCGCGGACGAAGTAAATCGATTTCTATTAAGAGCAATTTTAGGCAAATTACGAGATCGAGCATTAACGTTAATTGGTAATAGGCAAGAATTAAATGATTGGGATACAATAAAACAAACAATAACTTCAAGTTTTAGCGATCAAAGAAATCTAGATTGTTTAGTGCAAGACCTGATTTTGTTAAGACCTGACGCGAATGAAACTCCTTATAAATTCGGTAGGCGTTGTCAAGATTGTAGATCTTTAATTTTATCAAAAATAAATGTAAGCAATTTAACACCTGCTGAGAAATTGCTACAAGTAAAAAATTACGACGACCTATCATTAAAAACATTTATACGAGGGCTTTCGGGGCAATTACAAAATAATGTCAGATTAAGGAATCCGGACTCACTTGAAACCGCAATGGGACTTGTTTTGGAAGAAGAAAACTTCTTGTATTATTCCCAAAAACAAAATTCTTTACAAATCCAAAATTTACGGACTAATAACACGCAAAATTTCACCTTTAAAAATAATTCTAGACCTACCAATAACTCGATGCAATTTAATAAATTTAAACCAAATTCATTTACTTTCCAAAATAAAACGCCAAATTTCCAAAATTTTAGACAGAATAATTTTCAACCATCACCGCACTTTCAAAGTTTTAGACCAAACTATTATCAACAAACTCCCAATCAAAATTTCAATAACTCGTTTCGACCTGAACCTAATTCTCAAAATTCTAATTTTCAAAATTTTAACAAACATTCTGTACCCAGACCAAATTCCAACAGAACTTCATTTAAACCTACTCCAATGGAAATAGATAGCGGTAGAACGAATTTCCAAAGGTCATACCATTTGAACGTCAACGAAGCAAATATTAATAATCCTTACGAAAATCGAAATCAACAACACCCTGAACAAAATTTTGAACAAACCTCCTTAGAAAATTTTGAAAGTTATCCAAATGAAGAAATAACCGAAAATTTCGAACACGAAACAACCGGAAATTTTCAATTAGAAGACTATCAAGACCATTTAACGTAGTAGGAAATTTGAATGTCATCAAAAATTATCATTTACCATCACAACCTCATGATTTAATAAACTCTATAAAACCCAAAATTTTTAGGAAAACCAAAATTTTCAAAAAGGATGATTTAAACATTGATCTTATGAACGGACAATTTGTAAAATTCCCGACCAACAAAAACTTCATACTAAACCATTTTAAAAATCGAGAACCATTAAAAAAATGTGAAACCCTAATGATTGACAGTATTAATGAATTGCAAACGTTAAAATTCCAAGTTTCAAAAACCAAGCAAATAATAAAACAAAGTTTAGATTCAGAAAAATTAGAAATTGACGATTCAAATAAAAATATTAATATCAGTCATGCTGATCATTCAAAATTAAAAACTAGTGACATTGAAAATAATTCTAAAACTCTTAATCAAAATTATAAAAAATTAATAATGCCGAAAAGAACAACTTCAGAAAATCCACAATCAATAATTCAATCAGAAAATCAAAATTTGACATTATCAGAATTAACTAATTTAAATTTGATAAATTTCAAAGGGCAGAATCTAATTAAAAATCCTGAATACGCAAAAAAAAATTTGACCAATAACTACAATAGAAAACATTCTAGAAATTTCAAATTAAGCTTAAATAAATTACAACAAATTTTAAAAATCAGCAACAGAAAAAGGAAGAAAATCAGTAACCATTACATTGATCAATATTCACTTTTAGTACCTCCAAAAATAAAACAACAATTTTGCCTCTTTTTACGCAATTCCGCAATTTAATAATTAATATAAAAAAAAAAAAAATTTTTAACTTTTCAAAAATCCCAAATTTTCAAATTTTACATATGGACTTACTCGATTATACAAGCAAGCATATTTAATGAGATACATTTACCAAACTGACGCAATTATTTAAATTAAATTCTAAAACTCAATTAACAGTAAAATAACAAATACGAAATCGTTCATTTAAAAGGAACTAAAGGAACCAAATTTTATTTCAGATGTTTCTGGTTAACAGTAGCTTCGGACGAAATAACCTACAGGCAAATGACCGACAATCCTGGATTACTTCCTATACGTTTAGGAAATGCTTATAACAAAATCTCTTCCTGGACTTTCATCCAAATTTTTGACATATCCTTAATTATAGATCAATTTGAACATTTAGAAAATCAATATAATTTCATTAATCATGCACTCCATAATAGTTCCATTGACCAAGAATATAAAAAAGAATTTTATAACCTACATCATATAACAGATCATTTGATAAATCTAATCAATAAACAAATTTCACAAATTAACCCTCTGAATTCGAATAGACAAAAACGCGGAGCAATAAACGGGTTAGGATCCTTGATAAAAATTGTAACAGGCAACTTAGATAATGAAGATGCTATACATTTTGATAATGCCATCCAAAATTTGAATAAAAATCAGAATGAAATGAAGAATGTCATAAATAACCAAATAACGATAATGCGACGCTTACCTGAGCGCGCAAAAGAAATCCAAACCATACGCAAACACCACCTACCTGTACCCTCTAGTTTTTCCGGCGACACTGCGGCTCTAGCTCAACAGAGAGCAATTTAGGTGTGGGTGTGAGATCAGGAGTGAATACCTGATCCCACTCTAAAGACAAAAAAATTAGGCGCCACACACTTAAAGTCGCACGACGAGATTTTAGCCTGAAAGTGTGAAAGTTTTGGATAAATAAAACTAGGTGATACGGTAGTACGTATAATGGAACACAAAAAAAATTATTATATGCAAGTAGCAGTGACACAACGGTACAAAAAAGGTCTCAGTCGCAGCTGAATAAATTCTATCTATAATCGACGTCAGATCTGATATCGCTTCTCACAAAATTTTTTACAAAGGTCTTTAAAAGGCCTTTAGCGCAAACAGAAAAAAAGTTACGGTGGTGACAAAGCTTCTTATCTCCCCAGGTACATCCGCGTGCAATAATCGAAAAGTTTCCAATAACAAAAGCAAAATACAATGGTAATTGCTTACCCAAATTGTGAACGGTGTTACGCCACTGGATCGACTCGGACGTCGCTGTTGTCGTCAATATTACGTCTGTCAAATATTATTAAATGTTGGAAAAACTCCAGGGTACTCGGCTACCAAGTTAGACGGTAAAAAAAAGGTATTAATCTTCTTATTAACAAATTGAAAGGTTAATATTTAGAGTATTGGGTGGGTCCAAAACGGTGTTTAATTGATTACGACGTTCTCGTAAAATCGACAATTCCCATACAAATATTGTGTTGATATAACAGGCGGAATATCCGGCACCATAAAAAAATATCTTCGCAATCCTACTCCTGCCAAAATGCAGCAATCTACTCCCGGCCGTATAACCAAAACTAATACCGACGAGTAATCAATCTTTCTCGGCTTCAAACAATCCCATAAATCGGAAAAGGAAATCAATTATAAAAAATCACGATATTCCAAACAATTAGAAGCCGAAAAATGCGTAATTTTTGGGCACTCGAAAATTTACTTGTCTACTATCAAGCACAAAAATTCGTTATCTCCTATCTTTTTAAAAATATGTTCTCTATGTATAAACCTTATAAAATTCGAAAATTAAAACTATGTACAGGGTAATTCTGTCAAATAATACCGAATAAAACATGGTAGTAGCCGAAATTGTCTCAACGACAAGAATCGAAGGCTACAATAATGCAATCCGTAATCAATAAATTTAACCAAACGAGCATTAATCTTATTATTAATCAAAAATTATTAAAATCCAAATTAAACAAATTCCAGAAATTAATAAATAACCAAAAATCTAAAACACGGACATTTTATCTCATAATAACAACATTTCAAACAACAAATAACTTAATGAATGAATTACAAAATCGAAAATATGACTACTTCAAATTTTATCATTACTAATTCATACTTCCGAAAACAACTCTAAAAGGATCCTTCCAAATTCAAATTTCCTTGTTGTAAATGAGCAATACTACTCTAATTTCGAAAACGAATATCAAGAAGTAAAATTCGAAGAAATTCAAATTATTCAAAATACCGAACCTAAGAGTGTCTACAATAAAAGACGCGAGTGACAGTTATTCGGAATTAAAACCCATAGTGCTTTCTAAAGTGGACTTAAGTGATAAAATACAAAATAAACTTAATGATCAAAAGTTAAAATTAAATAATAACACCGTGACACATTTAAAAAAAAAACAAGTGTATGGACAATTTTAATCTACCTTATCATATTGTTAGTGGTAATTTATAAAATTTTCATTTATATAAAAAAGCATAGACATTATCCGCCTGAAATTCAAACCAATCCACGACACCTGGAAGATACTACCCAAAACGTCATCGAAACTGTATTGGACGCTGATAAAAATTTAGTCACCAATAAAGTTCCAAATTTTTCATCTAAAGGGGGGAGAAGTTATATATTCCAATAATTAATAAAATAATTATGTAAGCCTGGTAATTTTCCGATAAATGACGCAATAGGAAGTACTAATATTGTAATTGTTTATCCATTTGTCAATTTAGCAAAAGGAAGTCTGGAATAGTCTAGAATAAAATTCCGCTAAATAACTATTTTGAAAAACACATAAAAATCAATGTTAATAAAATTTCAAACAGTATTGTATAAGTTTTAGTTAAGGTATAATCTACTCGTATGTCCATTTTATGATTGAAAGTTAAAATATTTTACTGTGAAAATTAATAAACATCGAATAAAAAATTAAATCAATAAAATTTTAAGTGTTTTTATAAATTAGTGTATAAGTTCAACCATATTACTGCTATTTCTTAATTTTACTATCGACTTTTTAACAATTATTAAAAAACAAAATATTAAGTGTTTGGTATCTTTAGACGCGGAAAAAAAATCTCTTTAATTTGGTATTTTTTTTATTCATATCAGTTACAATGGGAAGCAGGAATTTAGAAAAAATCAATTTCCCATGTTATTTCCCTATGTTCATTTTTCGGCCAGTCACCCGGTATAAGGGCTGCAATAAATATGAACAAATTATTACAAATATCAAAATCCACTCAATATTGGGTTCTGTTCACTTGGTTTAATATCAATAAGAGATAACTTTCATTGCTATTTTGGCTTGTCGATCCATTCCCGTCATGTTTTTTCTTTTTTTTTTATAATAATAAATAAAAATCTGAGTACAAATTTTGGTGTTTTAATGTTTTATTTAGTCAATTGGGTTTGAGAATGTGAACGAAGTTCACATTCTGCATCGAACAACAGGGTATCTTTCTTTGAATCACTGTGTATAATGTAGGTAAGCTAATTATGTTTTAGAGGTAATGTAATCTTCACGAACCGGGCTTTCCCGTTCAATGAAAGAACTGAGGTCTGCTACGGTAGGGTATTTACAACGTGTGGGTTGCTAAACAGATCGCAGGCTTAGAACGATGGTGTTTAAATTTCCGGATATTTAGAATTGTAGGATGACAGCGGGAGATTTAAATTCAAAGTTCAATATTACAGAGTTCACATTGGAAACATTTTCTAAAGATGAAGAAAGCCATGTTTTGTAGAGTCAATATTATGATCTCTTTGGATTAAATGACACAATGGGAGTAAATTTACTAATTAACGCCACGTGGGACTGAAGAAGGTCATTACGAACTGCAAAAGTAGTCATAAATCCTTGATAAGCGCGCTAGGATTGCATAAAATTCTTTTTTGAATACATTTCAAATTTATTATACTCATAATTTCCTTCCCTTAATTTAAAAAAAATTTCAATCATCTGAGTCCTTGATAAATAAATTATATAATAATTATGTTTTTATAACTTTTGTTTATGTACATTAATGTTGTTATTAAAGGATATGACGCATTGAAACATCATTAATTTTGTTACACCTCAGTAAAACTTAGCATGTCGAATATAATTTGTAAATCTTTGTAGAAATGTTGTCAGCCCATTACTTCCTAGATTTTAGTATGGTTTCAATATTTTTTTAATATGCACACATATACCAGAATGAAGACTATGATTTTATTGGTTTTATTCCATTTATGTATTCAATATATCTATTGTGATGATCTTTTGTCTAAGGTAGGTTTACATTAATTTATAAGCAGAATCAATTAATATAATTAATTGTTGAATTCAGGGTGAATATAGTGAAAATTCACATTGGTTGTAACTGTATTTTTAGAATAACATCAAGAGTGCACAAAACTACGAAGCACAAATTTCAGAAAATTTATGTTTTGTAGTTATGAAAATTGTTTTGTGCACTTTTGTGTTAATTCTGTGATGGTTTAGAATCCAGATGAGTGGTTAAAAAATATTCAGAAAAAAATTATTTCGGTCTGGAGCTCACATAGGAGTAGTTGTGGATTTTTTCATTTCTTATCAGATAACAACCATTTTAGATGAATCGTACAATGTAGTACAACTTTAAAATTGTTATTTGAAAGTAATGCATAATCTGACTAAATTAAGAATTCATTTTCTTTCAGTTTCATCAAAATAGCTACAGAGTTAGAGATTTTCGAGCAAGTTTAATGAGCTACAGTGAAAAGTATTTCAATAAGTTGGAAGTTAAAACATTTAAATACAATCGGACTACCCCAGCCGTGAATGCTACTGTAAATATAAAAAGTAACATTATTGACAAAGTCGAGGTAATGTTCGTTTTATGAATTTTTCAATACTACCATGCTGCATGTTATTACTCTAAAATGGAAGAACCTTATTGGTTGAAAACTGTTATGGCACCGACACTGTGGCTATTTAACAGCACTTAATGTTTCGCTTAAGAATTACGATTTTAATTAGTACAGGGACTTTCTTTAAAATATTTGGATATCCAATCATATAAATTTTTATTCAACCTCTGTAGGTGAAGAAGTCTCCTAGCTTTCAATCATTATCCAATAGAGTGTCGACCCTAGCAGGGTGAAAGTGGCAGAGCTCTTTTGGGACGGAAACGCTTGTAGTATTATTGAGGCACTAAGGCGGTTATTCTGTAACTCGTCCTTTATTAAAGGATCATGTAAAATTTGAAATCGTTTGAAATTCAATTGTTTGCATCGTAAACCGTACTTTACCTATTTTTAAAGGATCCTTTAATGAAGGACGAGTTACAGAATAACCGCCTAAGTCAGCAATAATGGACAGGATCTCCCACCAGATTCTCTATGCACACACCTCATCATTATCTTTATCTTAATTCCTTGTGACTTTTCCTTGTCCTTTTCGCGCAGATTTATTGTTTTTCTTTCTTAAAAAAATATCAAAAACTAACAGTAACCTACCGGCCGATCCACTTTTTCGCGGCCGATCTAAGAACCTCTTTGCGCCCGATCTACCTTTTTACGCAGATTTATTTGTTTTAAATTAAATACACGTAAAGGTGAAATGCGCCTAAGTCAATATCCTATCGGGATGCCATTTTGGCCCGGTGCCCTGTCGATCTACATCTTTCTTTATCTTATTTCCTTGTGACTTATCTTAATTCTTTACGGATTAACCCTATTTCGATAGTTGACAAATTATCTGATATTGAACATAAATAACTATCAACCAAAACGTTAAGTGCTGCCAAAAGTAGCTATAAACCAGTGCCTGCGTAGCGCTAGTTGTTAGTTTATCTTACCCCTACGTTGATATGGCGCTCAGTGAAAATAAAAACCTGAAAATTAAAAATTGAACAATTTTAGGTACTCGTCCAAAGTTACAAATTTTTGAGCAATGAGTATCGCCACTTTCCACTCCGCTTTGAAGTCAATCTTGTAAAGGCTATTAAATCAAATATAGCAGGCGTTTTAGCAATAAAGAATTGTGGTAACATAACTGGTTATCTTGAAGAGGTTTAGAGTATGATTTGTGGTAATAAATGAATCTAAAGTTTTTAACTTTCAGAATGTAACATATCACGTCTGCAACTTTGTTATCGATGAAACTCATCTTCCTCCGCTTATTCCCAGTGGTAGATATAAAGCTGATTTAAGAGTGCTGTATTTAGATGAAGAAATAGCAGTGCTATATGGTTATGGGGAAATATACACTCCAACTGTATACCCAAAGAAATAAATTCTGAAAAATACATAATGGATAGAGGTTGGTTAGAATCGGATTGGCCCTGTTGATAGCATTGTTTAAACTTGTGTAATAAATCTTAATGAGTAATAATTATTGTTATGGGGAATGGTATTGTAAATAATTAATATTTAGTAACTAAAACTTATTCTTTATTCAAACTAATTACTACCCGCTGTTCTTACTCTCCGCTATCTTAAACGGTAATGCCAATTTTATAATAATATTCACACAATGTACATTTATAAAACACTGGCGGGAAATACAACTGCATACCCAAAGAATTAAAATCTGAAAAATTAATAATCAAGAGAGGGCGGTTGATAGTATTATTTAAACTTGGGTAATAAAATCTTAATGAGTAGGTAATAATTATTATATCCTTTTCATAGGATATAAAATATTAAATCTATTTCATAATAAAATTAAATCGTTATAAAGAAATTATTTTATGATCTATAAAACTAATTCTTGTTATATAGAATTAATATTTGTTATATTATGTATTTTTGATCTATAGAAATAATAAAGGTGCTATGGGAATAATATTTTATGTTATTTTCTTCTTCTATAGCGTCCGTTCCTTTGGGAATATTGCCACCTTCAAAGAAAGTTTTCTAAATCCATTTCTAAGTTATGATGTACCTTCCTGGTCACCAGGTCAGCTAATTGTAAAGTACGTGTGGGCACAAAAAAGTACAAAAAAGACTTTCCTAGTTATTTCGAACACTAAGGAGATACAAACGAAAATAAACGATAAACGAGGTCCAAACAGGTACAAACGATTGAGAATATTTTTCATTCGAAATTTGGAAAATTCGAAATTCCCAACATTTTTTAAAATATCTCCAGACACGAAGAAGTACAAACGAAAATAAAAGAGGTCCAAATAGGTACAAACGATTGAGAATATTTCGGATTCGAAATTCGCAAAATTCGAAATTCCCAACATTTTTTAAAATATCTCCTGGCACAAAGAAGTACAAACGAAAATAAAAGAGGTCCAAACAGGTACAAACGATTGATATATTTCGGATTCGAAATTCGCAAAATTCGAAATTCCCAACATTTTTTAAAATAACTCCAGACACAAAGAAGTACAAACGAAAATAAAAGAGGTCCAAACAGGTACAAACGATAGAGATATTTCGGATTCGAAATTCGCAAAATTCGAAATTCCCAACATTTTTTAAAATATCTCCAGACACAAGGAAGTACAAACGAAATAAAAGAGGTACAAACGATTGAGACAATTTTGAATTCAAAATTCCAAGAGTCCAAAAAACGAAACAGATACAAACGAAAATAAAATAAGTACAAGTGATAATGCACGTGTTTAAATAATGGCCTAGCGAACAAGGGGGGTGTACTCCCCCATATTAAAAGAAAAACTGAAATGTTTGGTCGTGTCTGGATCACATGAGATACTAAAATTTTCTACGAACGTCGATTCTGCATCTCGGACGGAAATAATTAAATACACTTTAAATTTCACACCGCGGAATAAGTTATCGTATTTGACGCATTTTATTTGACACCCCGTGCAACGTTTTAAGTTTTAAAGGTAAATTTCCAGAAAACTCTATTTATATTTACGCTTAATTCGGAATTATTGCAGAATTCAAAATACCACATCTTATTTTCAAAAAATATTCATTTTTGAATACATTACAAATTACAAGTTTAAAAACAAGTTCCATTACCTTAGTCCTTGATAAACTGAAATACGAGTATATAATATTCATTATATTGCGATGTTCTACTTATCATAGGGTAGGTCTGATATAATTGGGTCACTTTCCTGTAGAGTGCTCATCTCGAGATATTCAGTTTAAACATCATTATGAGAAAATAAAGACTTGCACCTAAATCTTCTGAATACTCTGGAATAGACTGCTTGCTCCAATTAACCTAATAAAAGAAAAAGCGTAATGATTTGTACACGCGGGCATGTAAAATATTGTGTTAGAGGCAAAAGAGGATTTGATTGTTTTTAATTTGAGAGGCTTGAGATTAAATTGAAATTAAATATTATTTGTAAAAGTGTAGGCAATTGTACTAAATAATTGTGACTTTTAAAAATTAAGTGCGCGGTCTGATAAAGAATTTGGTGAAATTAACAAGGAGAAGGAGAGAAACTCTCGTCCCGTCTATGAGGACGTCAACACGTAAATTAAGGTCTTGTTCCGTACATGAAAAGCGAAGACACGTAGATTTGGGGTCTCGTATGGTGAATAGAGACATCAAGACATTATTATCGATAAGTTTGGAAAGTTGGAAACTGAATTTAAATTATTAAAATTAATTGTGTATAAGTTGAGATTAATTAATTTTTGTTCAACGAATTAAAATTGTGAATGGAAAATAAGATTTACGATTTCGAATTATTTGGAAAATTTTGGTGACCACTGCAAATGTCGTATGGTTGATAATATTTTATGGTTCTGTTTTAAATCGTTGGAATTAAAGAAGATTATGGAAAATTTTACCTACCTGAATGTATGGGATTTGGATCAAACTACGAGTAATCTTCTCCTGATTATCAGCTGTTGCTCCTGCGTCGGTCGTGCATGAAAAACTGTTCGGTAAGCAATTATGACAGTAATTTTTTCGTAACATTCAATTCGCGTGTGTTTTATAAAATTTTGGGGGATTTATAAATTTTTGTTCTTGTTTGATAATTTGTAAATTTAATTTAATCTTATTAATTGAGACGTGGGACGACCGAGGAAGAGATGGGCCGGAACAGGTCAACGACCTAACCCATGAAGGAAGTGATGATGATGATGATAATTGAAATCCATCTTTTGTTTTTTTATATAATTGTGTTAATTAATAAATTACATTGCTTGGTATACAACCATTACGTTTGATTTAATTAACTTTACAGCAGTGAGTAAAAGAGGAAATAGGTGCAAGGTGTAGTAAGTTTATTATCCGACATTTCTTAAGAATAATTAAGTTAAAAAGTTTCACATGAGCATTCGACAGATACAAGAACCCACTTTTGACCTTGAGAGTCTCATACAAGCTAGTCCGGAGCATAAAAAAAAAGGAGTCGTAGCTAAACCCTCGCTATATAAAAAAATAATTCAGTAGCGAAACACGGCATCTTTATTTGGCGCAAAACAACGTGGGGCGATTGGCTACTGTATTGATTGGAGCGGGGGCAGTGATTATTAAAAACAAAATTTTTCTAAGCAATCTGCATAAGGTCAAAATTAGGAATTTTTAAATTAAAAGTCAATAAAATAGGAAAGAGATAAAAATAAAATTAGATAAGTCATAAATTTGTTTCGAAAAATAAACGTTTGGCTTCGTAGATAAATTATAAAAATTAAAAATTTATTCAAACAGTACAATTTGTTTCAAAGAGATAATAATAAAATTAAAAATTTGTTCGAAGATTATAAGTTTGGTTTAAAGAGATAGTGATAAAAATTAAAATTTGTTTCAATAGATTAATTTTGTAGTTAGTAAAAATTTTGATTAGTAACAAACGTCAATATTTTAATTTTCAAAATGGAAGGTCGAGAACTCGAACAAATTGATGTTGAAAAAATGAGCATACGAGAAATGTTTGAGAGAATCATACAAACAGTAGACGAAACAAGAAGAGAAGTCAAACAAATTTTTAGCAATCACGCAGATAAAATCGAAAAAATTGTTCAAGGGTTAAAAAACGACGGGGTAAATAGAAATCTGGGGGAGAGTCTCGATAAACAATGTAACATAATACAAGAAAATAATTTATCAAACAATAACATAAAAACAAAGATCAAACATAGGTCATACGCAATTGAATCAAGAAAAACTAAAAATCGCATGAGACACAAAATGAAGAAATTAAAAGCAAAATTAAATTATAAAATAAAAAATTCTAAGGTTCAGGAAGCAAATGATAAAGTTTTAAAAGTTGACAACAGTGTAAATAAAATTAAATTGAAATTGAAAACAAGCAAACTTAATGGAACATTGAATCATAGGAAATTAATTTCACCTAAATATAGGGTAATAAGACAACAAAAAATATTAACAAGACGTCTATTAAAAAAAATTTTGTTTGAAAACAGAAAAGTCAATGATTCGCCAAATACAAAATTTCAAAACGATAATTTAATATTTGTAATTATGAAATTAGGTAAAGAAATAGTAATTAAAACAGTAGCTGGTGGTTATTTTATAAAATGGAGTTGTTATAAGAAAATCAGATTGAAACTTCATAGTTTTTAAACTCGGATTTGTTAATTAATAGAAAACAAAATTTGAAACGTAAATGGATAACAACTTGGCTACGATAATGGAAAATTTGATAAAATTATTGAACTGCATTGAATTGTTTGAACTTAAATATTGACCATTAAATTAATAATAAATTGAAATGACAAGTTTAAGGATGTGAAATTTGAATAAAATAATTGAGATTTAATTAATTAAATGAACCTCATTTACCTTGGGAGGTAGGAAGGCGTAAGTGTAGTCACAAATAAGGTCCATTATCAACAGGATCAGGACATTATTGCATAATTGTAGTAACTAGACGATGAATTCAATAACAGAAATAACATTGTTCGATAATAGTTTTGCTAAAAGCAATGGATAAGTTTAATTAGTAAATAAAGTTTTGGCTACGATATGATTAGTGATTAATAGTTAAATAATAAATTGATAAATTTAAATGAAATCTATGGCAAAGTTCATTGTGATGAATAAATAATGAGAATGATCGGAATTTGTGATTAAATAATTAGATGAAGATACACGGTTAACAATTATAAAGTTTAATGGGAAATAAATTGATTGATATAAAAATTGTATGAATAATATTAAATGGGAATAATTAATAGAAATGAATGAATTGATAAGTGATAATTGGTTAATGATTATGGGGATATAATTGAGTAAAGTTGATGATATTAATAGTAAAATGGGGTGGGAATTTTGTTAATTGTATCAATGTCTGGTTTTTAAAGTCGGAAATTTATGAGTAGTTATTATGAAGTGTTTATCACAAAAATAAGTCATAAAAAGAATAGATGTTTGCTAATTGGATTTTAAAAGAACAATGATTTAAAAGTTAAATTTTAAAAAGTTATTATGGTTATGAATTATGTTAAAGAATAATGTCAATTTACATTCAAATAGAAATCTTGGATTGGAGTCATTGTGAGATAAGTTAAAATTATAAATTTTTTTTTGAAAATTACTTAAGACGTTGTTACAATGAAAATTAATTTGAGAATATTAATGAGATAAAGGCAATTTAGAAATAATTAATTAAAATTACGACAGTATGAGAAACTTAAATAATACGATTTGAAAATATTTGATAATTTTGTAAACAAACAAAAGATAAGTTTATTGAACTTTAATGCTGATTGTGATTTTGAAAACAAAATTTTTGATATAAATTAATAAAAGTTCGAAAAATGACAATTTAATGAAATAATTTTTTTTGAAAAATGAAAATTTATGAGGAATTTTAATTTGAATTAGATACTGTAAATATGATGACATCTAATTATTAACTTAAAGAATTTTTGTAAATATTAATAGAGTTGTAAATAGTTGATTAATTTGAATATGATATAATTAATGTGTTTAAAAGTTTTATTGGACATAAGGGGGGTTGAAATATTTTTTTATGCAATTTTCAGTAGTCTATTTTAGTTTGATTTGAATAATTTTGTCTCATTTAACTTTGAAAAGTTTGTGGTAAATTAAAAAGATTCCACAAAAATCTAATTCAACAGCTCCATATCTTTTTATGCAATCTTTTGGGGGGTGTTGCGATGTTCTACTTATAATAGGGTAGGTCTGATATAATTGGGTCACTTTCCTGTAGAGTGCTCATCTCGAGATATTCAGTTTAAACATCATTATGAGAAAATAAAGACTTGCACCTAAATCTTCTGAATACTCTGGAATAGACTGCTTGCTCCAATTAACCTAATAAAAGAAAAAGCGTAATGATTTGTACACGCGGGCATGTAAAATATTGTGTTAGAGGCAAAAGAGGATTTGATTGTTTTTAATTTGAGAGGCTTGAGATTAAATTGAAATTAAATATTATTTGTAAGTGTAGGCAATTGTACTAAATAATTGTGACTTTTAAAAATTAAGTGCGCGGTCTGATAAAGAATTTGGTGAAATTAACAAGGAGAAGGAGAGAAACTCTCGTCCCGTCTATGAGGACGTCAACACGTAAATTAAGGTCTTGTTCCGTACATGAAAAGCGAAGACACGTAGATTTGGGGTCTCGTATGGTGAATAGAGACATCAAGACATTATTATCGATAAGTTTGGAAAGTTGGAAACTGAATTTAAATTATTAAAATTAATTGTGTATAAGTTGAGATTAATTAATTTTTGTTCAACGAATTAAAATTGTGAATGGAAAATAAGATTTACGATTTCGAATTATTTGGAAAATTTTGGTGACCACTGCAAATGTCGTATGGTTGATAATATTTTATGGTTCTGTTTTAAATCGTTGGAATTAAAGAAGATTATGGAAAATTTTACCTACCTGAATGTATGGGATTTGGATCAAACTACGAGTAATCTTCTCCTGATTATCAGCTGTTGCTCCTGCGTCGGTCGTGCATGAAAAACTGTTTGGTAAGCAATTATGACAGTAATTTTTTCGTAACATTCAATTCGCGTGTGTTTTATAAAATTTTGGGGGATTTATAAATTTTTGTTCTTGTTTGATAATTTGTAAATTTAATTTAATCTTTTAATTGAAATCCATCTTTTGTTTTTTTATATAATTGTGTTAATTAATAAATTACATTGCTTGGTATACAACCATTACGTTTGATTTAATTAACTTTACAGCAGTGAGTAAAAGAGGAAATAGGTGCAAGGTGTAGTAAGTTTATTATCCGACATTTCTTAAGAATAATTAAGTTAAAAAGTTTCACATGAGCATTCGACAGATACAAGAACCCACTTTTGACCTTGAGAGTCTCATACAAGCTAGTCCGGAGCATAAAGAAAAAGGAGTCGTAGCTAAACCCTCGCTATATAAAAAAATAATTCAGTAGCGAAACACGGCAATATGTTCTTGTACCTTTTGTTGGGCTTCTATACAAAGTATAACAAGAAGCCTTATGATCTGGCTCCGTGTCTGTCCGTCCGTCTGCCGTCCGCATAATTCAAATCTAATTTATTGCCGTGATAAGACAAAAATTTTGATTTTATATTTCGAGGAAAGAAAATAACGGCTCTTTTTTCTACTTCCGGTTACTCGGCAATGAGACTATAATAGTGGGCGTGTAGATGATTCGATTGTAAAAAAAAGACACCTCGCCTGGTTACTAATTCGTAACTCAATTGAATGATACAAAATTTTAGTCTGTACCTGGATCTGTCTTATACCTATGCTGTATTTCATTAAAAAAAATGTACTCAAATAAAATCTACTAAATCAGTACCTGTTCATTTTATTAACACATTTATGATTGAGACAAACCATAAAACATCAAATAAAAAAAACAAATCAAGTGTACAAATTATTCTTAAATCTAAAAATTCCCCCTCCGAAAATTACCGCACTCTTATTAAAGTTCAATCGTATTATGTCGTGTGTGAAATAAAACAAAAACGCGTAAAGTTCTTACCGAATACTTCCGGCGTCGAAGAACCCAGCTGTTTGCGCTCCTGCTGTCGCCGGCTTCGAAGTGAATGCTTCTTTAACTCGTTTGGTTGTAGTGACAAATAAGGACAATCATACACCATAAACTCTTCCTGATGAAATAACTGCCAATTGAATATTGGGTAAGTATTCCAGCTTATTTAACTTAAATTCTTCCTCGACCATATACCATAACCAACAAACTAAACACCCAGTGGTATCCAAAATTTTTCAGTTCTGGATTGACTCGACTTTTCATGAAAATTTCTCTCACTAATCTCTATCAATTATTCGGACTTCTTTAAATTTCATAAACGGACTTCTACTTTTAAACTTTGGCGTACACAAAATTGAAAAATTAGTTTTACAAAATCAAAATTATACGTCCTCGCTTCACGACAGACCGCACGCCAATCCCCAAAAACGTCCTCACGTCTCGACGGACACCCCGTGAGTTCCCAATCCTTCAAGAAAACTCTCTTTTCCAAAATTCTCATGAGCAGGCGCGTTTCACCAAATTTTCGAATTTGTCGGAAAATAAACCCGTCCTTTTTCACCAGTCATACACTTCATTATCACACATCGTTTATTTACGCTTTGACCTAACTTAACAGATTTTTAAATTACTTAATTTGTTTTACTCTGCAAAGTGAAAAATAAATATCATTATTTTATAATTTATCTCTTACATTCTTTTTTATAGAATCAGCACCCGCTGAAGAGACTTCATCTGAGTTTCGTAGTAGATCTGAACAAACAGCATTTCAACATTTTAGGTATTTGCAAAGCCTGGTACAGTTTTCTAAACAACTCACAGCTTCTTAAATTAACTAAAAATACTATTGTGTCTTTTAATCCAACCAACTCATTTTGGACCATCGCAACACCCCCTCTAAGCAATTAGCATAAAGATACGAAGGTACACGTGTTAGCTTTTGCTAAGTTGCTTAAATAACTAATATGTGATAAACTCCGAAATTGGTACGTAACTAAATATTCCTCATGCCGTTCAAAAAATGGAATTAAAAATACACAAAAATTTTCTCATACTAATTAAAGCAATACTGAAATAAATCAATCTAAAATAAAAATAAAATTCATATCTTTTTAACACCCTGTTACATTTTATGTACAATAAAAATTTTTTTTCATTACGTTAATTTAGTAATTGTTAACTTAAAACATTTGAATTCAAACCTATTTACAAAAACCTATCTCTATAAAAAAATTTAATTAATTTTTTAGATTTTAATCTTGTGCTTATTAATTTCAAATATCTAATTTCATTTGTTCATTAAACTTATTTTATTAACTAAAAGAATTAAATCATTAAATTTATTATATTTTATCATATTCTTTCTTTGTTTTCCTAAATTTTAAATTTCAACTATCCAAGTTCAATGACATTATCGTGTTTAATTTCTTATTACAATATTAATTCTATTTAAATGAATTTATAAAAATCTAATTATAACCCTTGAAATACTCTAAATTTTATCATATGCTTGAATGACTTAATTCACGATTTTTAACTGACTGTAGTCCAAATTGATATCCTTTTATAATGGTTTAATCAATCAAAATAACTTTTTAAATTCAACTTTGCAAAAAATAATTCTTTCATCTAATTTAATTAGCAAACTTTTATTCTTCATGATACTTATTAATTAATTGGTGACAAATACTTCATAACAACCTTTTCAGTAACCTGATGACTTTCAATTAGACAAATTAATATTAATAAACCCCCCTCATTTTAACTATTACCATAATTAATCATTTTTATACTTAAATTTTCCCCCGAATCATATCTCTATTTACTAACATTACTAATTAACTTCTTATAAATTTTGTCTTTCAAACTTTCAATTACTCACTTATAAATACAATTTCCCCTTTTATTCAACCCCAACTAACATTATTAACTGTATCTCTCATCTAATCGATTGTTCATTAAAAACTGACCAACTTGTCTTTTATATCAATCACCATATCAAAATTTTTATCCTAAGATTCATCTCAAAAATATTCAAAATTTAAAGTCATTAATAATTAACATTTCATTGTAACCCAAACCTACCACCCAATTATAATTTACTAATATCTTATTTGAACTTGATAATTTTCTTTCTTAGCCATTCAGTCACATATCTAATATTTCCTGGATTAAAGTCAAAGTTTGAACAAATTTATGAATTCCTTAATTTCAAATTTCCTTGTACAATTGCTAGTTTTGTCACCAAATTTCGTGTTGTTTTTTATGTCTTATTATTTAGTGAATCCGATTTTTAATTTTTAATTTGATTTTAAACGAATTCGTTTAAACCAAATCCACCTGATAAAATAATTATTATTAGTTTTCATTGTAATTACCGTTTTTTCACCTAATTTCTTTATCTTAAATCTCAAACTTCTATTTCGTATCTTTACAGTTAACCAATTTTTATGTTTTTATATGTTATTCTCCCCAATAAAAGTCTTTTAATTAAATTTTTCTTTCTTTTTACATTTTTTATTTTGATCGCAATTAGCACTTTTTTATATTTCACTGTTTTATCAACTTTTATTGTTTTAATTTTATCATCTTTTAAATTTTTATGTTTCATTTTGTTACATTTCTCATTGAATTTCCCAACTTTAAATTTTCTGGTTTTGTATTTTAATTTCGCTCTTAATTTTTTAATTTTCCATTTTTTACGATTAGAACTTTTTCTCGTTTCAACTACACAGAGAATAAGGTGCCAGCTACGCCACTGAGGTGATAATTATTGGTTATTATTGCGAAGATAAATTTCGCCTAGAAAACCATCGTATTGACCTTTTTTGGTGATACGGTGTTGCAGTGTTTAGAGTGATTGATAAATAGGCAGTGTGAGTGTTGTTCGTTAAGATTTTTGAAGATTAACACAGTTACAAACAATTTTCCGATTCACCAAAAAGTGAGGTTAATTTAGTGATAACATGTAAACCCCGGAATCAGACATGATACGGACTCCCCCCAAAAACATTAATCCACCCCAAGTGGTAGAAAGACATAACGAAACCGGTCAAACGTGTTACAGTCAAAATACGCAGTTTTCAAATCTGCAACCACCAGGGACGTACTTCCCCAATATGCAACAAACACCATTAGTGTACTACAATCAAAATTATCCGCCGATTGTACAATATCCGGGTCAACACATAGTGGACCCCCTACAAATGCATCAACAACAACCACAAAGTCATCAACAGCTACCGTTAGTACCACCAAGTCAGAATGAACAATGGAAAGTTATGAGCAAGAAGCGAGGAAGAAGAGACAGCCCAGAACCACAAACAAGAGTCACCAAACAATCTATACTGTCAAACTACAGGTTGAATGCCCCCATTGAATCAAACAATAGATTTGGAGCCCTAGTATAGCGTAACTCGGGTCACCGCACCAGTTACGTATAAAAGCACGTGTGGCTAAACAAATCAGATAAATAGTACTCCAGATAACGCCTTTATCATGGGAGCGGAGCTTCGGCTAGCTAGAGAGCTCAGGGTGAAGGTAGCTCAAAAAAAAAGGAAAAGTTTATTACCCGGCGCCACACGATTTTTCCCGCTCCCAACTCTTGGTGTTACCTGAATAATCGTGAAAGCTTATATGGAAAAAAAAACAAAAGCATAAATGAAGCACCAAAATTAATTATAATTTATTAAAAATAAAGTCAATCAGGAAAAACAGCCAAATCAAAAATATTAAATAGTCAAATATAATAGATAGCTATAACTCAAACCAAAAATTCAAACAGTTAAATAAATAATTTCGCACGCGGACAGATCTGTTGGCGTTCACACTTATCTTACAAGTACGCTAATTCTGCGTACTTATCAATCAAACAAAATTTTAATGTTAGGTTGAAAAAAAAATATATATAATCTTCTTGTTGTTGACCGAAAACAATCGAACAGCGCAAATAGACAGTTTATAAATCAATAAAATAAAACAATGGTCACTTATCTTATTGCGGTGGTTCCGCCTCTATGCTACGCCGCTGCAAATTTTCCACGCCAATGGGTTACCAAACAAAACAAAACCTCGAATCGCCGAGTCTTCAAAATATAGACTGCGTTGTGCTTAACTGCTTGGGACTTCTTAAAACCCAGAAAACAAACCAATAATAGTGTGGAGAAGTTCCAATCACTTCCAAATAGCACCCTGATCAAACCAACCAACGATAATTTCCAAACTAACGGATAAACCAACTTTTCTCTGAATAACCAGGTAAATTCGTATTCCCAACCTCAAAACTTTAGCTTAACTTCCAGAAATAATTTTCAGTAAACGCTATCGAATAACCAATCGGTTTTTATTTCCAAAGTGACGAACCAGAAACCATAAGTAGTAAATCTTGATGGGTTCGTAATAATTTCAACAGCTCAAATCGGTGTATCGCAGATTATCCCACTTCAGTGGCAATGGATTATATTGACCAAAAAAAATAACAATATACCTCCAAACTCGAACAAATAGTTAACGATCCCAAAATAATGGTACGGAATTATAATTTTCCAATATTTAACTAAATTATTCAACTTTACACAAATTTTTGCAGGTCAAAAATTATTCTAACCCCGTATCTACCTTTTATCTATCTGATTATATGTCACTTCCTGAAAACTAGGAAATATTTTTAATTCCCCTAGAAAATTATCAAAAGTATGGACAGAGATAATTTTACCGCCAACTTTTACAAATATAAATAAGTATGGAATTAAATTAAAACCCTTATGAAATGGAAATATAAATTACAAAATGAACTTGGTCTTATAAATGTACCCTTTCCTCCCTATTATTGAAGGTTACTAGTCGGTACCCGTTAAGGTCTGTAATCGAAGGTTACACTAGCAAATGAAGAAAAGGATGGAGAAGATACCGAAGAAAATGAAGTCGCCGAAGTAAATAAGGAAACAAAGGTCCCTAAACCACCACCTATATTTGTTGACGGCGTGGAAAATATTACTCCGTTAACGGAATTATTGCAGGAGGTCGCTAAGGACGACTATGTTATGAAGATATTACATAATAAACAGGTTCGACTACAACCAATGTCAAAAAAAAGCTATGGTGTAATCATTAAGGGACTAACAGATAAGAAAACACAATTTCACACCTACCAACTGAAAGGTGATAGGTCATTCAGAGTAGTCTTACGGAACATGCATCCAACGAGAGCATAGAAGAACTTGGTCACACCGTGGTAAATCTACACAACATCCGCTCAAGAAAAACTAGAGACCCACTACCACTTTTCCATGTCGATCTAAAAACAAATCCTAATAACAAAGAAATTTATAATTTGACACGCCTGATGAACTCTATTGTTAGTTTTGAACCACCTTACCCGAAGAGAGAGATTCCACAGTGCACAAAATGCCAGCAGTACGGCCACACTAATAAATTCTGTTTCAGACAAGCAAGATGTGTCAAATGCATGGGTAATCACGCCACCAAAGATTGCCCAAGAAAGGAACGCGATCAAAACGTACAATGCGTGCTATGTGAGGGCAACCATCCAGCCAATTACAGGGGTTGCATTGTATACAAGGACCTACAGAAAAGAACTTATCCAACATTAAGAGAGAAAAAAAACTATCCAAATATCCAACCCAATAAACAATAACATAAATAATAGTAACCCACATATCCACAATAACCGAAACGTATTTTCAGATAACTCATATTATGACGGATTTTTGATTCTACATCCGTCATTGATCAACCTGGTACAATTAATTTGTTTGGCCACTGCCTTTCTATTCAAATTTATTGAGACGGTAGTGTATACACTTCCATTGTCACTTCAATTTTTCCGTTTCTTCCGTGAAAGCGCATGACGGCGGCCATGCTGGGTAATAAGTTCACTTTTGTTCCGGAGACCGAAGCGTGTAGTTCGCAAAGTGTGTGCAGTTGTAATCAAAGTTAATTTAATTGCGGGTGCAAGTATAATTTAGTACACCGAGTTATTCTACTTCAACATCGAGTACACAGGGGTGAGATTGGCATATATTTTTTCGAATACGGAAGTTACCGTAGATTTTTCGCTTCGACATCTGGCCATCCACCATATTTTGTACTTCGCTTATCTGTTCCATCCGATTGCAGTCTGCGCATGCTTGAGCGCCCTCTTGGGGCTTTTGATGGTGACAAGTTTTTGTCAACAAAAGCTCAGCCGAATTATTTTATTTAACATCCACCCGCTTTTGTTAAATCCGTGCATAAGTCCTGATCGTCGTGTCCGTTGCCAATTGTTGTCGAACTGTAATATTTGTTGTGGCACGACCTGCCAATAAACCGAGCGAGCCTGCGTCCTATGTGCTGGTGGATTTGGATTTCACTTTGGAACCACCATAGGGATATGAGATTAAGATCGCAGCGCCGCTGGGTTGAAACAGTCGTTTGTTACTGTCCTCCGAGGTGAGCCGTGAAGAGCTGAACCTCCATTGTTTTTTAATTAACAGTCGTTAATTAAGGTGTTTTGTTTTACGTTTTGAGATTCGTTTTTAATCATATTTTATTTGGTGACAAAACAGTTTACTTATCAATAATCAAGGAACCGAGTTTTTGCCTAGAAACGGAGGTTAACAAGCGAGTTTTAACGACATGACGCTAAATTTTTTTGTGCTCCGTCGAATTTAAGTTTTTTGAGTTTTTTTCGGAGAATTCCGCTCAAGAATGTTTACTGAGTGGCGAGGATCGATATCGTGTAGGGTGTAGTGATATTTTTAAGCACCCAGTGATCAAATATGGATCGATGGTCGATTTTCTCGGAATTAACCTTTTCTAACGACGCCGGGCCATCTTGGGAAAATATCGATGGTTCCGATTTTGAAATCTGGCAAAAGGCATAACAACGCTACCATCAGGCCGAAGTTTTTCTTTTTTGAATCTTTCTGACTTCAACCATGGGAAGACCAGAGGTTTTTCCAGAAACCCCTAAAGAAAATTGGCGCCAACTTTAACCTCAAGAGGGGCGAATCCAGAATACATCAGTTTGGAAAATTTTATTCTTTTAATGGCGTGCAACATGTTATACGAATTTCAAAACAACTAGTTCAACAATCTGGTGATATAGTCGATTTTAATTACTTTCTTATTCAAAGAGCAAATAACTAATTTTTGGGTTATAACATTTTCGTACAATAGTGTTTTTTTTTAATGCTTTTAGGTAAATTATTTCTAATAACAGAAGCTTTTTACGAGACGAAGGTATACCATCGAATCCAAATTTTTCATAGAGAACGTCAACAACATGAATCGTAAGTAGTTCAAAATTTCACCTTTTTGTGCAAACTGTTAAATAACCAACTCACCTTTTTATAGTCATAGCTAATAATATTCTATTATCTGCTTATGTTTTTGCCTACCTTCAGTAGGGTAAGTAGTTTCAATTTTAAAGCGTTATTTGTACGCTATTTTTTTGTAAGATAATTAAAATTCGTTACTACGCCAGACCAGAGTAAAAATCCATTTCGATCAACGGTCAACCGATTTAACACGATGTCAATCGACCCGCCGATTTATTTTTGTAATTGAATATTTTTTAGTACTGTTGTAATTAATTTTGTGTGTAATCAAGAATCTGTTTTATTTGTTTATTATCATTTCATCTTTCCTTTTGATTAAATGTGTGTATTCCAAACAATCAAGTTTTATTTATTTTAAGTTCAAATTTTGTCTGAGTAAAAGTTATTAGTAAAACGAACGCTTCTACTGAGGCTGGCGCCCAAACAAAATAATTATTGAGCAGAGCAAGGTTCCTTTTAAGTACCCACGATTACCGAAAGGTACCCCAGTATCTCCGATGCGGGGTAATTCCCAAGAGCTGGCTGCTACGTACCGTACATCTACGAGCATGACAAGAGGCAGGCGTAACCGAAACCATTTTGTGGTTCCATTTTTTAATTTCACTACCACCGGTTTCGACCGGAACAGGGTAAAAATGTGAACTAAAGTTGCGTACATTCGTGTTTTAACAGCTATATACTTTGTTAATAGCCGCGCTTATGTTCCGTTCTATTTTACGTGTTTTTCATTCCCTTTTCCAAGTGAACTTGTTATTTTGTTAAATTACGGTTAGTGTTGTTTAGTAGTTCATCTTCCTGCAGTTAAATAATATAATATACGGTTAGGTGAGTTTTATTTTTAGATTAATTTTTGAGGTTAATTTTTAAAATTTGCAGATATGTCGGATTCTTACGAATTAAGATTAAGTCTTCTTGACTATCTCAAATATTTAGAGGGGTCTGAAACATCTAGATGTGTTTATGAAGGCGAAGCAGTTTTAAACGAAGGGCATGTTGTTTTATGTGGTAAAACATTCATACAAGCGAAGCAGAACAAAATAAATATTGTAGCATTGTGCATCCAATCTACTGCAATAAATGCTGATCCCCATAAAATTAATGGAGTTTTAGATGTAGAAGATAGGAAAGTCACAATAGAGTCGATGGTTTGCTCGTGCAAAGCAAACAACAGCGGAAGGTGTAAACACATATCAGCTGTTCTACTTATAGGTGTGTAACATTCCATAA
This sequence comes from Podabrus alpinus, assembly GCA_932274525.1. NCBI lineage: Eukaryota > Metazoa > Arthropoda > Insecta > Coleoptera > Cantharidae > Podabrus > Podabrus alpinus. Next base: position 10,114,184 of record OW026452.1, read on the forward strand.
ATTTTGTTCAAAGTTAATTTAGTTTTTCGTTTTAGGAACGATTTATTAAAAATGGAGGTGATTTCATCTACCGATGTAAACTGTGTATGGTCCACAAAGCTACGACTCAAGATACAAGCCGACAAGCTCAAGACGACAAGCATAGCAGTACCGGAAATGCCTTGTTTAAAGGAAACAAAATTTAATTTATGATTTATTTTATTTTGATCTTACAGTTTATAGTATTATAATATGGTAATAAATATAATAGGGTAATAAATGTAAAAATAAATGTAAAATAAACGCAAAAGTTATCTTTTTTTATAAATTTTGGAGTTTTACTATAAATAAATTTATCATTTCCCAGAATTGGTTTGGAAAGATTAGTGAGACCAGATATAATAATTAAAATGTCATGGATATGTGGCACTAATGACCACTGCTAAAGTTTGTGAAATTTCGTGTTGGCTTTCGGATTCGTTTTTCTTGTCTTTCTGTTCTGGCTTCACTCGACGATTCACATATTCCCACTGGCAGCTTCTGAGAAGGAACAGCTATCGTCTTTAATTTTCTTCTTTTAACATCGGAAGCATCTCCTAAAAGTGTCGCATAAAAAACTAACCTCAAAAATATTTTAAATAAGAAATTACTTGCCTCGTGTAAAATAATCATATTCTGTAAAATGTAGTGAACACACTTTCATAAACTTTGTTACAGTGTTTCCAATTTTTAATCCACATTTTTCTAACATCGACCATTTCCTGAACTTCCAATTTATTTACCACAAGCGTCTTGTGTTTTTCAGCTGTGGGGAATAAATGAAAACTTAACTCGGGATTTTTCTTTGCCCAAGATGAACATTGAGGCACTGAACAATAATGATTATTGTTCATATCGAAGTGTGTTACTAGAAAATTTTATTAACCGTCGAAAACTTTTAAAATCCGCACTAAACATATGCAAAATAAATATTATGTGTACGGTACTTTAGTTCGGTCAAATTCCGCTAGGTGCCGTGTTGCTTATCACTATATCCCTATTGGTTTATCAACACATATAACCAGAGTATTTTGGAATAACTCTTTGGGGTTAAAAGTCCATCGTACGAGTATAACCAGAGTATTTTGGAATAACTCTTTGGGGTTAAAGTCCAGCCATCGTCCTGCTGCCGAATCGTGGGGTCGCTGCGAGAAACATCATCACTCAAGGCGTGCAGTCCTTCCTAGTGGATCGAGGTTTAGCGGACAGCAAGTCAACATCCATTCTCGTGGGCAATCCATCCAAGCGGATTGGGGTACCTGTCACTACGATTTTGTGAGCTTACCGAGCGCTGAGGTGAGACAATTTTACTTCTGATTTGTTTGGATTGTGATTGCTATATTTATATCTACGAGTATTTTTTGATTAACGTCACTAAGAGGTGTATTATTTTGACACCTCAGTTTTTTATGTTCGCTGGATCTTCCCACTGGGAGGATTGATTCACGCCATTGCATTTTTGGCTGGCTTCCGTCAGAAGTCAGCAATTATTTGTATTCACCTCCTAAAGGTTGTTGCCATTTGTTATTTTTGTGAAGTATTATTGATTATTTGTGTGTTCATTAAATCAATTATTATTATACCGTATTTTATTTCCCTGGAAGAGGGGATACACCTAACCTTTTCGGTGAGAGTTCGAGATTGGGACCCACGTCCCTCGCATACCGACGTTTACATCAATTGAGCTAGTTAATAACACCCAGGGTGTTACGGCGATGCCGTAGATTATAAGCTATCATAAAATATCCACTTCAATAATATTAAATAATAATCAGAAATGTCATATTTTCAATATAAACATAGAATTTGTTAATAAAAATAAATTCAAGTCAACGGGATCCGACTATAAATGTTAATATTTGAATATTATGCCAATCGACGTTCTTTATCAAAAGATAACTATAAAGTATTACATTGAAGAACAAAGATACATAGTTGCACAGCGCACCTGTGCTGAAAGGAAATACGCAGTCCGATTACCGCGAGAAAATTGTTATCAACAAGATTCTACGTTCGAGGTGATAAAATCCTCATATGACTAGGTTCTATTGAAACTAAGTTAATTTGTAGAGAGTTACTTTGTAATAATGTCGTATTCAAACGGGTACCGCGCTGAGAAACAAAGGAACTGTTTAATATGCATTTTTGTAAATATAACTCATATAGCGATAACAAATTAATTCCTACCCAAATGACCTCATCAAGGGAAAGAAATTTGAAAGGAGGGATGGAAAAATGAAGTCAGTCTCTCAAAGCCAGCGACCAAAATAACTTCTACCTAAAACGTACCTAATATCTGCCAAAGTGTAATATTTTTTTAACTTTCCAATTCGGAAGAAAACCTCAGTAAATAATTTCCTACAATCATAAAGAGAAATTATTATCTAATAATTACAAAAACAGTAGTGATAACGAAAATCTAAAATTCGGCGGCTTAAAAAATTGAACAATTAAAAAATTAAAAGTGTCGAATATAATACGGAAATCCTAACTAACGGAGCATTAACTACTATTAAACAAATTGAAACAGCAAATCAATCAACTCTAGAATTCGGTGTAACAATCGAGATTAGTGTAAATCAACACTATCTACGATCGTGAATCGGATTGAAGTTAATACCAATAATAAATGCGATCATACTCCAATTAAATCGCGTAAATTACTAAAAGCCGAGTGTGAAAAGAATATTACTTCAATTTAATGCAGTACTGGAATAAAATTATAAACACTTAAGTGTCCCATCTTAAACGGATCTTCACTGGAAACAATAATAGTGCGATATAAGTTTTGTGCAACACGCTACTAAATCTACGACGTGCAGTTCTAATTAAATAAAAAGTTAATCGGCGACACATTATTACAATTAACAATAGGGTCCATACATCGTTGAATTCTTTCTACGTCAGAGCTAAAATTGGAACAACCACATCTTTAAGTGTACTTCAATCAACTAATTTGCGGATTACGTCGCTTTTAAAGGTAGAAATTTGGTCTAACCAAAATCACTGTATCTATTCTTGAATTTTATGTAACAAAATTGTCAATTTTCTTCTTTGCACGATATTTTAATTCAAATATTGAATTAATGGAAATATTCCGTAAATTCATGCGAGAAATGTGTTTTATTTCAGTAAAATTGGATTGTTAATAATTAAGATCCACATTCGCATAAATTTATTAGAATTTCCCAATTTATTGACTAACCACCTTAACACTTAATTTCTTAGACATTAAATATTTTTATCTTGTGTATTTGTGAAAACTGATGTATATTTGATTACGATATTTATGAAACAATATATGTATATTCGGAATATTGATTTTTCTTACGAATTAAAAAAAAATATAAGCAAATTTCTAAGTAAGTACCACACCTGGGATGAGAGTACGAAGTCCGGAAGTTACATGTCCAACTGAGCAAAGCCACGGAGCTAATTTCGTCTATAACATAAAATATAATAACCTATCTGTTATAGATCCTAACAAGGGTTCCCCACGTTAAAAAAGTGAGGTGGTTTCCACTTCGCGTGGGAGGAGAATTCTCGATCCTGCATCCGCAGGAGAGTGGTTTTTGTCTCAATATGCAAACATAACAAGCGGAATCCAGCAACATCAAGTTGTAATCCCATCCTCACAATTTGTTACAACAAATCCACAAACATCCCAACAGTATTCAAAACTAGAACGTATGATGGAAAATATGATGGAGAAAATGGAAACACTTCTTAATCTCCTCACATCTATGCTCACAAAAATGAATTAATGACAGTACAACTTAAACTAGCGGTCTGGAATGCCAACGGATTGACTAGTCACAGCCAAGAAATCAAACTATTCTTATCCAGCCACGATATTGACATAATGTTATTCTCCGAGACACATTTTACGTCCAAGAACTACTTCAAGATACCAATCTATAAAATACTAGATGATACCCCGTCCGAGGACGGGCAGCTAGAAGGACGGGCAGGCAGCCAAGGTCATATGGCTTTTGGATTGCACTGAGAGCTTTCCTTAATCTTCATTCAACTTAAGTTACCTTGGGTAGCTTCCCGTCCTTCTAGCTGCCCGTCCTCGCACGGGGTATCATCTAGTTAATATTACAACTCGTTTTTAACTTTTTTATTCGAATTTAGAAAGTTTTTTTTATTTAATGAAACATTTATGTATTTAGAAGTTTTTTTTATTTAATAAAACATTTATATAATAATTTAATAACTAATAATAAAACTAAGTTTTACTACTACTTCCTACTTCCTCCTCCCCTACCTCTTCAAGTAAGAAATTTTCAAAATCACGCAGCGATATTGAAAATTCCTCAGCTTTTTCCTTTTTCTTTTTCTGTTCGGCAGCAATCAGTTTCTCCACTCTTTTTCTGTTTCTTATACGTTTTGCCGCCACTTTTTTTTTCGCAATATTTAAATCAATTTTACGCATTCCATTGCTGCTAAACTCACGAAGTGCCTCCTTTAACGAATTAATAGTAGCTCGTTTGAATTCTTCTCTGACTTCAAAATCTTCGTATTTTCCGAACGATAAGGCCCTCTTTAGCGCCTGTTCCACATCCTTTATTAATTCACCTGAAAACATTTTTCGTTGACGTTCAACACTTATTATTTCGTTATAATGTAATTCTGCTTATATAGTAATTTTGAGTAGGATAATCGGATTAACTGATCCGATGATACGTTGATCCGATGATACGTTGATCCGATGATACGTTGATCCGATGATACGTTGATACGATGATACTGTGACGTGGAAGTGCACTATTGATGAACGGTGGAAGTCAAAACTAGTGCTTCCAGTCACAACTGCCTCTTTTATGCTCGTCGATGTGATTAACGAAGCGGCTTAGCTTTGTACGTTTAGTACTAAGTACTCGAGAGCTGGGTAGCGACGAGGTCGCTTTCGTGGATTCTTTATTGGGTTCTTCTTTGCGTAGTAATATTCTCCGGTAGGGCGCCAGCATCGAATTAAGAACGTTCAGATGATCTTAGTTATCCTTATCGATACAAAAATAAACCAAAGTAGAAAATAAAAAGACTGACTCGTTTTGAACACACACTTTTAATATAAATTAATTTGGAATTAATCGTAACTAACATATGAGAATTCTTGTTTACACAGATAATCTGAGTAGTGAATGTTTGTATTAAAAAATAAAAATTGATAATGATTTACAAATAAAGTTGAACACAAATACATATACTTAAAATACGCAGAGCGGATCAATAGATGTCGCTTGGTTGTAGTTGAAATGTCGAACGGAGAGAACCTTCGCACTTGGTTTGTCGTGTCTACGAACTTAATTGCCTTATCAAATGCTTGCGACAAAAAAATCGCACTAAAACTACCAAAAAAGCAGGAAGTACTAACTACGTCTACTGAGGGTAGAATAATGTAAGCAGGTGATAAAATGTTAGCTACAAGCTTGGTATTTTTTTGTTAAACAATAATCATATAATAAATAGTGTTTATAACTACTTACGATTTCCCTTGAAATTATTACTGGATAATATACGATCAGATCTGATGGTTCTATCACTCCTGGTCAAAATCGTCAGGATTTTGGATGGCAAAGCTTGATCTAAAATATAGTTAAAACACAATATACGATATTGTAATAACATAAAAAGCGTAGCAATTAAATTGAATATTTGAATTATTTAAATAAGCAATTAAATTCGATTTTGTCACCAATTTTACGTTTTGCTCCTCCTGAGGTATTCGAAATGTCGATTGTCTTTACACACATGAAACTTAATAAAGGTTGGCAGATGTTTAGCAAAGCGGCGATGCTCGCTGACCCAAAATGGTGGAGATTTGTTCGTGGTTGAAATGAAACGAACAGATGTGTTGGTGGGTTTTCGAGTTTTCTTCTTATTGGAAGTTTTACACTTCTCCAGATTTGTCCAATGATATTAGGATCAATATTATAAAAGAATAGTTCACCTCGATAGATTGGCTGCGATGTTTTGCGATATTTTCCGGATTTAGAAGAATGGAGTCGCTCGATTTTGCACATGTGTTTGGACAAATTTCTCGATTGTCAGAATAAAAATCGGTTTTCGGGATCTATATTGATCTTAGCGAATCTAAAAAGTAACACTTCACTCGGCGTGACTTTACTAGTCATAAACTTGATAATTATGTCGATGAAACTTAATCGAATACTATTAAAATTAATAATTTTATGGAGCTGAAATTTTTGCGTGTTGGCGTTACTAAAATCGGTTTGCAAGAGTGTGATTTTTAATCGAATCTGCGCCGACTCGATATCGATGCAACCTTGAATGTTAGCGGTTAGCGACCTACTCTACCGACATTTTATTAGAATATCATTGATTAGGTAGGTAAGGAAGATAAGTAATACTCAATGGTTTATAACGAGTTATTAGAAAGTGTTACTAAATTAGAATAATAATAGTAGCAAATAATAGTAAACCATAATAATAGAAATAAAATTAGCTTTGCTATGCAAAGCTGGTCGAAAAATCATACATAATTAGAAATTTGTAACATAATTATTTATTAAAAATTCATAAACCCTAAAATTAAAAATAAAGTTCTCACAGTGAGACCAGGATAACAGAATTCTGTTACAATACGTTCATCCGATTGGTTATGAAATTATCCGTTATGCGTTCGGTTCGGTTCTGTTTGCTTCGGGTATTTGCATTGTCGACGGGATTTCGAGGATAGATACGGATATCACGTTCAAATGGAGGTTCGCCGTCATCATTTACGAACACCATTGCAATTTCATTGGACGTTGGAGCATTGTAACGTCTTTGATCAGACTGCCGATCACGCCGCATCACCATATTGACGACCGGAACTGGTTGTCCTTCTTCTTCGGCTCGTACACGCTCTTGTTGCTCAATTTCTTTCATCAGGCAATATGAAGCTGCGATACGATTGTTGACGCGGAAGAAACGATCGATTTTCTCAATCACTTCAGGTAGACAACCTCTATTCTCAGGCAGATTTACTCTTTCATTGACCGCTTCTGTCGTGTCCATTACATACAGTTGTGCAAACTTTCTTGTTTGTCCTTCAGGTGGATACAGGTTTGTGGTTCTGTGGTACGTCTGTCCATGAATTTTGAAAACGTATGGTCCGTTACCCGGCATTGAAACAATCTCTGCTCCCATTGAAGCGAAAGAAACCGAGGAATTGTAAGAGCGGATGTGCTGACGAAAGTTCTTGTAGTAAGGATTATCTGAAACTGAAAGCATAGAGCGAAGAAATTCGGGATATAACAATAGATTCCCATGTTGATCGAGCGGTTGCGGAATCTTCACTTTTCCTTTATGACAGCAGTTGTTAAATTGTTTATCAACTGGACCGAGCGAGCGTCAGCAGCTTGCCGCGCTTGAGTTTCTTCTAAAGTTTCACGTTGTTGACGTATCGCATGGGACCGAGCGTCAGCAGCTTGCCGCGCTTGAGTTTGTTCCAAAGTTTCACGTTGTCGACGTATCGCATGAGACCGAGCGTCAGCTTGTCGCTGTGATCGAAGCTGTTCTTCTGTGTTATTAGCTCTTGTACGTGCTTTTCTCTCACGATTCAATCGCCGTCGCTTTGCAGCAGGATTTTCAAAATTTTCATTATCCATTATGGAAGTTCACATAATGCTTTTTTGGAAATAGCTGTCCTATATAGACAAATTGATACGATGATACGTTGATCCGATGATACGTTGATACGATGATACGTTGATACGATGATACGTTGATCCGATGATACGTTGATCCGATGATACGTTATGCGTTTGGTTCGGTTCGGTTTGCTTCGGGTATTTCCGTGGGACAGACAGAAAGAAAGACTTGGCCTTTTATAATCAGAGATACGACACACAACATCCGAGTGGTAGGGCTAGAGGCGGTACAGCTATCATAATCAAAAATACCATCAAACATTATGAATCCATTAAATATTCTCAAGCCCATCTTCAAGCTACAAATATAGTGATTGAAGAAACTAATGGATGCACCACAACGATATCAGCAGTCAAGACCAATACCTAACTTACTTCAATATGCTCGGTAACCGTTTCATTGCAGGTGGGGATTACAACGCCAAGCATACGAATTGGGGATCAAGACTCACAAATCCAAGGGTTCGACAGTTATATCGAGCTATGCAATCAAAAAAATTGGATCACTGTTCCACTGGGCAACCTACATACTGGCCTACAAATAAAGAAAAACTGCCCGATGTGCTGGACTTCTGTGTGGTTCGAGGAATTGCGCACAACCAAATCAGTGTGGAGGCTTATTTTGAGCTTACCTCGGATCATTCCCCAATCATATGATACATTATCTTTCCTTACTGCTCTAATGAGAAGCAGTTTGGAAAAGATAATGTCCACGCAGAAGGATGAACCATCTACTTTAATTTTGCGTGGGGCCCTGGTGGTCGATTTAAACTAGCTCGTTTATTGCGGCAGCGAGAGTCGTGGATCGTGTGAAAGAAACGCCCCGGAGAAATCAAGGAAACAGCTTTGCTAACACAACACAATTAAAATGGACAATTGGATGTTAATTGTCAGAAGGCAAGGATATAAGCGATGTCGGATGTAACAGGTGTTATCCGACCAAAACAGGCACATTGGCAACGACATTGCCACCGAAAATCGCTCCCAAACATTACCAAATGGTAATATAAAAATCCCACGATAAAGTGGAACCATATCGAACTCCCAAATATAAAACAAACGGCAGCAACCTCGATGAAATGCCGCACCCTGTATACGGGTCGAACATCGCAGCCTTTCATAAAAAAAAGAACATAAAATCAAAAAATAAACACAAAAAAAATATCGAAAATAAAATTTCAAATATGAAATTTGAACGTACGACGATCATTCTGGAGTCCATCGTCAAAGCATTTCACCATACGCTGTTCGATGTAATAAGTGGAAATAAATACCCTGAACAAGTTATGGAAAGGGATCTTGGGCGTAGGGAGCAAATGCAAAGAAAACGATAGATTAAATTCGACGCGTTTCGACGGAACGTTCCGCCATCATCAGGACTGTAATCAAGACAAAAATACAAAATTAAGATCGCCATAACAAAGTTAATACAAGACACAACAGTATTTACACAAGTGAATCGTACCTCTTAATCTAGATGGTATAGTAATTCTGTAGCATAACAACAATTATGTAGCGAGCAGTGGGTGCATATCAAACATCACACATCAAACAGGACAAGACAAAAAATACTAGCGTGTCAAACATGTAGCAACGGCGAGTACAAATTGTAATAAATATAAACAAATTAATGTTAGTCACATACAGTAGTCCGAACAATAAAATCAACCATGTGGCAACAGCCAAGCAAACAAGTTCAAAATCAAGCACCCAAAAGCAACCACAAGATCAAATAAAACAGGCTATAAGTCTAACTTCACACTGATGGCACCGGAACTAAAACGGTGTAGTAAACTCGAACTACCGTATATAAGATGGCCGTCCAAACAAACAGCACCGGAACGGCGAGAAACACTTCAACTTGAGCTACATTATACAAAATGGACGTCAAAACAAACTGCCGCGTACCGGCGAGAAACAATTCAACCACGTCGCCCCGTTTTGTTGTTAAACAAAAGTTTACATCAATCCCTGAAAACATCTTTGTGGATATGATCTCCATCATTTTTAACAACAGCTATTTCCAGTATGATGGCATATTCTACTCCCAGTTGGTGGGTTCGGCTATGGGGGACCCGTGTAGTCCTATTTTCGCTAGCTTTGTGATGCACGACCTGCTGATGAATTTTGTTGGATCTATTCAGTTTGCCCTCCCATTCCTGATGCTCTACGTTGACGATATGTTGATGGCCATACCATCTGATCGGGTGGATACATGCCTGGAGGTCCTGAACGACTACGACCCGCTAATTAAGTTCACGGTTGAATTGGAGGTGGATGGTAGAATCCCGTTTCTGGATCTGCTGGTGTGCAGGAGGGAGAATGGATCGGTGTACACTGACCTCTATGTTAAGCCGTCATCTACGGATAGAGTGCTGAATTACAACTCGGCACATCCACTCAACCAAAAGATGAGCGTTGTTAACACCTTGAAACACCGCATTAATACGTGTGTAAGTCCTGATTTGCGTTATGCGCGGCTTACTCAGTTACAGGCCCAGCTTTTGAAGAATAGCTATCCCCAGAGATTGGTGCAGATGGCACTGTTCGGTCCGAATAGGGCACCTTCCAGGTTACGGGTGGAGCCCGATGCTTCCTCTTTGACGAACTTGCGTTACCACAAAATAACATACCACCCTATGATGGCCAGTAGACTAAAGATCATTTTGAGGGAATTTATCCAGAAGGGTCATATTGGACTGGCGTTCTACACGAGGTTTGGATTGGGGCGGTTGGTCTTCTCGAACGTCAAGGATGAGGTTCCGCTGCAATACAGGAGTGGTGTGGTCTACAGAATTGTATGCGAATGCGGTAAAACTTACGTTGGTCAAACCGGTCAGTTGCTGTCTAAACGCCTAAGCCAACATAGATATGATGCTAAGACTGGCTCCAGTAAGACCGGTATCTCGGAACATCTCAAAATATGCAACCACTCCTTCGTCGATGATGATGTCAAGATTCTGGCGAATGAAGCATTTTTCCCCAGGAGAGCGTTTTTGGAGGCTGCGTTTATTGGTGAGGAAGTCGACAACGTCAACAAAGTCACAGATTTTGAGCCGATTAGCGGTGCTTATAAGGCACTCTTAACTGTGTTTAACAACAAAACGGGGCGACGTGGTTGAATTGTTTCTCGCCGGTACGCGGCAGTTTGTTTTGACGTCCATTTTGTATAATGTAGCTCAAGTTGAAGTGTTTCTCGCCGTTCCGGTGCTGTTTGTTTGGACGGCCATCTTATATACGGTAGTTCGAGTTTACTACACCGTTTTAGTTCCGGTGCCATCAGTGTGAAGTTAGACTTATAGCCTGTTTTATTTGATCTTGTGGTTGCTTTTGGGTGCTTGATTTTGAACTTGTTTGCTTGGCTGTTGCCACATGGTTGATTTTATTGTTCGGACTACTGTATGTGACTAACATTAATTTGTTTATATTTATTACAATTTGTACTCGCCGTTGCTACATGTTTGACACGCTAGTATTTTTTGTCTTGTCCTGTTTGATGTGTGATGTTTGATATGCACCCACTGCTCGCTACATAATTGTTGTTATGCTACAGAATTACTATACCATCTAGATTAAGAGGTACGATTCACTTGTGTAAATACTGTTGTGTCTTGTATTAACTTTGTTATGGCGATCTTAATTTTGTATTTTTGTCTTGATTACAGTCCTGATGATGGCGGAACGTTCCGTCGAAACGCGTCGAATTTAATCTATCGTTTTCTTTGCATTTGCTCCCTACGCCCAAGATCCCTTTCCATTACTACTATAAGGAGCGAGAATTTTTCCTTTCTGAACAAGTTAGTTAAACAAAACACAAATATATCATATAATTAATAATTAAAAGTTTATTAAATATCAACTTGAACATTCGATCCACTTCACACTTGCGAGTGTAAATGAGATTAGATAAACGTATATCACCTCGCCGCAGCAACATAAAATTTGCAAGGCCATCGCAATCTTGGCAACCACTCTAAGAATAAAAAATGCAAGACAAAAAGGCAAACCAAAATGTTACACATAAAAAATACAGGAATTGGCCAAGGGTGAACTCCAACGTCATCGTTCTCCAGGTATTCGGAGGAAAATTTGGCCAAATTACTTATCGAGTAACTGCGAGGCAATTATCAAAATAAATGGGTGCGTTTAGCGAAGGTCAACGGCTGAGAAGTTGACTACAGCGGTTTCGCTAAACGGTACGCTGAGCAAGCGCTTACTTACTCACAAATTTTCATTTTTAATTTTTATCATTATCTCTCCAAAACAAATTTAATTTTAGAATAATTTTTAATTTTTACTATTAATCTACTGAAACCAATTTTAATTTTTAAACAATTTTTATAACTTATCAAACTTTATCTTTATCTTCCTTTCTTATTTGACATTGACTTTTAGTTTTATAAATTTTTAATTTAAACTTTATGAAAATTATTGAGAAAATTTTCCGTTTAAAAAAATAATGACTCCCCCGCTTATCTAATCTAAAGCCCAATCACGTTCGGGCGCCAATAAAAGATTTTAACTCCCACGTTTTTATCAAAATTAAGAAGCTGCAATATTGAACGAAAATTAAAATAGTTACTCCCCCGCTTTTCTTATCAAACTGCCCCACGTTGGATCGACAATAAAAGATGCCGTGATAAGCTACTGTAAAACGTAATTTTTATAGCGGGGTAAACAAACGGCACTTTTTTATTACTTCCGGCTAGCTTTTGTGGGCGTTACAATGGTTCGATTAAATGTAGAAGCACATTCTACAATGTTGCGGATAATTCTCAACCTATCCCAAAAGAAAGACAATAAATTTTGCATGTACCCGAATCCTATTCGTACCTTTTAACGCTGTACCTATTTTTTAAAGCAAATTAAACTAAAATAAAATCTCCTCACTCCGAAACCTGTTCATTTATTAATACAAAAATTAAATCTATGAAACAAAATTATAAATTTCAACAAAACAAATTAAGTGTACAATTAACCTTACTATAAATAATCTAACACCCCCAGATTTAATCGCACTAATTAAAATTTTATCAGAAAATATTGTCTAACGATCGTTTAACTTAACGTACTCAAATTATCGTCTTACCGTTTTCACCACCGTCGAAGAGAATTGGTCCTGATGTTTTGCACGCCGCCTACGTGATGTGTTCCAACCTCAGCATCCTCCAATTATCGTTCGAATTATACAATCATCGCCAACCATAGGTGATCAATTACTTTTTCCAAAATTCAATCTTCCAAACAACAAATTTCCACGATATTATATGTTTTGACGGACACCGTGAGAATCCATTCACAAAATTAAATTACAAAATTATATCCTCTCTTGCATACGAACGCCATCAGAGTCCATTAACCAAAAATACGTCCTTACTCATACACGGACATGAAGAGAGACCGTGAGTCCTCGTCCTTCAAGAAAACTCCCCTTTCCAAAACTTATCTCTGAGACGGCGTACTTTAAATTTTGAATTCAATCTGAATTTTTCCCGTAACTTCACTCTTTCTTTATCAGTTAAATTTTCGATTCTTCGCGTTTACCTAACCTTTACAAATTTTAATATTACTTAATTTGTTTTAATTTCAAAATTGAACAATTACACCAATGATTTATAATTTCTTTTCTTACATGTTTCAGGAATCTATTATTTTGTGAAAAGATTAAATTTAATATCAGTTCTTTGGATATTTGATCAAGCAGCTCTTTTATTTTAAAGGTACTTGTAAGACTCAGGTACAATCCAATTAACTAGCATAAATAGTGGCTTCTTAACCTTTACCTTTTTATGGATGTGCTTTTAACTCAATCGAACTGACCCTATTGGACCATTGCATCATTGCACTCAGTACGGACATGCATTAAGCTATTTGCACACAAAGGGACCTTTGGGGACCTTATATTGTGATAGACGACTTCAAATGGGATAATATTATTGAGTGTTGATCTTTGTTGGTCTGTCAGTACAATTAAATTTGCGAGAACGTAAAAGCATGGATTGCATAAAAACCAAATTATGCCTTTCCACCCAAAACATCGACGTAAAATTGTCACGAGGACTTCTTCTTTGTTGCAACGCAGAGCAACAAACGGAAGGTTACATCGAAAAATGGTAATCGAACTGAACATTAAATAAAAAATAAAAGGGGGGTAAAATTCACGTTGACGCCGGGGTGCTCAAAATTTTCTATCTGCTGAAGGTGGAGGAAGACTAAATTATGTACTTTAAGAAAGAGGATTGAGGTTCTTATCAAAATACGTATAAATTTACGCCACACATTAACCATGAATCAATCGATTCTTTCTATCTTCATTAGCAATCGGTAGCAATCCTCGCGTGAAAATATACAAGAACCCTAACTACGCCAAGAACATCAGGGGCGTGTCAAACCTGATGTCAAACATCGGAGTATCCAAGACCGCTAAGAAGAGAATGCGCGGTCCCAGTGTGACGACAAGACATCGGGAGGAATTGTGCCAGACCTGTTGGCATTGAAGCATGAGCTAACAGCTAAAGTAACAGCTATTATGAAAACAAAGGAAGAGGTGGAGAGAGGCGTTAACTATAGGAAGATAACTTATTTGCATCAATAGGATAAAGACAAGGCACTGCATCACAACACCATCTACTGGTGTAGGTCCAACTGTTCGCATCCCACGTAAGGATGGGAAACGGTTTCTTCCAGCTTGCCATGGTTTCGATCCTGTCAGGATTTGGTCTGTTGAAGTCCGAATAAATAATAAGGAACTTTATTACGACTTCAAATTACGGAGCGCCATCTTGTGATTGCCTTTTGTACTGTAAAAGTGTTTCAAAAACTGCAATAAAGTTTGCGAATGTAAATAGTATATAATCAAATGTTCATCTGAGAATTACACCAAGTCTGAGTAAAATCGAAGAGGATCAAGAAAATACCTGCGTTAATATGATACGGAATGACCCCTTACAAATAGAGTTGTAATATTGCATTTCAATTTTTTTTAAATTAGCGCGGTTTTTTTTTAAATTCAAACAAAATATAAACAAGGTAAAACAGGAAACGAAAGGGACAAAATGTTGATCTTTTAGGATGGTCATGTGGGATGACTCACAGAAAAAATAGAAAGTTGACCGGTTAAGGGCTGGGAGAGAGGGGGAGTAGGTAGAAGAACGCAAAGATCATTGTTAGAATGGGGTAGAAGAAGGAAGTCTTTAAGCGACGCGTGCTTAGTGCCAAAAGAAATTTTATATTTTATTTTAATCAAGATAAGATTATTATCAAACGAGATGTTTAAATAATAGCTACAAATTAAGTGCGTAACATGTCAGTAAAAATTTTATCATATATTTATATTTTTGTGAAATAAAGTTACACGAGGAATGCTCGCTGTAATGATCGATGCATTTGCTCAAATGAGCAAAGGACGTGTTTGAGGTTATGTCTCATATTTCGTAAAGTGATCAAATTATGGAAAATCATATAACCATATCGACGGAATTGAATAAATTCACAAAAGGTGAGTTGGTGGAGTTAATTATTCACGGAAAACTGCCTTTAGGCAAACTCAAAGACGGTAACATACTCTTCAGCTATGAAGTATATATGAAGCTGAAAAGTGAAAATGAAGAAAAGAATGATGCGAATGGTGAAGCACGTGGCTTTAAAAATGAATTGATCGATTCCTTAAAACAACAAATTGCAAATTTAAACGAATTGGTAAGCGATAAAAACAAAATTATTTATTTTATGAACGAAAAAATCATCGCGTGTGAGAGCAATGCACAAAATTCATTAAAAGAACGTGATAGGCAACCGAACGTACTTACAGAAAATATTCGATATTCTAGTGCGTCGCATGCCTTAAACGATGGAAATAAAAACTAGAAACTTAACCTAAAAAATCAAACACCGAGTACTAGTGATAACATTCAACCTAATTTAAAAAATGAAACCCTTACAGTCAATCGTAGTAAACATGAAAAACATGCTAGTATACCCAACGGATACGTAAATGCAACAAAACAT
This sequence comes from Podabrus alpinus, assembly GCA_932274525.1. Taxonomy (NCBI): domain Eukaryota; kingdom Metazoa; phylum Arthropoda; class Insecta; order Coleoptera; family Cantharidae; genus Podabrus; species Podabrus alpinus. The sequence goes on from OW026452.1 coordinate 10,129,870, forward strand.
AATGTGAAATTCAATGCCGAGAACAACAGCAAAATAACTAAAGAAGATCTGGCGAGAGGAATCTCATTAGCACAGCAAGATCAATTAATAAATAAACAACAACTAGTGGACAAGGACGGATTTATAAAAGTAACACATAACAGAAACAAAAAACGTCAAACTATTACGGTAGGGAATAACACTGATACAAATGCTCTCGGTTTTGCAGATACGATGATACAAAATCTGTCCTTACTACTCTAATGAGAAGTAGTTTGGAAAAGATAATGTCCACGCAGAAGGATAAACCATCTACTTTATATTTGCGTGGGGCCCTGGTGGTCGATATAAACTAGCTCGTTTATTGCGGCGGCGAGAGTCGTGGATCGTGTGAAAGAAACGCCCCGGAGAGATCAAGGAAACAGCTTTGCTAACACAACACAATTAAAATGGACAATTGGATGTTAATTGTCAGAAGGCAAAAAAGATATTAGCGATATCGGATGTAAATAGGTGTTAGCCGAACAGAATTAGTACAGTGGCAACGACACTGCCACCGAGAATCACTCCCAAAAACAAACCAAAGGCATGTTCGAATGGTTAAATAAAATTCCCACAAGAAGGTGGAACCATATCGAACTCCCTACGATAAAACAAATGGTAGTAACCTCGATGAAATGCCGCACCCTGTATATGGGTCGGACATCGCAGCCTTTCATAAAAAAAATAAACATAAAGCAAAATAAACACAAAAAAAATGTTTAACATAGAATTTCAAATATGAAATTCGAACCCATGTCAAACGCTTAGGAATTTCAAAGTCATTGCAGTTGACCAACGCCGGTTGATGTTACCTAGTGAAATTTAAATGCACAAATAAGACTCAATGAATAATACATAATTAAATAATATTATTAATTAAAATAATTATCAAAAAGTAAAGTTTAGCATTGGCATTAAAATTCACGTATTCGAACGTGTGATAAGATATAATATCTCATCGAGCAGAAATACAAAAACTTACGGCGTATCAACTATTTCGGCCAACATTCGTACAAAAAAAATATGCAAGACGATGAAAACCTATGTTATAAAATAACACATAAAAAAATATAAAAACAGCCAAGGGCTAATTAAACGCCATCGAACTCCTGATGTTCGGAGGAAAAAATTGGCCAAGTCGAGTAATGCATTTCCCTGTGAAGTGATCAGTTCAAATTATAAAAACTTACCGAACTGAGAAAAAAATATCCCTCCAGAAAAATATGGACAGGGTGGTCCGACAAAAAGATAACGACCTGGAATACATCTACAATTCTGCAAACACGAATGTGAAAAATCCCCATAGTAATGGGTTGGAGCGCAAACCATCCAAAACAATTCATGATGCTGAAAGGGACCCCTCACAAACTGGCCACCATATTTTGTCAAAATTGGAACCAAAATTGTTATCACTTCACATAGAAAACACAAAACGTCGACCGCTCCGTCCGAGCGCTAACACAAGAAGAAGCTATCATTGCATGCGCGAGTCTAATCTCCGTCAAATACGTTCGCTATACAGGGTGCTACGAAATATGTTGCTAGTTGGAAAAAGTTGAATTTTAAATAAATTCAACGCTGTTACGAAAGTGCAAAAATTTCGTAACAACGATACAACCTAAGTTATGGATGTTCATCTCAAGGGTGAAGAATCATGTAACCGAAAAGATGATCACAGATTATATTAGCCTGAAATTAAATGATGGAAACGTTACAGCAAAAGCTCTCGATGCCAAATATGATAGAAGTCTCAAGAAATGTTTCATAGTTGGTTTCGATACTAAAAACAAAGATCTAGTATATAATGATAATTTCTGGCCAGCTGGAATCAAGTATGATAGATTCAAATTTTATAAGGGTCGTCACTTGCTATCAAATGACTCAACCAATAAAGGAATCGAAGGCGATTTTTTATCAACAAATCATTCCGCACCACAAACACCAATTTAGGGTCTTCTATTGTTAACCCCAAAACAAATATTATCCACACAAATGCCATCAAATGCTACTACCAAACTATTCGCAGTATACGAGTGAACAAAACACCAGCTTTTTACAAATTCTTGTGTTCTTACGAATACGATATTGTATGTATCACTGAGACATGGCTATCGGATGATGTTTTCAACGCAGAACTAGCTCCCAGTTCCTACACTATTTATCGTTGTGACCGCAACTTTCAAGCTTGTCAAGTAACACGAGGTGGTGGTGTCTTATTAGCAGCAAACAACAAACTGGATGTTACGCACCTAAATATGAACTCGATTACCAATCAATTTACATATATCGATATTGTGGGATGTAAACTAATTCTTCGATCAACATCCTTCTACATCTTCGTTTTATATATACCTCCCGATGTGGCTAACATTGATGTTGAGTCGTTTTATGAAACATTTGGTGAGTATATAAATAACATGGATAAAAAATGCATAGTAATTGGCGATTTTAATGCCTCAAAATATTCTATGGGTTGCTATGACAAAAAATCAACACTAACTCATAATTTCATTAACTTTATTAATATGTCTCAATTCAATAACATCTATAACTCCAATGATCGTCTTCTCGATCTTGTTATCTCCAATATGGATTGTGTAAATCTCGGGGCAGCTTCTTCTGAACTTAAAGTGGACTGTCATCATCCACCCCTAACATTTGATATAAATGTTAACAGTGATATTGTAACGGTTTAAAATTTGCCGCCGAATTCTTTGGGTTTGGAACCAGTGACCGTTGGTACGAGTGAGGAAAATGCGCAGGGGTCGGTACGAGAGACTTGACGTGATACGTTGGATCTGGTGCGAGGTAGTTGTGTGTGTGCTGTGCGAAATTTTGTTGAAGCCGGATTTTCGAGAAGAATTGGTTAGTTGTTACCATCCAGTGGCAAACTGGGATTATCTTCTCGAATCCGTAGGTCGAGAAACTCAATTTTTTTGGAGTTACTTTATCGGAGTTCTCTTCCGCCTTTATGGGATTAGAAGCTAGACAGATTTTGCATAGGCCGCAAATCAGCGTAGTTGAGGTATCGTATCATTTTTAGTTGGTTATTTATGATAATAATTATTAATTATTTAGTTGATTTACTTATCACAACGTGTAAATTTTGTATAAATATTCCGTCGTTTTTGGGTGATAATCAACATATGTTTGATAAAAGTTTGTAGTACGCCATTATTTTTGTTCAGTTCTTTGTGGAACTGCGCGTAAGATATCTGCGTTTCTGTTATTATTTTGAGTTTATAAAATTTTCTTCGTTGTTCAAAATTTTCCGTATGCCCTGATCTCATGCTGGATTTTGTTTGAATAATTATCTTTCCAAGCTAGCCGGCAAGATTTACAACGATAGCTCGTGTTTTCTCGATTTTCTTTGGATCGAGTTATCTATTCTATCAGAACGACGTATGGTACATTTGAACGAAATCGAGTGGCGCCTTCTCCATCTTTTTTTTCTTCGTCGTTTTCAATTAACACCTATTGGATAGAAATTATTTTAACATCGAGTATTAACGTCACATTTGGGAAAAATTCTTGAGGAATTTTAACCGTTTCATCTTGGCGACCAACGTGGTTTGGTGTGATCGCTGGTTGAGTTACGTTGCGGAAATTGTGGGTTCGAATTGCGAACTTCGCGAAATTGCAGCAACATTTATCGTAATTTAGTTGGTTAGCGTTGCAATATTCATAAACAATTTTCATACAAGGGCAATAATATAGATTTAAACTTTAATTTTAACAAAATGAATCGCCAATTGTTTGAAAGTCTAACTAACAACATCGATTGGAATGATGTTATCGAGGCATTAAATATCAATGACGCCTGCGATAAGTTTTATAATATACTCTATGACATATTAGAGAAATCAGTACCAAGGACTATCCAAACCAGCTAAGAAATGTTATCCTCCATGGTTCTCAGCAGACCTTATTAAAGCCATCAAAAATAAAAATAGATCTCATAAAAATTTCAAAAAATTTTCTACTTCATCACACTACGCTTACTTCAGTCATCTCAGAAAATCAATTAAAACTAGGATCGATGTGGACTATAAAAATTATATCACCGAAACTGAATCCGTTTTGTGTAGCGACCCTAAGAAATTCTGGTGCTATACAAAATATAAGAAAGGGAATTCACGGATTCCCGGACGAGTAGTACACAATAAAGTTGTCTACGACGAACCTGAACAAATAGTTAATGTCTTTGCTAATCACTTTAAAAGCGTCTACTGCCATTCTGAGGAAATTGAGAACTCTGAAGCAGCAATGGTTGATACACAACACAACAATAGATCACAATTAGATATTACCAACATATCCGATATTGATATATTAGATGCAATTCACATATTAAAAAACAAAAAAACTGCTGGCATAGATAAACTTCCAAATTTTTTATAAAGGATTATGCAAGTGTACTCTTGCCACCCTTAAAACATATTTTCAACTCGATACTTACATCAGCAACATTTCCAAACATCTGGAAAAAATCTCGCATTTGCCCAGTATTGAAAAAGGGTGACCCTTCACTTGTCACTAACTATAGACCAGTCTCAATTCTATGCAATTTCTCTAAGATTTTTGAATCAATACTCTACAAACGTATTGCTATATCTTTATCAAGCTATTAGGGTTACACGATTTATGCTGTAAATGCTTTATAACGGGTCTACGTAAAATGTACCTCGTCGATAGAAATATTGAAATTTTACACAAATAACAAAAATTGCAATTATTATGCCTCGACTTAGCTGGTTCGTAAAGCATGTGCTTACCTTTATCAGGGTGGATTCATTCCGGTACCAATGCTGCAATACTGAAATCAAATTTCTGGACTCGGAACAGGTCGAAATAAATATCCTTCGTAGCAAAGACGATAATGTTTTTATTATACACAAAAATGCAAATAAAAGTTTTATTAAATAAAAAGTTCTTATCATTAATCCTAATTATCAAAATTTTAACCTTTAATGCAAAAGTACGCGTCGTATAATGTCCGGAAAATTTCACTTATTAATTTTACGAAAATATGGTTTATGTGGACGTTACCTTAGAAATACAGGGATATTCAGTTCACTTATAACTTGAACCATGGACTTGCGCATAAATATCCATTCGATGGGTTCATTACCATATAAATTTTTCAAGATAACCTTTGGTGACCTCGTGGCTTCGATTTCCAATTTGTTAAAAATATTCACAATCTTTAACGATTTTCGACTTATTTTCACTTGTACGTAGGTAAGTACATAAATTTACTAATTTTCACCCTTTTATTTTAATTTTCACTGATTATTTTCACAATTAAAATTAATTTTATTTAGGACGCTAAATTCGTCCACCATTACATGCAAAATTTTTACAAGGACCTCTTGATTGTTTTTTTTAATTTTTATCCATCACCCTCGAATTCATGGCAATCTTCAATTTTGCATAATCGTCTTCCTATTGGTTGATTGGAAAATCAATACTATTGAAGTTTCATAGTGCAGGTATGGATTAAGCCAAATGTGACTTGTTGAAATTTTTAATGAAAATTTTTTTTTATTTTTAGATTGGATTAATTGCTTCACCATTGCTTCTTGGTTGGATTAATAAAGATGCTGGACATGAAATATCACTTCACAGTGCATTAAGTTTATGACACGTCGAACTCACGTAATGATTTAAGAACTTATATAAATTTAACGTTAATACAAATTTTCATCTTAATTAAGTAATTAACAATATTTTGACTTTTGAAATACTTTTCTTATGACTAAACAATTTTTCTTTTACTATTAATAAACATTTTACATCAAGGAAAGTTATTGAGTGTTACATTTTAAATTATTTTATTTTAACCTGCTTCATGTCTTTCTTTACAAATTAAATGATATTGAACTCAATTTCTTGGTGTCGGACGAAGTTTGTCTGATTGCTTTGTTAAGTCACATGCTTTATTATTATTAACAAATTACCCGAATCTTAACAAACGTACTTCTATTAACGTGGTACCTCGATATCGCAGTATATATGCTCATCTGGAGACATCAATAACACCATGCCAACATGGATTTGTCGAACGTAAATCTACGATTACTAATCTTGCTTGTTTTTCGCAATACGTGGCTTCGAGTTTAGACGACAAATTACAGGTTGGCACTATACCGGGTGTTGAATGAGTTAGCCGTTCATAGGATATTTACATGTAAAAACTTATTTATGCAAATTCCTGCTTCCCTAATTATTTTAGAAAAAAAATGAAAGACACAAAAATCATGCAGAAAAATAAACTACAAATGATAAAAGAATTATTTTCATCTAGCTTTTACTTACAGTGGCAAAAAATGCTTTTGAAATTGTTCAAATTTTCATTTATCAGACTAGCCATGAAAGTTTCCAAGGTAATTATTTTTGATAAGTATTAAAAAACAATTGCACTTTGTTTACAGTTTTGCACTTTATTAAATTTTAATTTCATAAAATGGAAGCAAAGTACACAATTAGTGAAAAAAATCAATTTTTAAAACTAGGCAATATTACCGAAAGACAACTTGCGAATGTACGATGTAACTTTTATGATAGACTTGGTTTTTGTTTAGCTGAATATGGAAACCTGTTTGAACATTTGCTGTAAATTTAATTATTTCTTAATGTTTGTAATTGTTTATTATTAATAATTTATGTAATAAATAAATTAAATTGAATTTATTTCATGGCTAGTCTGATAAATGAAAATTTGAACAATTTCAAAAGCATTTTTTGCCACTGTAAGTAAAAGCTAGATGAAAATAATTCTTTTATCATTTGTAGTTTATTTTTCTGCATGATTTTTGTGTCTTTCATTTTTTTTCTAAAATAATTAGGGAAGCAGGAATTTGCATAAATAAGTTTTTATATGTAAATATCCTATGAACGGCTAACTCATTCAACACCCGGTATATATGGACTTTCAGAAAGCTTTTGATCAAATCGATCTCAACATTCTTATGACAAAATTGAAAACCTTGGGTATATCAGCACGGGTACTTTTACTTCTGAAATCCTATCTGTTCGATAGACAACAGTTTGTCGAATACATGGGATATTCATCTGACATATTCACGCCATACTCCGGCGTACCTCAAGGTTCTAATCTAGGTCCATTGCTGTTTTTAGCATTTATCAACGATATAATCGATATGTTGGATAATCCAGCACTACTGTATGCCGACGACTTGAAGATTTTTCGATCTATATTACCAATTGATGACTGCTTAAGACTACAAGAAACTATTAATCAGATAGAGCACTGGTGCGTCACGAACAAACTAAAATTGAATATTAATAAATGCAATGTCATGACATATTCTACAAAAGCAAGCAATATCACATATCCATACGAAATTGCTGGAAAGGAAATTATTAGATGTAACGAATACAAAGATTTAGGAATTTTATTTGATAATCAGCTAAAATTTACAAATCACATAGAAAAAACAGTCAACAAAGCTCTTAAAACTCTTGGGTTTATCTTTAGAAACTGCACTGACTTCACAAATATTCGTTGCATTAAAACCGTTTACTACGCATATGTCAGGAGTATTTTAGAATATGGGTCACTCATTTGGTACCCTATCTACGACAAATATAGGGATCTTCTTGAATCGGTCCAGCGCCGTTTCTTAAAGTATCTATACTTGAAAACCCATCGTAAGTACCCCGAACGAGAATTTGATCACAATACTCTTTTAAAAGAGTTCAGCTTCGAATCCCTTTACAACCGCAGGTACGTGGCATCTGTGCTGTTTTTGCATGGACTAATTCATAGCAAAATTGCTTGCCCTGACATCCTGAACAAAATCCAACTGTTACCAACAAGAACTGCATGTCGTAGTAATGAATTATTTTATGTCAACAACTACAGAACGAACACAATGAGGAAGTGTCCTATCAATATCATGTGCACTAACACAAATAGCATATCGGGTCTCTGCAATATATACTCGGACAATGCCAACACTACCAGAAACGCCGTCTATGAACACCTGAAGACAGCAACACATTTGTAAATAATGTTATTTTATTTTTGTATTGTTGTTTTATTGTTATTTTATTTTGTTTTTGTATTTCCTGTTATTGGGTATTACCTGTTGTGAAATAAATTATTATTATTATTATTATTATAAATGATATAAATATGGCTTCCTTCAATGCGGTCTTTAAAATATCAAGTTAGATCTTTAATCAATAAATCATTATAATGCTAGATGATCGTGATTTGATGCGATTTCTTATAATACCAGAGAGTGATTTTTGCACACTAAATTTAGTTGTGATGGAGTGGTTTGATTTTACATACAGTACTTCAAAGAAACTGGTTTGATTATTCTATTAATAATCATATCTTACATATTACATAAAAATATCGTCAATAATAATGCAATCATAATATTCAATTACAATATACAGGGTGATTCCGATATTATGGGTATCATATACAGGGTGGTTCAAAAGAGGATGACTTATGTATTTAGTGTTGGTTCAAAATAATTCAATCATCGTGGTTACATAATATACAGGGTGTTTCCGAAAGGTTTGGCATTGCTTCAGATAACGTAGTAGATAAAATAGTATAACAAATAACGTAGTCTTAAGTTGTTACATTTATTGGTGGTTAATTCTAAATTGATGATGATAAAGATTGTGGTTATATTATATGGTTATGATTTAACAAGGTAAATATTGAGGTGGTCAGTATTTGGTTTCATGTGTTCTACACATATTTTATTATTGGTATGTTTGGTGTCTATATTAAAGGTTTGGTAATTTATATGAGGAGGAATATCGTCTCAGCTAGGTAAACAAGGTGTTGAAAGTATGTCGGTATAACAGGGTCCTTTCTTTGAAGTATGGTAATATTTACAAGATCATTGTATGAGTGTAAATTAGTTAGTCCATGTCAGCAAATCACAGCCGCGAAAAATTCCTCGACAAGTCAGAGGCCGGAATGAGATTTGTGGAAATTCCTGTTAGGAGACAGGAGCATGGAAGTAGGTAGAAATAGTACGTTTGTTATAAAGTGGTCATATTTCACCCCCCCCCCTGAACATTGTGTGGAGCTTGGAGGTGTTACTTTATTCGATAAGGGAGAGCTTTGTTGTACTACGTGTATAGTGTACAACAAAGGTATGATTTTTAGTTCGCAGTCACAATTTAGGCTGTAGAATATTCTCTAAGAGAAGTTTATGTGTTTTGTTATTACCTAATATGAATTGAAGGGGCAAGTGGAAGAAGGGGTTAAGTTACAAATACATATTACTGAGATAAATCAGATTTAGTAAAATTAATTGGCATTTTTTAAGTAAAAATAATTTTAAGATTTGATTTATTCATTTAGTAAGAGTTGAGTGTGTATTATTTTCAAGGATATAAAGGTTTGAGCTTTCACTTAAATTTCATACAAAATTTTTTATTTAAATGTACATAACCCTTTCTTCCATTTACTGACATAATAATTATGTTGCATAGAAATGATGGAAAGCATCAAATACTCTAATATTAGCACAAAATAATCATTTATTCTCCAAAAATATAAAATAGTAACATATTTAAACAAAAGTATGACATCACTTGTGTACTCAAAAACTTTTCTTAATAACAAAAGTACAGATATTACGTAGGGAAATATGAAGGCGGAGTCACGTCGTAAGTATTCGCTTTGTACACATGATACAGCGATATCAATGCGCCGACCGTGCTACTGTCACTTTCTTCTATTATTCCTTTCTTTGTTTTTATCCGTTTTACCGATAGCTTTGATTATACAGTATCAGATTGGCAAACCTTATGGGAATTTTGGCACATAGCTCTTTCTTCCACAGGACCTTTGATTATTAGTGCGACATGACTCCTTATATAAGGACTGCAATAAATATGAACAAATTATTACAAATATCAAAATCCACTCAATATTGAGTTGTGTTCACTTGGTTTAATATCAATAAGAGATAACTTTCATTGCTATTTTGGCTTGTCGATCCATTCCCGTCATTTTTTTTCTTTTTTTTTTATAATAATAAATAAAAATCTGAGTACAAATTTTGGTGTTTTAATGTTTTATTTAGTCAATTGGGTCATTCTGCATCGAACAACAGGGTATCTTTCTTTGAATCACTGTGTATAATGTAGGTAAGCTAATTATGTTTTAGAGGTAATGCAATCTTCACGAACCGGGCTTTCCCGTTCAATGAAAGAACTAAGGTGTACTACCGTAGGGTATTTACAATGTGTGGGTTGCTAGACAGATCGCAGGCTTAGAACGATGGTGTTTAAATTTCCGGATATTTAGATTTGTAGGATGACAGCGGAAGATTTAAATTCAAAGTTCAATATTACAGAGTTCACATTGGAAACATTTTCTAAAGATGAAGAAAGCCATGTTTTGTAGAGTCAATATTATGATCTCTTTGGATTAAATGACACAATGGGAGTAAATTTACTAATTAACGCCACGTGGGACTGAAGAAGGTCATTACGAACTGCAAAAGTAGTCATAAATCCTTGATAAGCGCGCTAGGATTGCATAAAATTCTTTTTTGAATACATTTCAAATTTATTATACTCATAATTTCCTTCCCTTAATTTAAAAAAAATTTCAATTATCTGAGTACTTGATAAATAAATTATATAATAATTATGTTTTTGTAACTTTTGTTTATGTGCATTAATGTTGTTATTAAAGGATATGACGCATTGAAACATCATTAATTTTGTTACACCTCAGTAAAACTTAGCATGTCGAATATAATTTGTAAATCTTTGTAGAAATGTTGTCAGTCCATTACTTCCTAGATTTTAGTATGGTTTCAATATTGCTTTAATATGCACACATATACCAGAATGAAGACTATGATTTTATTGGTTTTATTCCATTTATGTATTCAATATATCTATTGTGATGATCTTTTATCTAAGGTAGGTTTACATTAATTTATAAGCAGAATCAATTACTAAGAATTAATTGTTGAATTCAGGGTTAATATAGTGAAAATGCCCATTGGTTGTAACTGTATTTTTAGAATAACATCAAGAGTGCACAAAACTACGAAGCACAAATTTCAGAAAATTTATGTTTTGTAGTTATGAAAATTGTTTTGTGCACTTTTGTGTTAATTCTGTGATGGTTTAGAATCCAGATGAGTAGTTAAAAAATATTCAGAAAAAAATTATTTCGGTCTGGAGCTCACATAGGAGTAGTTGTGGATTTTTTCATTTCTTATCAGATAACAACCATTTTAGATGAATCGTACAATGTAGTACAACTTTAAAATTGATATTTGAAAGTAATGCATAATCTGACTAAATTAAGAATTCATTTTCTTTCAGTTTCATCAAAATAGCTACAAAGTTAGAGATTTTCGAGCAAGTTTAATGAGCTACAGTGAAAAGTATTTCAATAAGTTGGAAGTTAAAACATTTAAATACAATCGGACCACCCCAGCCGTGAATGCTACTGTAAATATAAAAAGTAACATTATTGACAAAGTCGAGGTAATGTTCGTTTTATGAATTTTTCCATACTACCATGCTGCTTGTTATTACTCTAAAATGGAAGAACCTTATTGGTTGAAAACTGTTATGGCACCGACACTGTGGCTATTTAACAGCACTTAATGTTTCGCTTAAGAATTACGATTTTAATTAGTACAGGGACTTTCTTTGAAATATTTGGATATCCAACCATATAAATTTTTATTCAACCTTTGTAGGTGAAGAAGTCTCCTAGTTTTCAATCATTATCCAATAGCGTGTCGAGCCTAGCAGGGTGAAAATGGCAGAGCTCTTTTGGGACGGAAACGCTTATAGTATTATTGAGGCACTAAGGCGGTTATTCTGTAACTCGTCCTTTATTAAAGGATCCTGTAAAATTAGGACAAGTTTGGTTTGAACTTAAAATATCGTTTGAAATTCAATTGTTTGCATCGTAAACCGTACTTTACCTATTTTTAAAGGATCCTTTAATATAATGGACAGGATCTCTCACCAGATTCTCTATGCACACACGTCATCATTATCCTTATCTTAATTCCTTGTAACTTTTCCTTGTCCTTTTCGCGCAGATTTATTGTTTTTTTTTTCTTAAAAAAATATAACAGTAACCTACCGGCCGATCCACCTTTTCGCGGCCGACCTAAATACCTCTTTGCGCCCGATCTGCCTTTTTACGCAGATTTATTTGTTTTAAATTAAATACACGTAAAGGTGAAATGCGCCTAAGTCAATATGGCATCGGGATGCCATTTTGGCCCGGTGCCCTGTCGATCTACATCTTTCTTTATCTTATTTCCTTGTGACTTATCTTAATTCTTTACGGATTAACCCTATTTCGATAGTTGACAAATTATCTGATATTGAACATAAATAACTATCAACCAAAACGTTAAATGCTGCCAAAAGTAGCTATAAACCAGTGCCTGCGTAGCGCTAGTTGTTAGTTTATCTTACCCCTACGTTGATATGGCGCTCAGTGAAAATAAAAACCTGAGAAATAAAAATTGTACAATTTTAGGTACTCGTCCAAGGTTACAAATTTTTGAGCAATGAGTATCGCCACTTTCCAGTCCGCTTTGAAGTCAATCTTGTAAAAGCTATTAAATCAAATATAGTAGGCATTTTAGCAATAAAGAATTGTGGTAACATAACTGGTTATCTTGAAAAGGTTTTGAGTATGATTTGTGGTAATAAATGAATCTAAAGTTTTTTACTTTCAGAATGTAACATATCACGTCTGCAACTTTGTTATCGATGAAACTCATCTTCCTCCGCTTATTCCCAGTGGTAGATATAAAGTTGATATGAGATTGCTGTATTTAGATGAAGAAATAGCAGTGCTATATGGTTTTAGCGAAGTATACACTCCAACTGCATACCCAAAGAATTAAAATCTGAAAAATTAATAATCAAGAGAGGGCGGTTGATAGTATTATTTAAACTTGGGTAATAAAATCTTAATGAGTAAGTAATAATTATTATATCCTTTTCATAGGATATAAAATATTAAATCTATTTCATAATAAAATTAAATCGTTATAAAGAAATTATTTTATGATCTATAAAACTAATTCTTGTTATATAGAATTAATATTTGTTATATTAGGTATGTATTTTTGATCTATAGAAATAATAAAGGTGCTATGGGAATAATACTTTATGTTATTTTCTTCTTCTATAGTGTCCGTTCCTTTGGGAATATTGCCACCTTCAAAGAAAGTTTTCTAAATCCATTTGTAAGTTATGATGTACCTTCCTGGTCACCAGGACAGCTAATTGTAAAGTACGTGTGGGCACAAAAAAAGTACAAAAAAATACTTTCCTAGTTATTTCGAAAACTAAGGAGATACAAACGAAAATAAACGAGGTCCAAACAGGTACAAACGATTGAGAATATTTCGCATTCGAAATTCGGAAAATTCGAAATTCCCAACATATTTTTAAAATATCTCCAGACACAAAGAAGTACAAACGAAAATAAAAGAGGTCCAAACAGGTACAAACGATTGAGAATATTTCGGATTAGAAATTCGCAAAATTCTAAATTCCCAACATTTTTTAAAATATCTCCAGACACAAAGAAGTACAAACGAAAATAAAAGAGGTACAAACGATTGAGACAATTGTGAATTCAAAATTCCAAAAGAATCCCAAAGAAAAAATTTTTTTTTAATTATCTCAAAAAATGAAACAGGCACAAACGAAAATAAAATAGGTACAAACGATTTATACCATTTCGGATCGAAAATCCGAAATGGGGGTTTGGTGAAATGGACCTGTTTAAACAATGGCGTAACGAACAATGGGGATGTACTCCGCCAAATTAAAAGAAAAATTGAAATGTTTGGTCGTTTCTGGATCACATGAGAAACTAAAATTTTCTACGAACGTCGATTCGGCATTTCGGACGGAAATAATTAGATACACTGTAAATTTCACACCGCGGAACTTTGATTTTACGCATTTTATTTGACACCCCGTGCAACGCTTTAAATTTGAAAGATAATAACCAGAAAATTCGATTTATATTTATGCTTAACTATGTATTGCGGAATTTAAAATACCACATCTTGCTTTCAAAAAAAATATTCATTTTTGAATACATTACAAATTTATAATAGTACATCATTTTCTTTCATTAATTTAAAATAGAGTTCCATTACCTTTAGTCCTTGATAAATTGAATTACGAGTATATAATAATTTATTTTTATATTTTATGTCATTGTATCTTTTGTTTATGTTCATTAATGTTTTTATAAAGGACTAGCTGACTCGGCAAACGTTGTTTTGCCCGAAATTAATTTTTATGCCACTCAAGGCATAACATTTCAATTCGCCAGCAATTTCACTTTGAATGTTGAAATTTAATTCGTTGACAACAATGTTTTTCGCAGCCAATATAGCACATTCGCTCAACCAAATATGGTTTTTGTAATTTTGAGCAATGTTTGGGAACACCTTTCGGATGAGTTCGGTTTTTGATTCGGTGAACTGGCAAAAATCGACGGGGAATGTAATGGTGCCAGTCGAAATTTCCAGCAATTTGGAAGGTTCCTACCGTGTAGGAACTGCTCCATACATTCCACAACATACAACATAGAATAATTCACTTTCCAAAACGATAAAATCGTAACTAAAATAGTAAAATTCGTCGTTATTTGGATGCACAGTGTAGATGCGACCCAGAGCGTCTGAAGCAAATACATTTGGATGTCCTTCAACTGGTGTACCTTGTTTTCGACGCTGAAAAGATTTCGATGATGCGTTCCATGTGTAGTAGCGTGGCATTTCAGCATACAGCAAAGTGAGAGCGAAAGCATCTGCTTGACAAACCGAGAAAAAGCTTGTCAATGTTGTCGACGGTGGCCGTGCCGCTCTATCCGCTGCGCTATCAGGATTGAAATACACTCGTTGTCCGTTTTCCAGATGTACTGCCAAATGTACAACAGTGGGATATCTTTCATGAATGGCGAATGAAAAAATGCGCCAAATTGCTTCGTTACTACTAACATAGCGGCCCAATTTTTATTGAGTGACTTCATCGTTGGAATTCTCCGCATCAACTCCAATCACAGCCATGTCACTTCCTTTGGTCACATACTTGCAAATATATTTTATAGATTTCACGGAATGGCAAGATTCGACGTTGATGTGCCCTTTGAATGTCTTCGATAGTAATGGCGAATACGGAACAACCCAACGATTATCTACTTCAATTTCCTGTTGATTAACTTTCACAATTGTTGATCTTCCATTGTCCGCAGTCGATCGGCGACGATACATTGGATAACCATCATTTCCGGTAATTGTTTCTGCAACTAATGCCCTTGGATACCGCTTCGAACATTTTCCGTCGACCATACACGGAGAATTGTTATTTAATGTTCCACAGGGGCCATGAATCATGTTCTTAGTAATAACCTCATGCAAGACTGCATCTTCTTCTTCATTGGGAATTTCTGCTAATATTACATCATCGATTTCATTCGGTCTTATTTTCTCAATCAACCAAATGAGAATATGTGCGTGTGGCAATCCGCGTTTCTGCCACTCCACTGAATACATTCAACAGCGCGTTTCGCCGAACACGCGATGCTTCACAATTAAATTCATCAATGATTTCAATTTTTGTATGAAGACTCTCGCTGTGATGTCATGGCGATCGATGGGTGATTGGCCAGTGAATAACTCGTGTCGAATTTCTATCCACTGCGGATTGCAAGTGAACGTGATGAACAAATCTGGTGTGCCGTAATGGCGAACATAGGACATGGCATCTTGAGCGTATTCATGCATATGTCGTAGACTTCCGACGTACGTTGCTGGGAGAATCGTCATGCGGCCAATATTCTGTGCGTTTCCGTCAGTATTGATGGCATCTCGAAGGTGAATATACTCTTCAGAACGGAGGTTTGTCTGGTTCAATCTGATAAATAGCAACCGTTCAGTTTCAATTTTGACTTACATATCGACAGCATATTGGTGAAATAGACGGCGACATTTCAATATGTGATTGTCCTCATTTTCACGAACCATCAATCGATATGAATAGTAGTTCATTGAACTGACTTTTTAGTTCGTTTCAGCGCCTATAAGCGGATTTACCATCTTGTGCGAGAAATCATAACCGTCTTCACCTTGCCAAAATATGATGGGATATTGTAACGCATCATATGATCGGTGCGTTTCGTACACACGCTGCAGCTGATCGTTTCGCCGTTGCAGAACGATATCACGTGATTCCAAATTTTCTCCAACGACGACAATGGCGACATCATCAATTGTTGGCGCATTGAAACGTCTTGCGTGTTCTCCCGCAGGCGTTCTATCGGCTCTGATTACAATTTTGTGATTATCAGATGGCATGCGGTCCAGTGCGGTTTTAAACAATGCAATCAATTCATTGTGTTGCTGAAAAAAAGTTTGAAGTTGTTCCACGATTGGTCTTTTCACCGAACTGTTGTGTGCACAACGTTGATCTACTTCTTGTGGTGAATTTCCCATGAAAATAATCTGCAGAAATTTAAAGCCTGCATCCGGAGGCGGCAATAACGAACCTACTCGATGATATATTTGTCCTTGAATCTGTAAATGTTAAAGTATGTTAATAGTGTTGTTGTCAAATAATGTTTAAATAAGATTGTGTAATAATTACCTTGAAAGTGGGCATGAAATTGTCCCGCACCACATTTGTTGCGCCAAATGAAGTCATTTGGAAACAACTGTTGTATTTCTGAATTTGTGTTAGGAAATGTGTGGAATTTGTGCTTGCTCCAGAAACCAATGAGCGCAATGGTTCTGGTGGAGGGACCAATGGCGCCAATTTGACTTTTCCACTTGCGTAACACAATCCAGGGGCTTCAGTTTTGTATTTCAATGCCTTACAATGTGGGCACACAACGCTCATGGATCCAATAGCAACGGATTGGTCTGCACCGTAATCAATTGTCACGTTGTAACGGAAAGCAGCTCGATGAGTATTCAACGCAACATTTCTTGGCCTTCTTGCACTATTCCGTTCAATTTCATTTTCCTCGCGTTGCACTGCAGTTCGATTATTTCGAATATATCTTTGGGTTGCAGCATTGCGAGTTCTGCGACCTAAATTACTCCGTCTTATTTGCGGCATTCTGTTCGTTTCAATTATCAGTATTATTTTGAGCGTTTTAAATCTTTTGGTTTCATTTTACTCCATGCAATGAAGTATATCTTATATTAGCTGTATTCTTTTTACCTATTTTAAGTGAGATGTACTGAGATACTCAGTTGACTCAGTTAAAAGTGTGTTCTTTTTACCGTTGTAGATTCGTCAAACGAATGTGCCGTGCCGTGCCGAATTGAGTTTAAACTGAGAAAATTACCTCCCACCCTATACCAACTGATCTTGCTATTTCGAAGTGTTACAACTGAGATAAAGTTGGAAATAGCTCGGATTGGTCGATTTAAAAAGGTTAACGTCATCTCTTTCGTCATATTTCGTCTTTTTGGAGGTTATGTAATTTGTGAGCTAATTTGTAATAAACATCGTAATAAACTCGTAAATAGACTCGTAATAAACATTTGGTAATTTATTTAATTAAATTAAAGAGATTATCTTTGATTGGTAACAAGCTTATTCTATATAAGCGTAACATTTTATTTTAATAAATACAACTTCCAAAAACCTAAATTTGTAATCCCAACATATTGCAATGTACCACTACCACGTCAATAGAAATGATCACGTTTTGATTCAAGGTTATTTAATTAATAAAGGTAGCACGAGACTTATTTGTTCAAACGTAAAGGTTTCATCTGATATCAAAAATTTGTTTTAACGTCATAAAATTTACATGAAGAAAAGGTCACGGAACGAAATAACAAAATAAATTCAAATGCAACGTTTTAATTCTGTTTATAAAATAAAAATGTTTGTTAAAGTTATAAATTAGTTTAAGTAATTATAAGAAATGTAATTTGAAATCAAAATAATTGTTCAAAATATTAGTTATAAAATGTGTTGAAACGTAGAACTTTTAAAATAACAAAAATTTTACATGTGTCGAAGTGCTTCGTAACTCAATGTATCACAAATGGGAAAAACATTTTCTTCAAAAGTTACTGGAAGATCGCCGAAGATACAAGAACTTTAATTCAATTTAATCTGAAACATAAAAATTTTATTAAAAATTTTACAAATTACTTTGGGCTGAAGCCAAACCTGGAAATTATAACGTCAAATATTGATTTTATATCGACCAATAGAACAAAATCAGATTTGCCTTGAAAATACTGGTAACGATGGAGAAACAATTGGTTGTTGATTATTAAATAGGTTGATTTGTTTTAACTAAGTTGAATGGTGGTGAATTTTGTGTGCTCAGCTAAAAATTGAATAATATAAGAAAATTTTACTAAGAAAGTTAATGAAAAGATTAGTAATCGATAGAATATTATACTTACGTATTTGCGAAGTAAAAATTTGTGCAAGATTGAGAAAAATCACGATTATTTTTAAAGAAAACTTTGGTCACCACACAAGCAGACGCTACTACGAAAAAATTGGATCCAGAAACATTTCACACCCTTGAAGGTCATCCATCGAATCCAACTGAATAATTTAATGGTATATGAACCGAGCAATTAGAAATACCCTAGATAAAAGGTACCGTCCCATTCAAAATTATTTATAATTTAAAACTTAGTGAAAATTTGACGATTAATTTCACACGTGCGTGAAAACGTTCTGGGGTTTATTTAGAATTAAGATATTTGTCATTAAATATAAGAACTTTATTACTTTTAATCATTTACATTGAAAATTATAATAAAATACGATTTGCTATATAAAACGGAGCATAATTTTTGTATGACCATTCCGAGGACCACAAAATTGCATTTCAGGTTTAAGACTTGGTCAAGGAAGGAACCCAGCGTGAGAGAAGGTAGGTCAGTGCTCACCGAAATAGTCAAGCCGAGGCATAAATTTATTTTATTTGTATTTGTCAATAATAATTTGCTTACATTTCTATTGACGAGGTACTTTTACGTACACTCGTACAAGGTATTAAAATTACAGAGTGCAAGCCTAATAAAGCTCCGAAAGCATACAGCACTTTTTGGCGCCCATCGTGTAGGCATCGATAAAAGGGGGATACCAGCGTGGTATTAATAAAAATTAGATAGGTTAGTTACAACGGAAAATTTCATTAAAATTATTTACATTAAAGTCAACGTAAAATTACAATCGTTCTTAAAATTAAAATTAAAGATTTTCTTAAAACTAAAATTAAAATTACATCATAATTTACTTAATAACTATTTTCTTCAAATTAATTTGAATAAATACAGAAAACATAAATCAAAATGGCAGAAAAATCTGATAGGACGTTAAGGTACGAAAAGAAAAATCCGGAAGTCGTAGATGAAGGTACAGAAGACATAGAAACGGAAAAGGAAGAAGAAATGTCAGAAGAGGGTGTGTCAATAACCGAAGAAGTCACAGGAAGTGAAATGTTAATCCAATTAGATATTGACGAGACGCCTAAGAAAGAAGAGAAAACAGAAATACAATTAATGATGGAGTACTTCAAAGGAAGAGATCTCATAAATGAAGAAATAGCAAAAGAAGATAGAAAGAAAGCAGAAGAAGATAGAGCGAAAGCAGAAGAAAGGTCAATCGAAGATCGAAAGAAAGCAGAAGAGAACACAAAGTTAATCATTGAAAACACAAATGAGAAAATACAAGAAACCAGAAATGAATTGAACGATAAAATAGAAGTAGTTATTAAAAATACAGAAGACACGAAGAGGGAACTCAGGGAGAATTTACAAAAATGTAAAGAGGAAATTGAAACTAAATTTGCTCAGGCAATAAATGACACAAATTCAAATGTACAAAAGGTAAAAGAAAATGTATATGAATTAAGGGAAGAGGTATCAGAAATTAGAAGTCAAATAGTACCGGAAATTGATATTAATAGGAAAATTATACAGACAAGAAAAAATTTGGAAATTATAATTGAAAGTTCAAAACAGGATGTGAAACAAGAGGTATGTAAATTAGCAAATCAGGTAGAAATAAAATTAAACGATCAAGGAGAAAAATTAAAACAAATAGAAGAAATCGCTAAAACGAAATGTGAAAGTGTAAACAGTTCGATAACTTTATCGGCTTTACAAGACATTACGTGGCCCACAAATAATGGCCAGGCTATTAAATTTTACGAAAAAGGGGATTTTAACCCTAAACAGTTCATCAAATACGCAAACCGCAGCACTAGTCACATCCGCGATGTGAATAAATTTAAAAATTGCATCTGCTCAATGATGGGGGGCAATGCTAAAAAATGGTTCGCGTGTGTGCAAGATAAATTTGAAGATTTTGTCGGTTTCGAAAGACTATTTCTAGATCGTTATTGGGACAAGCAAGCTCAGGGGCGAATACGCAACGAGTTAATGAACGGCAAATTTAAAGGGTACGGTCGCCGCAATGATTACGCGGAAAACATCATTAACGAGGTAACGCAACTTGAACCGGAAGTATCCGAGGAAGAAATCGTTGAACATTTATCTAATCATTTTTGCCAAGACATAATCAATCGGGTAGCTCTTGAAAATATAAACACGATATCCGAATTATCAAAATTGTTAAGGAGAACAGATGCGGTTAATATGGACGAAAGAGCCAATAGGCCAAGTTATAATAACGCGACTAGAAATTTTAACAATTATTCAGGGGGGCAACACGACTCAAATAACCAGCGCACTTATTATAATAATGGGAACGACAATCGCAATAATCGGGACAACAGGTACAACCGGTATGAAAGATCGGGAAATTACAATCAAAATAATAATAATCATACGAGGTACAACAATTTTGACAACCGCAGGGGCGCTAATAATAACTTCAATGCAAACAATCGGGATAGTCAGGACGATCGCAATACGGGGTACAACGCTAACAGAGGTAATTTTGGTCGAGGTAACTATTACGGAAATAATCGATATTATAATCAGGGTTATCGTGGACGTTTCCAGAGAGGAGGCAGGTATGAGTCAAATTGGCGTAGTTATGACAATCGCACGAACGATTGAGACAATCAACAAGGGGGCGACGAACGTTATCCAAACCGAACGTCAGCCAATACAGAAAATAGACCGAT
Organism: Podabrus alpinus; assembly: GCA_932274525.1. Lineage (NCBI taxonomy): Eukaryota > Metazoa > Arthropoda > Insecta > Coleoptera > Cantharidae > Podabrus > Podabrus alpinus. The sequence continues at coordinate 10,151,054 of OW026452.1, forward strand.
TAATAGCGTTACGATAAATAGGACACCTGCTGTGGAAGAAGAAGCATCTTCTCCACAGGATTTTCAATAAACGGCGTGCCAAGGAATATGCAGATAAGCTCTTACCAGCATCCCAAAGAGTTTATCAGCATAGAAAATACTGGGGGGTTAAATAACGATGATAAAATTGATTTGTTGCCATACATTATGGTAGATATTAATAACGTTCAGGTAAATTGTTTGATAGATACAGGGGCAGAAATTTCATTAATAAATCAGGGGGTAATCACGAAAAACCATAAAAATTTTAAAGATTTAATTTTAAAAACAAAGGTAGTAAATTTGGTAACGCCAAACCAGAAAAAGTTCTCGTCTGCGAACGAAAGCGTGCTCGCAACAATTAAAATAGGGGATGTAATCATAAAAGAATCGAATTTAATTATAAAAAATTTATCCATGCAATGCATACTCGGAATCGACTTAATTAATAAATTTAATATGACCATTGATGCAGAACGGAAAGTAGTAAAAATATTAAACAAAGAGATCACTTGGACAAACGATTTAGGTAATCAAATCACAAATGGGAATGAACCGGAAATGTTAGTAGAAAATTTAATAGAAGGGGAGTATAATGTTAATTATGTTAATTATGACAGGGAAAAAGGTTTAGGAAATGTTAATTGGGATACACAGTCAATAAATAAAAACAAAGGGGATTTGAAAAACATAAAATTAGATTGTCCAAATAATTACACCCACGAAGTTATAAAATTATTCACAAAATACGATGCATTGATAAATCAAGAGTCGGGTACCGCGAAAAATTACGTGCACAAGCTGCAAATTATCAAAGACAAGCTATTCCGCTGTAAAACTTACCCTATCCCTCAATGTTACAAAAATCAGGTACAATTAGACATTCAAAAGATGCCAAATGACGGCATCATAGTAAAATCTCCAACAGCTTATTTAAACCCACTCGTTATTGTTAAAAAGAAAGACGGTAGTTTAAGATTATGTTTAGATGCAAGGGGGTTAAACGCAGTCACAAAACCTCAGTTCGAGAGCCCGGAAACTATGGAGTCATTGTTATCAAAATTGGGATCATCAAAAACTTTCAGTAAACTCGACTTAAGAAATTCGTTTTGGCTAATTAAATTGCATGAAGACTCACAACAATACACAGGTTTTAGCGTCGATGGTAACACGTATATCTTTAGAGTTGTTCCATTTGGATTATCTACCAGCAGTGCCGCACTCATTGGTGCATTACAAGTCATTCTCAACCAATTTAGTCATTTTTGTGCACACTATGTCGACGACATAATAATCTTCAGCGAAAATGAAGAAATTCATAAAATTCACTTAGACAAAATTTTAAAAGCATTAAATGACGCAGACTTGAAGCTCAACATAGAAAAATGTGAGTTCTACAAGACGCAGGTTCAATATTTAGGCTACATAATTTCAAACGAGGGTATCAAGATAGATGATGGGAAAATAATAGAAATCAAAAACTACCGTAGACCATTTAACTTAAAGTCATTAAGATCATTTTTAGGGCTAATGAATTATTATAAAAGGTTCGTACCTAACTATTCAAATTTAACAGTTCCGTTACTTGAGCTACTGAGAAAATCTGTAAGGTGGAAATGGGACGATGATAAACAGAAAGCTTTTGAGCAAATGAAGAACGCGTTATATGAGAACGTCAAACTACTTCATCCTAATTTTAAAGAAAAGTTTATATTAAAGACAGACGCAAGCCATTTTGCGGTAGGAGGCGCCCTAATACAAATGCGTAATGGGGAGGAAGAACCGATAAGTTTTGTTTCACGAACGTTAAAGAAATCTGAGCTTAATTATTCCACTTCGGAAAAAGAAATGTTAGCTATCGTGTTTGCGCTTACAAAATTAAAATTTTATTTAATTGGCAACCGTTTTGAAATTCACACAGACCATTCCGCGTTAACGTTTCTAATGCGTACAAAATTCACGAATAATAGAATTTATCGGTGGAGCTTGCTCATTATGGAGTACTCATTCGACATCGTGCATATCAAAGGCAAAAATAATATTGTTGCAGACGCGCTTAGTAGAAAAGATAACCGGGTAAATAAGCCGAAAGAAATTTTAATTGCATTAAACCAACTGGTTGATGACGAAATTCCGTTTACACGTCAGGATGTTTTGTTAGCTCAGGAAAATGAATGTTTTGATAACTTAAAAATTAAATTAAATAATAATGATCAACAAAATACGAATTCATTTAAATATAAGGATGACGTAATCATAAAAACTTTGAGAAATTTAGAATTATATGTGGTAGATGAACCTACCACAATAAATATTACGAACGCGTTACATTTAAAATTTGGGCACGCTGGGATTAAGAAAACGTGGCTTATGTTTAGGGAAAATTATTTCTGCCATAAAGATTTAAAAATTATAAAGCGTACCATTAACCAATGTACATTATGTCAAATGGGGAAATTTAAAAATTTTCACAACCAAAATATCGTGCAAAGCTTAAAACTAGAACAACCTGGGGAGTTAGTTGCAGTTGATTATATCGGTAATTTAATAGCCAGTAGTGAGTTTCATAACATCTTCGTCGTAGTTGATGCTTTCACAAAATTCGTCCAATTATATCCAAAGGTATCATGTACAACGGACATTTCGCTGGAACTTCTGGATCGTTTCTGTAACGAAATTATTAAGCCAAAAAGAATTCTAGTTGATAATGCAACTTACTTCGATAACCAACGTTTTAGACAGCATTGGGAAGAACGTGGTGTGAAAGTCACGTATTGTTCCATACGACATCCACAAGGAAACATCTGTGAGAGGTATGTCCAAGAGACGATTAAATTCCTCAGACTCCTGGTACACGATGACCAAACTTCATGGCATAGTAAACTCGAAATAGTAGAAAATTTCATTAATCATACCCCAAGCATAGCGACGGAAAGAACGCCACATTTCCTCATGCTAAACCAGCAACCGGAACGACCATGGGTGTATAATCAATCTGAAAAAGAACACAATGAAATACTTGACGAAGTTAGAAAGAGACTCAAGCAAAGAAGTCGAAAGTACATCAAAAAGATGAACAAAAAAATTAAGAAAAGGTGCAATTTTGAAATAGGAGAATGGGTAATTGTTAAAAAGTTACGATTGGGACGAAGAGAGCACAATGAGTGCCAGAAACTTCAACTCCCCTATGAAGGACCCTTCATCATAGATGAAAAAGTAGGAGAATGTACCTACCAAATAAGACATCCCGATTCGGATTTAATAAGAGGTCGATTCCACATCGACATGATTTATCGATGGGACGATGGGACCATTATGATTGAGAAATAACGGCGAAACTTAATCATAAAAAAAAAATTAACAACTTTTAAAATGACCGCTAATGAAAATAGCAAGTAATGATTATAAGAAAATAACAGCGAAACTTAAATTATAAACAATTAATAACAACTTTTAAAAATTGACCGCTGAGGAAAATAGCAAATAAAGACAACGCTAACGGCGAAACTTAATCATAAAAAAAAAAAAAATTAACAACTTTTAAAATGACCGCTAATGAAAATAGCAAGTAATGATAATAAGAAAATATGGCGAAACTTAATTAAAATAAATTAAAAATAACAACTAAGATTTAAACCGCTGAAGAAATAGTAACGCTAACGGCGAAACTTAAATTAAAAGAAATAGTTAATTAACAACTTTTAAAATGACCGCTGAGGAGAATAGTAAGAAGCATGGCGAAACTTAATAAATTAAAAATAATAACAATTTAACAACTTAAAAAAAAAAAAATTAAAACCGCTCAGAAAAATAGTACGGTGACAAGAAAAGAAGACGACAAACACGGATATGACCACTGTAAATATAATTTTAAGAACTCGAATAAGGACATAAGAGATCTAAATAGCTTTGTAAATATGATTGGAAGTTATTAGAAAATTACGACAAAACAAGAATTTACCAAGATAAAAGAATTTATATGAAAAAGATGATACGTTTTAAATAATCAAGAAATTATAAAAAGGATAGTTATTGAGAATTTGATTGGCAAATATTTTATTGTACAACAATTTTGAAAATGAGATTGTAATTGGTCATAGGGAAAATTTGAATTAGATTTTGGGTGAAAAAACGGGAGTTAAGATAAGTGAGTAGAAAGTTAATTTGAGAAATCAGGAGGAAGTCGATGTTAAAAATTGGTATTCAATATTGAAAATTAAGAAATAAATGGGGTAAATAAATTAAATGGTAGTTATAGATAGGTGAAATGAATAGGTAGACACCTGAATGTACTAAAATAAGAGGCACGGGTGTAAGTTTAAATAAATGATTATGAAGTTATATGAGATAAAATGTATGAGAGACCAAAAGGAGGTCAAAGATTAAATAAATGGGGAATTATATAAAAACATTGATTAAAAGGAGATAACGAATACTAATAAATAATAAGACAGAATTATGAATAAATAAAATTAATGATTGAAAATTTTAAAAACTGAAAGTAGAAATCACCCAAAGAAATAGGCCAAAAGATGGAAAGATTAAGTTAAAATAAAGAGTCAAGTTTTATAAACAAAAAAGTAGGTAAAATTTAAAAAGGTTAGAATTTAAATAATTTGAAAATGTTAGCAGAAATCTTGGTAGATTTTGGGTTATTATAAGCAAGTAGGTTAGTTTGAATTTTTATAATTAATTAAAGTTGTGTTAAAAAGATTAGTTGGGAATTTTTCGAATAGTTTTACATTTTAGTTAGTAGATTTTGAATTTTGGTTATTAAACGTTACATTATAAATTTAGTTTGATGTGTTTATGAATAAACGCACGTGTGTTAATTAAGAAATTTATCACAAAAAAAAAATAGGTGTTTTCGGATAAATTTTAATTAACAGGGGGTAAATGCAATGTACCACTACCACGTCAATAGAAATGATCACGTTTTGATTCAAGGTTATTTAATTAATAAAGGTAGCACGAGACTTATTTGTTCAAACGTAAAGGTTTCATCTGATATCAAAAATTTGTTTTAACGTCATAAAATTTACATGAAGAAAAGGTCACGGAACGAAATAACAAAATAAATTCAAATGCAACGTTTTAATTCTGTTTATAAAATAAAAATGTTTGTTAAAGTTATAAATTAGTTTAAGTAATTATAAGAAATGTAATTTGAAATCAAAATAATTGTTCAAAATATTAGTTATAAAATGTGTTGAAACGTAGAACTTTTAAAATAACAAAAATTTTACATGTGTCGAAGTGCTTCGTAACTCAATGTATCACAAATGGGAAAAACATTTTCTTCAAAAGTTACTGGAAGATCGCCGAAGATACAAGAACTTTAATTCAATTTAATCTGAAACATAAAAATTTTATTAAAAATTTTACAAATTACTTTGGGCTGAAGCCAAACCTGGAAATTATAACGTCAAATATTGATTTTACATCGACCAATAGAACAAAATCAGATTTGCCTTGAAAATACTGGTAACGATGGAGAAACAATTGGTTGTTGATTATTAAATAGGTTGATTTGTTTTAACTAAGTTGAATGGTGGTGAATTTTGTGTGCTCAGCTAAAAATTGAATAATATAAGAAAATTTTACTAAGAAAGTTAATGAAAAGATTAGTAATCGATAGAATATTATACTTACGTATTTGCGAAGTAAAAATTTGTGCAAGATTGAGAAAAATCACGATTATTTTTAAAGAAAACTTTGGTCACCACACAAGCAGACGCTACTACGAAAAAATTGGATCCAGAAACATTTCACACCCTTGAAGGTCATCCATCGAATCCAACTGAATAATTTAATGGTATATGAACCGAGCAATTAGAAATACCCTAGATAAAAGGTACCGTCCCATTCAAAATTATTTATAATTTAAAACTTAGTGAAAATTTGACGATTAATTTCACACGTGCGTGAAAACGTTCTGGGGTTTATTTAGAATTAAGATATTTGTCATTAAATATAAGAACTTTATTACTTTTAATCATTTACATTGAAAATTATAATAAAATACGATTTGCTATATAAAACGGAGCATAATTTTTGTATGACCATTCCGAGGACCACAAAATTGCATTTCAGGTTTAAGACTTGGTCAAGGAAGGAACCCAGCGTGAGAGAAGGTAGGTCAGTGCTCACCGAAATAGTCAAGCCGAGGCATAAATTTATTTTATTTGTATTTGTCAATAATAATTTGCTTACATTTCTATTGACGAGGTACTTTTACGTACACTCGTACAAGGTATTAAAATTACAGAGTGCAAGCCTAATAAAGCTCCGAAAGCATACAGCAATATGTATTTATTTTGTTACGTATAACTTTTTGTAGAAATAAATGGAAACCGGGAAACGAGTCATGTGGACTCATGAGGAAACGCTAGCTCTAATTGCTAGCGTCGAGGTATACAAGGATCACTTAAACCACGTTACCAAACGACGCCAAGTCTGGAGTAACGTGAGTAACGACTTGATTAGTCAACAATTTGTTTTCTCCGAAGAAAATTGTAGAAAAAAATGGTTAAATTTGGTCAAGACGTACAAATCTTGTAAAGATGCCAAGGGTAAAACGGGTAGGGGACCTACTCGTTTTGTGTTCTTCGATAAAATGGAGGACATACTTGGTATGGAACCAAATTTCTCTTCGCCACATTCTATAAATGTTGGCGAAGCCTTTGAACCACTACCAAGTATTGCCTCAATGGCAATGTTACCATTGCACAATGAAGAAATGATCGAAGTTGAAAATTTTCTAGAAGAAGTACCGCCAGAAAGTAGCACCCCGGTTGTCGCTCCAAAAAAAAAACAGCAAAGAAGTTAAGCAATGCTAAACTTCGACAAGAAGTGAACGAACTAAAAGAAAAATTAAAAGAAAAAAATGAGTTGCAAAGTAAAAAATTACAATTGTTAGAACGCAAACTACAATTGGATGAGAGAAGAGTTATAGCCCTTGAAAAGATTGCAGGGATAACTAACAAATCAAACGAACACTAAAATTTATTAAATTAATCTTGTATATATTTGAATAAAAAATAAAATTATAATAATAAACAACAGAACGGAAGAACAATTTTTAAATCTAGTTTAAATCTAGTTACATGTTAAATTTCTAAATACTTCCTCTCTTCGTGTCATTCCCTCTTCCCACAAAATACATCTATAAATCTTTTTATGAACGTAGTATGAATGAGGAACGTTAGTATCAGTTAGTATGTTAGTATTGATGTAACCATGGCAGGAGATGTAATATGGGACAGTAGTGATCGAACTGTCTAAGAGTGAAGAGTGAATCCTTAATGTATATAATGTAAAGGGTATAAAATGTACAAAGGGGTATTAAATAAAATCAATAAATATTACTTCAACGGAGTTCTTAATGAATACCAAGTGACCCAAATTGACCCAATTAGAAAGAGCTTCTCACAGGACAGTAGGAAGTTCTCACATGGCGACCGTGACACGTGACAAAAGGACCCGTTAAAAATAAAGAAGATTAAGTGAAAAAAAAAATTTTGGTTTTGGAAAAAGTGCACATAAAATGGGGTCTACAAAATCAAAAGTATAAAAATGACAGTGAAACGTGATTGTGACCGTGCCAAAAGGACACGTAAAAAATAACGGGCAAAAATTAAGTGCAAAAAGTTTTAGCAGTGTAACCGAAAGTTCAAATAAACAATATTAAAAACATGGGAACAGTGCTACATAGTTTGGTTGACGAAAATGCACCGAATTTACAAGTTTACTACATAGAAACGTATTATATGGAACTTACAAATTTTCTACGAGTGTAATGTGTAATCCAAGTGCCTAAAAATCGACAATAAAATTTTTTAAAAAAATTAAGCGAAAGTTAAGTTTACTAAAATTCAAAGTTAAAAAAGTGCATCGAAATGGTAAAAAATTTTTTCCAACAGGAAGTGCATCGCAACGCAACTACAGGTCACCAAGTTCAACAGGATAGGAAAATTTCCGAGCAACGACCAACATTCTGCACCATAGACAATTTCAGCAGGAAATCAAAGTGTGACTTCGCAAGAAAAAATTCTAGGTAAATGAACTTGGAACTTTCCATGCAAATTTTGTCATTCGACAATTTTATGTTTTATGAAATATGTAACGATAGGATAAATTAATATAAAGTTATTTACAAATAGCAACTTCATCAATTTTACCAAAATTAATTATCAACTTAATTTAATTAACAATTTTTCAATTTATTTAAATAAATTTTACAAATTCATTAAGTTGCACAAGTAAGAAAATTATTAATTTTAATACCCATTAGTATGGTATAAATTTTAATTAGATGGGTTACATATGGGATAGATTACAAATAATCTTATAATTCGAAAATTTTATTGATAAATTTAAAAAAATAACCTGAATCTTCATTATTAATATTATTAAAAATGTTCATAATTTTGATTTCAGAAAAGAAAAGATGATTCAGTTTGTTTTTATAAATTAAAATTTTGTATAGGTGTTAAAACTAAATATTTTTAATTAGTAAATTTTAAAGGAATGATTTTTTAACAAAGTATTTAAAACTCAATAATAGTAAATTTTCAAGTAAACTTCTTGGTATTAGATGCATAGCATACATTTTATGGAGTTCAAATACCCACGACAGGATATTCCTATTACAAATCTTTGTTGTATGCAAATATGATAAGTAATTATAAATTAAAAATAACTTTTATTAAAATGTTTAAATTGAGTACTAAAATTTACAGCATAATTTTGGTTATGGTCAACAGCTATTCCCTAAATCGAATTAAAAATTTTAAATTTGCATTATTTTAAAGTTTTAACAATGTTATTTAAAATTCAATAATATCGAATTTAATTCATTAAATGAAAAACTGAAAAATTTTTTACGCAAGTATATGCCGAAAGTTTGCAATTAATTAACTAAAAGAATTTAAAAATTTAAAAATCTTATTTGATGAATTAGGAAAATGGAGAAATTAACACAAAAATTTTTTAACATTAGTATTGAAAATTATTTGCTTTTAAAAATAAAGTCAAAATATAAAAATATGACGAATCAATTTGAAATAAAACATATTTTAAAAAGAAAAATTTGCAATTTGAAAGTTAGCAATTTTAAACAAAGTTGAAGTTTAAAATATTGTGGAAATATTTAAAGGCATAATGCAATCAAAATTTATTTTAACAATTTTAAATTTTAATAAATTACAGTAACTTAAAACAATCGGATTAAATAACAATTCCGAGATAATATTTTAAATGTTTTTTGAGAATAAACACAAGTGTTATTTAAATTTTTCATTACTAGTTAATAAAGAACAATTTCAGCAAATATCTTTTAAGGAAATTATAAATACAAAGTTGAATAACACGAGAAAAAATTTGCTGATGGGTAGAAGATTTTGTTATGCATATAAATGCAATGCGGAAGTTAGAAATGCAATGAAGAATTTATTTCTCAAAATATGAAAAATTTTATTTCATAAATTATAATGTCGAAAAATGTCGAAAAGTATTTAACTCGGTTAAACGTTAAAGAATCGATCACCTATGCGTTATTCAGTTATTAAGATGTCTGTAAATTCAGTAATTAAATAAAGCTTCAATGTAAGCTAAAATTCAAATCTTGATCGGCGTGTTTCAGCACTTTGTGCCTCGTTGAAAGATATTGAAAAATAATTCTACGAAAGAGATTAAATAGTTTCCAAATAAAGGTAATGCATCAAATGTAACGATAAATTGTACATTATTGTTGTGATTCCATAAGTCAGCAGAACTAATAACAATAATTGTACAAGGAAGTAAAATCACCGAACTTAAATATTTCTGTAAAGGATAGGCCTCGCGAACCTAAACTTGTAGAAATACTTAAGAAACAGAAGGATAGGCCTCGCGAACCTAAACTTGTAAGAATATTTGAGACACCAAAGGATAACGTAGAATTCCTATTGTAAACGGCAACGAAAACTTTAAGAAAAATGGAGCACATTATAATAAGAAGAAATACATTAAAATATATACAGTCTCTAAAAGCTATTAATATGGATCCAAAAAACCTAATCGATGACGGCACGAGATGTCTTATTGAAGGTTATTTGGAAAATTCTATGTAAATGAGCTAATATACCGGAAATAATGAATAGTTAAATATGTAAAGAAGAAAATATTCCGGAAATCGCGATAATCTATATAAATAAAAATGAATGTGAAAACCTTTGTCACGGCATCACATGATAACGGCTGGACCGATTTTGTTAATTTTTTTTAAAAAGTGTTTGTAATAGTCCGTAGATGGTTCTTACGTAAAAAAAAATTGGAAAAGTTGCCCGGGAAGTTGGAAAATTCGGGAAAAATTGAAAGTGCTTTTTATACCGTCAATAGGTGGCGCGACCTTAAGTACCTTAAGTACCTACAGAAGTAGGTAGGTAATTAAAATACCTACTTTATTTCTATGGTGAAAACCATTGTCAAGGCATCACTTGATAACGGTTGGACCGATTTTATTAATTTCTTTTTAAATTGTAATAGTCTGAAGACGGTTTTTACGTAATAAAAAATTGAAAAAGTTGCCCCGGAAAGTTGGACTGAATCGAGAAGGCTGCAAGTAACTTATAAAGACATTGCAAAAGGTCTATATAAGCTGCACAGAATAGATTGTGAATCGTAGCTTTTGTTCACTTTGTACCACAAAGTGAATCAATTATCCGTTGGTTCAAAAATGGTTCATCGTTATTGCGCCGATGAACAATACTATTTTTTCATCTATACTATGATTTTTTATCTACAGTGGCGACTTGGACCGATTTTGTTATTTTTTTTTAATGTTCGTAATATATACTCCGAATAAGGTTGTTAGGTAATGAAATGCTGGAAAAGTTGTTCGGAAATTGGAAAATTCGGGTAAAACTGAAAGTTCATTTTAGTTAAATAAGTGATCAACAGATGGCGGCTCTAATTTGGAAGTCATAAAAAAATTACTTTAAAACCAAATGAGAACCACGAATAAATTAGTATATTACGCCTGTCAATTTATTTAGTAGCGCTATCTATTGATAATATGTTTATATTTGATCCGGTGATTGATATAAATCAGGCAGATAATGCCGGTGTAGCATTACAAGGTTTGTTATTTTTTTTAAATTAATTTGTAATTTGGTTATTAGGTTCTGATTGGCGTCACGATAACCGTTAGTACGGTTCTGTCACATAGTAAGGTTTGATAACGTATTTTAGTTTTGTTCGCCTCAATACTGGGGTGATTTAGAAAAAAAAAACAAATAAGGAAAAAAGCATTTTGCAAAAATTTACCTCGCGTAGGCGGTTCTCCCAGGGTGAGGCAATTTCTTTAATTCAATTCGTCTGTCGGGTCACCTTATGAAAAACTGAAAGTGCTTTTTTGATTCGACAGTAACAGTCACTCACCAACTTAAAGAATCAAATTTTGGTTGGTAATATTTCTAACTGGCATGTAGCTATATAAGATATATTACTTCATTGCATGGAGTAAAATAAAACCAAAAGATTTAAAATGCTCAAAATAATACTGATAATTAAAACGAACAGAATGCCGCAAATAAGACGGAGTAATTTAGGTCGCAGAACTCGCAATGCTGCAACCCAAAGATATATTCGAAATAATCGAACTGCAGTGCAACGCGAGGAAAATGAAATTGAACGGAATAGTGCAAGAAGGCCAAGAAATGTTGCGTTGAATACTCATCGAGCTGCTTTCCGTTACAACGTGACAATTGATTACGGTGCAGACCAATCCGTTGCTATTGGATCCATGAGCGTTGTGTGCCCACATTGTAAGGCATTGAAATACAAAACTGAAGCCCCTGGATTGTGTTGCGCAAGTGGAAAAGTCAAATTGGCGCCATTGGTCCCCCCACCAGAACCATTGCGCTCATTGGTTTCTGGAGCAAGCACAAATTCCACACATTTCCTAACACAAATTCAGAAATACAACAGTTGTTTCCAAATGACTTCATTTGGCGCAACAAATGTGGTGCGGGACAATTTCATGCCCACTTTCAAGGTAATTATTACACAATCTTATTTAAACATTATTTGACAACAACACTATTAACATACATTAACATTTACAGATTCAAGGACAAATATATCATCGAGCAGGTTCGCTATTGCCGCCTCCGGATGCAGGCTTTAAATTTCTGCAGATTTTTTTCATGGGAAATTCACCACAAGAAGTAGATCAACGTTGTGCACACAACAGTTCGGTGAAAAGACCAATCGTGGAACAACTTCAAACTTTTTTTCATCAACACAATGAATTGATTGCATTGTTTAAAACCGCACTGGACCGCATGCCATCTGATAATCACAAAATTGTAATCAGAGCCGATAGGACGCCTGCGGGAGAACACGCAAGACGTTTCAATGCGCCAACAATTGATGATGTCGCCATTGTCGTCGTTGGAGAAAATTTGGAATCACGTGATATCGTTCTACAACGGCGAAACGATCAGCTGCAGCGTGTGTACGAAAAGCACCGATCATATGATGCGTTACAATATCCCATCATATTTTGGCAAGGTGCAGACGGTTATGATTTCTCGCACAAGATGGTAAATCCGCTTACAGGCGCTGAAACGAACAAAAAAGTCAGTTCAATGAACTACTATTCATATCGATTGATGGTTCGTGAAAATGAGGACAATCACATATTGAAATGTCGCCGTCTATTTCACCAATATGCTGTCGATATGTACGTCAAAATTGAAACTGAACGGTTGCTATTTATCAGATTGAACCAGACAAACCTCCGTTCTGAAGAGTATATTCACCTTCGAGATGCCATCAACACTGACGGAAACGCACAGAATATTGGCCGCATGACGATTCTCCCAGCAACGTACGTCGGAAGTCCACGACATATGCATGAATACGCTCAAGATGCCATGTCCTATGTTCGCCATTACGGCACACCAGATTTGTTCATCACGTTCACTTGCAATCCGCAGTGGATAGAAATTCGACACGAGTTATTCCCTGGCCAATCACCCATCGATCGCCATGACATCACAGCGAGAGTCTTCAAACAAAAATTGAAATCATTGATGAATTTAATTGTGAAGCATCGCGTGTTCGGCGAAACGCGCTGTTGGATGTATTCAGTGGAGTGGCAGAAACGCGGATTGCCACACGCACATATTTTCATTTGGTTGATTGAGAAGATAAGACCGAATGAAATCGATGATGTAATATCAGCAGAAATTCCCAATGAAGAAGAAGATGCAGTCTTGCATGAGGTTATTACTAAGAACATGATTCATGGCCCCTGTGGAACATTAAATAACAATTCTCCGTGTATGGTCGACGGAAAATGTTCGAAGCGGTATCCAAGGGCATTAGTTGCAGAAACAATTACCGGAAATGATGGTTATCCAATGTATCGTCGCCGATCGACTGCGGACAATGGAAGATCAACAATTGTGAAAGTTAATCAACAGGAAATTGAAGTAGATTATCGTTGGGTTGTTCCGTATTCGCCATTACTATCGAAGACATTCAAAGGGCACATCAACGTCGAATCTTGCCATTCCGTGAAATGCATCAAATATATCTGTAAGTATGTGACCAAAGGAAGTGACATGGCTGTGATTGGAGTTGATGCGGAGAATTCCAACGATGAAGTCACTCAATACCAATTGGGCCGCTATGTTACGTAGTAGTAACGAAGCAATTTGGCGCATTTTCTCATTCGCCATTCATGAAAGATATCCCACTGTTGTACATTTGGCAGTACATCTGGAAAACGGACAACGAGTGTATTTCAATCCTGATAACGCAGCGGATAGAGCGGCATGGCCACAGTCGACAACATTGACAAGCTTCTTCTCGGTTTGTCAAGCAGATGCTTTCGCTCTCACTTTGCTGTATGCTGAAATGCCACGCTACTACTCATGGAACGCATCATCGAAATCTTTTCAGCGTCGAAAACAAGGTACACCAGTTGAAGGACATCCAAATGTATTTGCTTCAGACGCTCTGGGTCGCATCTACACTGTGCATCCAAATAACGACGAATGTTACTATCTTCGATTGTTGTTGGTGAATGTTCGTGGTCCGACGTCGTTTCAACAACTAAGAACCGTTAATGGTCATCTGTGTGCGACTTACCGTGAGGCGTGTCAACTCTTACAGTTGCTCGAGAACGATTCGCATTGGGACAATACGCTCAAAGATTCCGTCATATCTTCATCACCGCATCAAATTCGCACACTGTTTGCGATTATCATATCCACATGTTTCCCTTCGAATCCGAACGGTTTGTGGGTCAAATATAAGGACGACATGTCTGAGGATGTTTTGTATCGTGTGCGTCGCCAAACTTTAAATCCTACATTGCAAGTGACTGCAGAAATTCACAATGAGACATTGATAATGATAGAAGATATGTGTTTATTGATGGCGAATAAATTGTTGCCGTATTTGGGCATGATATCACCCAATCGTTCAATGCACGAAATTGCTGGAAATTTCGACTGGTACAAAAACAAAATTTGGTTGAGCGAATGTGATATTGGCTGCGAAAAACATTGATGTCAACGAATTAAATTTCAACATTCAAAGTGAAATTGCTGGCGAATTGATGAATGTTATGCCTTGAGTGGTATAAAAATTAATTTCGGGCAAAACAACGTTTGCCGGGTCAGCTAGTTAATAATGATAATAAGGAAAGATTTATAAAATAAATAAGCGCTATAATAAAAAGCAACTCCAAAATGGTGCCGGACGCGGGCCAAAAAATAGGTAAAGTAAAGGAGTGCAAAGAATAAAAATAGAGACGCATGTGCCTTCCAAAAAATACTGAATAATATTAAAACGATTTTATTAGCCAGGCATGGCATAAAATTTTCGACAGGTATCGACAGTTAAATACAACAATTAAAGTAAATAAATTGTAACAACATTACTACGTGAAATGACATAATAGATCAAATTTTAGAAGAATCGACAATAAAATAAATAAAATTAAAAAACTATCCATCACAATAAGCAAATTTATTAAAAAGTTCAATTAAAAGATGAAATAAAAAGAGTTCAGAAATTTCATAAAAATCAAAATTTGAATTTAGAGAGAAAAAAATTTTTTTTAACGATAATGATAATATTTATAAGAGGGATTTTATTTTATGTAATAATGTAAATAATTAGATTAATTTCTAAATTTCAATACAATTAAATAGTATAAAAAACTAAGATTTTAATTTGAATTTATTTTGTAAATGTTATGTAAGGAAATCAGTACTTATGTAGAATAAAAATATCATATTTCCGAGTTTAAGTTTATTTATATCCAATGTAATGTTTAGGTTAAGATTCTTTTAATGCAATTTATGTATGTCATTATTATGTATGTCATTATTATGTTTATGGTTTTATTCTATTAATAGGTATGTTGGGATAGGTTATGCATAGTATTAAGTTGTAATTTAGTAGTAACAACATTTAAAAAAAAAGAGAGAGAGGTGGAGAGTTACCTAAACACAATTATCTCAAGGCATATGTAAGAGCAAAAGAATTTAAATTCCAAGGAGATAAATTCTTTTATTCGCCGAGGGAGATGTAGTGTGTATCCACCTTTAGTTAAGAACAATTTAGTAATAAGCATATTATTATTTGGTGAGCATGCAAGATTGTTAGTATGAACGTAGTATGAATGAGGAACGTTAGTATCAGTTAGTATGTTAGTATTGATGTAACCATGGCAGGAGATGTATGGGACAGTAGTGATCGAACTGTCTAAGAGTGAAGAGTGAATCCTTAATGTATATAATGTAAAGGGTATAAAATGTACAAAGGGGTATTAAATAAAATCAATAAATATTACTTCAACGGAGTTCTTAATGAATACCAAGTGACCCAAATTGACCCAATTAGAAAGAGCTTCTCACAGGACAGTAGGAAGTTCTCACACTTTATTGTTATCGACAACACCCCAATTATATCATGTGTAATAAATATTTCACGTTTCTAGTTTACTAGTAGGTAGTTATTACAATTTTTAATTACAAAAATTTAATTAAACTTACTGCAATCGTTTTAGCATCTACTGAAGGTACTTCTTCGTACATCTTGGTTTTAATTATTGTACTGATTTTACTTCTTTAATTTTAATTGCCGGTTGCAATAAATTTCTATTTTGTATTTTTAGAGGTTATGTAATTTGTTTTATGTATTTTGTAATATGTAAGTTGTTCTTTTTACCTTATGTTTTTCTCACTTTGACTCAGTTAATCTCTGTTCGGCTCAGCTCACTTCGTCTCAGTTGCGTAACTGAGATGGAAATAAAACTTGTAAAAAGAATACGCCTATTGCTACATGCCAGTTAGAAATGTTACCAACCAAAATTTGATTCTTTAAGTTGGTGAGTGACTGTTACTGTCGAATCAAAAAAGCACTTTCAGTTTTTCATAAGGTGACCCGACAGACGAATTGAATTAAAGCAATTGCCTCACCCTGGGAGAACCGCCTACGCGAGGTAAATTTTTGCAAAATGATTTTTTCATTTCACCCTAGTATTGAGGCGAACAAAACAAAAATACGTTATCAAACCTCACTATGTGACAGAGCCGTACTAACGGTTTTCGTGTCGCCAATCAAAACCTAATAACCAAATTACAAATTAATTTTAAAAAAATAACAAACCTTGTAATGCTACACCGGCACCGGCTCAATAGATAGCGCTACTAAATAAATTGACAGGCGTAATATATTAATTTATTCGTGGTTTTCATTTGATTTTAAAGTAATTTTTTTATGACTTCCAAATTAGAGCCGCCATCTGTTGATCACTTATTTAACTAAAATGAACTTTCAGTTTTACCAGAATTTTCTAATTTCCGAACAACTTTTCCAGCATTTCATTACCTAACAACCTTATTCGGAGTATATATTACGAACATTAAAAAAAAATAACAAAATCGGTCCAAGTCGCCACTGTAGATAAAAAATCATAGTATAGATGAAAAATAGTATTGTTCATCGGCGCAATAACGATCAACCATTTTTGAACCAACGGATAATTGATTCACTTTGTGGTACAAAGTGAACAAAAGCTACGATTCACAATCTATTCTGTGCAGCTTATATAGACCTTTTGCAATGTCTTTATAAGTTACTTGCAGCCGTCTCGATTCAGTCCAACTTTCCGGGGCAACTTTTTCAATTTTTTATTACGTAAAAACCGTCTTCAGACTATTACAATTTAAAAAGAAATTAACAAACTCGGTCCAGCCGTTATCAAGTGATGCCTTGACAGTGGTTTTCACTATAGAAATAAAGTAGGTAGGTACTTTAATTACCTACCTACTTCTGTAGGTACTTAAGGTACTTAAGGTCGCGACACCTATTGACGGTATAAAAAGCACTTTCAATTTTTCCCGAATTTTCCAACTTCCCGGGCAACTTTTCCAATTTTTTTTTACGTAAGAACCATCTACGGACTATTACAAACACTTACTTACACTTACATTAACAAAATCGGTCCAGCCGTTATCATGTGATGCGGTGACAAAGGTTTTCACATTCATTTTTATTTATATAGAAGAAGATATAGATATATTGTCATACAAAGCAACCCCTAGATGCTTCTATACCTACAGTTACTCTGCTCCGGTCTAGCTCAGCCCAACGACAAACAATTTTTGCAAAAAACCTTTGAGATGCTCTCAAAACAACTCATCAAAACTTTTGAATGATAAAATTTTTTAATGTGGATCTCTCCCAAAACTCCCACTTTCAAGCGACGAATAAAGTGTAATTGCAAAGAAATCTTTATATTCAAATTTATTAGTATCATAGATTTATAGAAATTTACCTGGTACCAGTTTGGATTACAAACTTAATATTATACAAATTTTCATTGGGAAATTCCCTTACAAAGAAATAAATTCGTTGAAATTTTGCTGGATTATCTTCTTTCTTCTTTTTTGAGTTGACGTACTGTCAACTCAAACGTAAAATGTTCTTTTTAAAATTCGCGTAAAATTAATTTTAACAGTCTTTGTTGCTGATTAAATGAATAAATTTAGTTAAATGTTGATTGGTAGTCACTAATTTCACCCTTGGGTTAATCGTGACGCCGTAAAGTTCAAAAATTTGCTTCAAAATTAAATAATAAATTTAGTTCGAAATACCTTTTCATCTACAAGTGCACCTGTTGTTAAGTGATGACTCACGCGGAACATCTGCGCAGGATCGGGGTTTGATAAATTTTCTCCCTCAGTTAGTTGAGTGTAGTTCTCGTAGGTTCATGGCATCCATTAAACTTGTCCACATTCTCCTGGTGTTGTAACCTCCAAATTAATGAAGTGCTAAATTTTAAAGTAGCCAAATAACAAAATAATTAACGACGTGTCTTCAAAGATGTCTAATGGCATCTACTTCACCAAAACAATGCATTTAGCAAAAGGATAAATTTACAGTGAAAGGCATCTCAAACTTAAGAGCTGCACCTGCTTTCCATCTATGAAGTTTTGTTACCATCGGCAAGGTACAAGGTTTCTAACCTCCAAATTAATGATCCAAAGTTAACATTGGCTGAGTTCGATTGTACGCAACCTCATCGATCGAGTGCACAATGCATACTAAACACTTCACAAAGATACAAAATTAATAATATCCAAATATGGGATCCAAAATCAATAACGATCCTCATCGGGTGAGTGCCCATGGCATACTAAAATTCTAGTAATTTTGTCAAAATTTCGTAAAATTTTGTGTCTATTGTACCATCTTCACTTCTTAATTCCATCCAAATTTTCCAAATGTCACGCTATGAAGTTAAATAAACGTCTGTAGGTAAGTTTTTATGTTATTTCGTCACTCTTGGACTACTTTAAAATGTTTTTTATTTCAGAATTCATTATTTCCATATGAGATGCAGCGACGAGACTGGAGCCACTTCCATTTTTTTTGCACATAAAACCTTTTTTTTTATAACTTCGTTGCTGAACCGCACATAACCAGCTTCTGAATACTTTTAAACAACACTATGAAGAATTTCTCAGAGAATGTTATACCTCACAAGCTACAAGATTTGTTATTTGTTACAAAATTTTACATTTAAGAACCCATGTGATTCTAGGTTAAAAGATAACAAAATTTTATAAAGATTTTTGATTTTCCTTGCAATTACATTACATTTTTGAAATCTGAAGTGACAAATTTCTTCCCGAGATTGACCAGAGAGCTTACAAAACATTTAAAAGATATCCACATTCTTATCTCTTTCTTTATTAGAAATCGTGTGAAGTCAGGATTTTGATTTTTGAGTTGTACCCTTTGAGACCCCTCCTGTTTCGCTGCTAGATCATGTTAGCATAGTGCTGCTTAGTCACTGAGCTCAGCCAACCGTGAACAAAGCCCCTGCTTGTACAAAACACAAATGTCATCGCATGAGAGAAAAACTTTATAAACATGAAAAGTGTCAGGCTTTTCACCCATATGAATTTCAAAGGACCCAGCAAAATACGACAATATATATGACGATGGTGGAATGACCAATTCTTTAAGTTTTTGTCATTGCTGCAGGAAGCTTGCTGAAATTTTGATATCAGCACCGACCGACCCGATCCGAGCATTCCAACAAAATTGCTAACGATTCTAGGCGCTTTTTCCAATTACCAACCTTCTTTGGTTACGTTTCTAGCCGAAGAGAAAACCTTCCGATTATACCAGCCAAAAGCTTACGTCTCTAGGCTTTAGCTGAAAGTATAATATAACATAAAATAAGCTACTCTCCCGAGATTGCTCCTTACCTGTTTTCAAGATTCAATCTGCTCCCGTATCAGAAGTCAGCTCCTGATTTCATCCGTTTTCCGTTTACGAAATTGGATCTTCTAAATCGAAAGTTCAGTAGTCACTTCAAGTAGTTTTTTTTGTTTGTTTTGAAATTTAGTAATTTACCTTTAATTAATTGTTGAGTTAAAGATTATCCGCCACCGAAAAATTCAGTTTCCTTTGAACGAGGCACCAGAAGAAAAATACGTAATAAGACCACTTATAATTTTTTTTTTATTTTAACACCAGTACATAATTCGAGATCTGTTCGAGAACAATAATCGAATAATTTATACATTATTTATACAAAGTACATAACAAGCAGGTGATTAGTATCTTACATTAAAGAACCAATAAATACGTTGCTCAACATTTCAGCAATCAAACTTTGATAATGTAATCAATAATACATCTTATTTCCTATTTCCTATATGAAGCGGGTTAATGCGCTTTAGGCGCCTTACAGTTTGTTTGTTGCTTAGGAGATTCACTGCAAGAGGGTTGGGGTGGATATTGAGTCGCGATAAGTACCGTTCACTCGCGCACTTAGCTTCTTGGAGCACAGTAGAAACATTTAGGTGTATGGATTTATTGGTTACGAACCGCGGAGCGTCCGTAATTATACGTAGTACCTTCGATTGGAATCGCTGCAGGATTTCGATGTTTGAAGTACTCGCGGTACCCCACAACTGCACACTATATGTCCATACCGGTTTAAGAATAACTTTATACACTGTTAGTTTATTTTCCAGGGAAAGCTTAGATTTATTACCAATTAGCCAATAAAGTTTAGATAATTTCAGTCCGAGTTGTTTGCGTTTTGTGAAAATATGGTTTTTCCAGTTGAGCCTGCGATCGAGGTGCATCCCAAGATACCTTGCACTATCCACTTGGGGAAGTGTTGTCCATTTAGGGTAACGCTGGGGCATGTCGCTCTCCGCAGAGTAAACGTCACATGTTGAGATTTGGCTTCGTTTACCCTAATTCGCCATCTCCTAAACCATGCCATAGCATCGTCAAGTGCCTCCTGGAGCTTCTCCGAGGCATACGCAGGAACCTCACTGGTTGCAAGGATTGCTGTGTCGTCAGCAAAAGTGGCCGTCACAGTATTTGGTGTGGTAGGGATGTCTGCAGTATATAGGAGGTATAATACTGGCCCCAAAACGCTGCCTTGTGGTACCCCCGACTGTATTCTGCGTAGTTGAGTGACTTCTTCTTGGAATTTAACCATGAAATATCTCTCAGTCATATGTGATTTCAGTAGTCGACAGTAGGGTGCCGGTAGTTTTGTTTTTATTTTAAATAGCAGACCCTTGTGCCACACCTTGTCGAACGCCTGAGAAACGTCCAAAAAGCGGCAGAACAGTATCTCTTGCGCTCGAAGGTGTTATTTATTATTTCGATAATTCTGTGCACTTGTTCAACGGTAGCGTGATGTTCGCGGAATCCGAACTGATGTTCCGGGATTATATTGAGTTGATCAAGTGTCGGTTTTAGTCTTTTCAGGAGCAATCTTTCAAAGAGCTTCGATAGTATAGGCAGGAGACTTATTGGTCTATACGATGATACCTCTTCAGTTGGTTTGCCTGGTTTTGGGATCAATATTATTTGACCCACTTTCCACTTTGATGGGTAATGGCCGGTTCTTAAAATAGAGTTAAAAATGTGTAGCAGGTTGATAAGTGCTCTCTCTGGTAGTTGTTTAATAACTGTGCCAGTTATAAGATCATAACCTGGAGCTTTCTTTGGATTAAGGTTCTTTTTAATTAGCTCTTTGATTTCGCTTAATTTTATGGCTTTGATAGGTAGTGCCATTTGGAAAGGTGCTTGCAGAAATACAGATATTTCATCTTCTTCCTCTTGGGGAATCTCAGATGAAATGGGCATAAATACGTTTTCCAGATGGTTAGCAAACACTTCGGCTTTTTCTCTATCTGTTCTTGCCCATGATCTATCAGGTTTTCTAATGGGGGGTACGTTTACTTGGTGTTTTTTAATTTTTTCCGTTGCTTTCCAAAGCGAATATTCAGTAGCCTCGGTTGGTGTTAATCCTTCAAGGTATTCTTGAATAGCTAGGTTTCTTTCATCGTTTAGGAGATTTTTGGTGCGTCTTATTGATGAATTAAATTTTTCTTTATCTTGAGGAGCCCTGGTCATCATCCAAGTCTTCCTTAATCTTCTCTTCTCCCGGATTGCTTCCTTAATAGTTCCTGAATATGTCTGCTTTGGTATTTTATCATGTGGTTCAGGGGTCGCACTCCAAGCTGTTTGTTGGATTGTTATTATGAGACTTTCTACAGCTGAGTCGATGTCTTCTAAAGTTTCGAGTGCAATGTTAGTATTAATCCTTTCGTCGATCAACGACCTAAACAGTTCCCAGTCTGTCCACTTGTTGGTGAGAGATAGTGGTTTTAATTTGTTTCCAATTGTTGATCGTAGTGAAACTAAAATAGGTGAGTGATCTGAAGATCGATCAAAGTTTTGCTCTGCTGTAAGAAGGTTTGATGAAATAACTTTCGTCACGCAGAAATCAATGACGTCAGGGATCTTGTTTGTGTCGCTTGGCCAGTACGTGGGTTTTCCTGTAGACAAAACTCCTAGGATGAGTTTATTCAAGTTCTCTGCCTTTGGTAGTTATTAACCGTGAACCCCATCTAGAATGCTTGGCATTGTAGTCTCCGCCGGCCAGATATCTACTTCCTAAGGTGTTAAAATAGTGTTTGTATTGTTCTTCTTTCACGGCGTGTCTTGGGGGGCTATAGATTGCCGATATGGTTATTTGTCCTCGGGTATCTTCGATCACTACCGTTGTTGCTTGGATATGTTTTGTTTGGTATTTGGGTCCTTCATGATGTTTTATTTTATTTTTAATAATAATGGCGCTTCCACCCCAGCCTGCATTGTTTGGGTGTTTTGTAACATAGATGGTGTAATTATGTATCCTCAGATAGCTGCGGTTTGTATAATGTGCTTCTGAGATCAGCATGATGTCAATGTCGTGTTCTCCCAGAAAGAATTGTACTTCTGGTCCATGATTGACAAGACCGTCAGCGTTCCACACAGCTATTTTTAGGTGTTGTTGCATTAATTTAACTTATCGAGCAGTTTTGACACGACATTCATCATCGTGTCCATACGTATGGCCATCTGCTCTAGTAGCTTCTCTAGTTTAGAGATTCTGCTTTCTGTTGCATTTGTAGTGGTAATTTCGGGATTGACCATACCTGCTTCTTTCTCTTGTGTTATTGAGGCGTAAGAGACACTGTTTTCGACATTTGGTTTGGTTATAGGTATCGATTTTGGAGCATTTGTTAGGGTATTCGTATTTAGTTGTTGCTGCGGCTTTTGTTGTAGAGATGGGTATTGTTTTTGTTGGAGTTCTTTGTAAACCCTGCAGCCCTTGTAACTGGCTGGGTGGTTTTCGCCGCAGAGTGCACATTTTAAATCTTTACGTTCAGTAACTTGACATGTTTTGTTGTGATGGAATCCACTGCATTTAACACATCTTTGTTGACGCATGCAGTAGTTTTTAGTGTGCCCTAGACGCTGGCATCTGGCGCATTGTGGAATCTGTTTAGTTTGGCGCACCGGTTCCAGTTTGGTCACACAACTAATCAGTTTTGTTAAATCATAAATTTCCTTATTATTTTCCTTGGGTTCCAGCTCGACGAAGAACATGGGTAATGGTTGTTTGTCTCTTCTACTTTTAATATTATAAATGCTTTTTACTTCGTGTCCATAGGTGGTAATTTCATCTTTCAATTCTTGGATATTTTCAGAATTGTGAAGTCCTTTAATTACCGCTCTAAAACTTCTTTTATTTTTAATTTGGTATGAGTGATGTTTTACGTCTTTTTCTGTTAGGGCTGCGATTGTAGCTTTATAACAAGTTTCATCGTCAGTCATTATTTTAACTTCACCTTTTAATAACACTTTCAATGAATATTTTCCTTTAGCATCACTTTTAGAATTTAGTAACGCTGTTAATCCACTAATGTCTTTGATCTCTGCTACAAAGATAGGAGGTGGTTTTATTTTTTCGGGATTAAGAGTTTTTTCTTTATTTGTATCTTCCAATTGAGGATCATCTGGGATTTCTAGTACTTGAAATTTGTTAATTGGATTAACCGTCTTTCGGAACTCTGGCATTGTTCTTTGCCTAACATTTCTTGGTGGGTCAGGCGAGTCTCGCCACTTCTTGCGTGGATTAGTTACTACGGTATAACCATCGTTTTCTTCTTTGTAATTTCGTCAGCCAATTTCTAGTACTTGAAATTTGTTAATTGGATTAACCGTCTTTCGGAACTCTGGCATTGTTCTTTGCCTAACATTTCTTGGTGGGTCAGGCGAGTCTCGCCGCTTCTTGCGTGGATTAGTTACTACGGTATAACCATCGTTTTCTTCTTTGTATTGCTTGATAATTTCGTCAGCCAAAATTTGAGCTTTTTTCATTATTTCTTCTTGCATAATAATATCATTCCATTTGTCTTGCTCACCCAATTTATTTAGTTGTTCCTCGCTGTTTTCGTCTGTAGTAATAATCGTATCGGTTTCGTGTGAGGTTATGTCTCTATCACATTTGTCGTAAATCCATTGTTCGATCATTCCGTTCCTATTTAGTTCACTTAATGTCTCTATGGACATCTTAATACACCGAGTATGATAAACAGCTTTACATTTAATTTTGCATTGAATGCAATCCTCATATCTAGTCGCGACACTTCTACACACACCGCACGTCAACATCATGCAGGTCCGGGTAAAACAAATTAAAAATTAATTCACTTATAAATAAACTCCGATAATATCCAACATAATTTTCACAGGTTATGTTCTGTCTCTTCCCAGTGCCGTACTTATCAAATTTCGTCATAAGGGATCTTGTTCAATAAGATTTTGAATTCTTTAAGTTTGTAAATAAGATAAATTATTATTAATCTGCTTCCGTTAATTTTAAGTTTTCCATTTATTATTGTAGATAAATTATTAATTTGCTTCCATTTATTCTAAGTTTTCATTTATTGTAAATAAATCATTAATTTGCTTCCGTTTGTTTTATTTTCATTTATTGTAAATATAGTAAATAAATATTTCACAATTTACTAGAAACATTTTTTATTCTTTTGTTTTAGTTTTAAAGTTTTTCCCTTAAAAAAGCTTTTGGCGCCCGAGTATAATATTATTTTTAAGTGTATAAGAAATCAATGACATAAGACGTCCTCAGACCCTGGCTACCCAAGGGGCAATTTGGATGAGCCAAAATATCGTCACAAGGTAAGTAAGTTTTGGGAAGAGAAATAAAGTGACGTAATAACAGAAATCCAGTTGTTTTAATTAAAATTTGAAAAACCATCGCGTCATCCTTACATCAGAAGTGGGATCGATAAAAACACACGTTGAACCGCAATCGATCCCAACGGATGAGTATCAAAGAAAAATTTTTTTAAAACTTTTATTGTTTTAGCATTAATTTATCCTTTAAAATGGCCGACGGAATATACAATAACGATTTACGACAATTATTTTTTAAATAAAAGCCATCAACACTCTTTCAATCTACCGATGCACGATCCAGACAAAAGCAAGCTTTCGACAGACGAATTGATCAAACAAATAAACGAAAAGGAACAAGCGCAGGTATCTGACTATATAATGATCTATCAAGGGAAATGGCAAGCAATTTTTCGATGGATGGAAACCGTTTACCGATCTTGGTATGAACTTCCCAAATCAATTATAGACGTGTTAAAAAGATTCAGTTAAAATGTAGAAACAATTGGACGTTGCCGATTATAGGTAACCCTTCAAGAAGCTACAGTTGAAGTCGATTTAATCATGGAACCGTATGACACCATCCCTGGTGTAGACGCAGTGATTGGGTGAGAAACGATCCAACGCCCTGGACTCGAAGTAGTGGTAAGAAAATATGGACTGCAATTAACTCTTGTCCCAGTAACAGAACCAAAGATACGAAGTATACAGAATGGAAATAAATGGTCAGGAATTGACGAGGAATGGAATTATCGATTACAGAAATTATTGAACGAATTGGAAAACCTAAGAAATTATAGCCGATCGAGCCAGAGCTGTTACTTCGTCAGAATTCTCAAACTATTTAATAGAAGAAAGCGTGGATTTGCATCTTATAGCTACGGGGGTCCCTACGTAAAGGTAATGGATAAGTAGAACGAGTAAAAAGAACATTATTTAATCTCACGAGAAGTTCGATGAATAACCGAGAAGAAAAAGAATGGATAACAATACTGCCAAAAGTTGAAGCTGCAATCAATGAAAGTAGGAACTCGACAATTCGATCTACGCCGAATGCACTAATGTTTGGAAGAAAACAACGATTAACAGCAGTAAAAGAACTACTGAAATGAATGCAGGCTAATGAACTAGAAGATTTAAATGGTATGAGAACACAAGCGAGCGAAAAGTAGATTAAAAGCGATACCTTTTAAAATTGGAGAAATAGTGGTGGTTCAAGACACAGAAAGCAGGATAAAAAAATACCACGAAGAGCAAATAAGAAAACAAAAATGACCAAAGTAGCTGCACTTGAACAACTCAGGCTGTGGCCGCAGAGGAAGGACTGAGATACGATAATGTTAAAACCTTTTTCTTCTTTCTGTTTTATTTGATGAAAACAAATGATGACTGTTTTTATTTTTAATAAGAAGATGACGCCGGGGTAGTCCCCCGCGCCAGCGAAAGATGACGGCCGGGGGACTACCCCGAAAGATGAGCGCCGGGGAGTCCCCGGCGCCAGCGAAAGATGAGGGCCGGGGAGTCCCCCGCGCCAGCGAAAGATGACGGCCGGGGGAGTCCCCCGTGCCAGCGCAAGATGAGGGCCGGGGGAGTCCCTCGCGCCAGCGAAAGATGACGACCGGGGGAGTACGAAATATGACGGCCGGGGGGTCCCCCGCGCCAGCTAGATTAATTATTTTTTATTTTATTAACAGGTTTTCACCAAAAACAGTGACGAAGACGTAACCATCGCAGCATGGCCGTGTTATAAACAATAAAAATCATACAAAAGCCGACCCTGATCAGTATCTGAATACACCCGCAGCAGCTAGACACACAAGACTTTCACGAGTAGAATAATATTAGCAGAAATATGTTGATGGACAAGAAATCAATGGGTGTCATGGAATTCACCGAAAAACTAGTTACGAGGACGTAACAATCGCAGGATGGCCGTGTTAGAAAGAATGAAAATCATACAAGAGCCGACCCTGATCAGTATCAGGAGATACTGATCAACAAAGACGACAGTGGAACAAACAGCGTGCCGTCAATAATGCGCACGCGTTGCTTCTGTCATCGCGTATTTACTTGAGCTACGTGGAGCGCTTCATTTTGCGCTTCGTGCTATGTTTTGAAACTTTGCTAGCGCAATTTACCCGCTCTTTTCTTTAAGCGATTGAAAAGTTTCTGATATTATTTTGTAGCATACGAAATTATTTCGGATTATTTTGCTGTAGATAATCTAGATAGAAAAGATCTAGGTAGATTATCTTATAAAAAAAATGGTTAGTTTAATAAACTAATGTTTAATTTAAGGTTTTAAGAGTGTAAGTACTGGTAAGCGAATGATGAAAAAAGGAGGAACCATCAAAATCAACGGCATTTGTCCATCAAGAATAATTGCACATTTTAGTAATAATGGTAACTTGAATATGCTTATAAATTATTTATATATTATATTCCTTTTCATTTGTTATAATTTCTAGGTCAAGTTGTAGTAAATTTTGTTAAAATACATGCTGGACATAAAGAAGATGATTTTAGAAGTCAACGTTTAACAAAGGCACAAAAAGAAGAACTATGCGATAAGTTAAAAGCTGGTGTGTCAAAAGAAATAATCAATAAGAAAGTCAATAAGAAATAAAAAAAAAGGGGAAAGCATTAAAAAGAATTAATTTTTTGAATCGTCAAGACTTGACAAACGTAGCTACAACATTGAAAATAGAAGAGACCCTGATGACATAGTAGCTGTATCGATAAAAGTGGAAGAATGGAATTCAGGTGGCAAAAACTATGCATTTTTATATAAAAAAATAGGTAGGTAATTATTGTTACATTAATTTTTGCTTGGTTTTTGATTTTATTTTGTGAGGGGGTATTGTACAATTTATGGGTAATGGTTGTAAGGTTTTAAATATGGGTTTAGCGGTGTTGGTATTAAAGCTATAAGTAAGTATAACCAAAGCTATAAGTGAGATACTACCAGTTTTAAAAAGACATTCAGAAGGTAATTGCTCCAAACTCCAAAAGAAAAAAAATGGACAAACAAACGTATTTTCCTTATCAAAAAAAGCAGAGAAGACACAATTAACCTTTTTTAAAATGAATTTTTTAGAGTTAAATTATATCTTGGCATTTTTTAATGTCGTTTGCAGGGTAATCTTCAAATTACGACTCCTAGCCTCTTGTGGCGAGCTTTGGTAATTCATCAATAATAGCAGCTAATAGGAGCAGTTTTTCATAGGATGAACTATAATAATTATTTTATTAATAAAACTAAAAACATGTTATGTAAAACTTTTATTATTTCACTTCACAATAATTTATGTCCCAATTATGTGTTCGACCATTATTTTTGTATAATTTTACTTAGAACTTCGTTTTGTCGCTTATTGTAATAAAATCGTTAAAGAATGATCTTGCCTTTATTTTCGGTGTGTATGAGAGACCAACTACTTGTTTAAATGCTCACCCTACATCTTCGTTAAAACTTGCAACTACGTTATCAAATTCAATTATTAAAGTAAGAATTCTCAGGATGTCGTAATAATTTATGATGGTTATCTTTACTTCCATTAAATGGAAGGACAAATATTTTCGAGCAATGAAGACATGTAGCTGCAGTATTGAACTAACAATTACCTTTATAATTTGACATCTCTAATTAAGACCACGACTCCTCTGCAAAGAGGAAGAATTATTAAAAATGAAAACAATTCAAAGTCTGTTAATAAACTAACCTAAAAACACAAAGTTACCTACTACTTATTGAACGAAATAATTTTGTACGCCACAAAGTCAAGTATCCCGAAACTTTTCAAAATTTAAGAAAATCGCGGGCAAATATCAAAATATAGCATAAACAAGGAGCGCTCAAATGTATACGGAATGACAGAAGCAACGCGTGCGCATTATAGACGGCACGCTGTTTGTTCCACTGTCGTCTTAGAAATTTTATCCAATCACGCTCGAAGGTCACAGTTTTAGTACAATTTAGTTCTGCATTCTTAAAACGGATCATTGCTTCTTACTCTCTTCCTCACTTCATCTTACAATTTATCTTCGTATTTTTGTTGGCTGAAAGGGGAAGGTCCACGATATATTTATAGAAATGGAGAGACATCGTGGGGAGGGCAGCAAACCACCCAATACTTTTCGTAATACCAACAAAACCATGTATCAAAAAACAATTTATTGTTTTATTGCATTTTTTCAATCGTATTTACAATTAACTGAAATATTAAAACAACAACATAATTTTAAATCTTAATCATTCACAGGGAAGCTGCCCATCCCTAGCAGTAGATGGCGCTAAATTTTGCAATGACAGTCGCCATTTTAAACTTGTCGTCGACGTAGAACAACTGAATAACGTGTAATTGCAAGAAAAGTGATTGTGTACCATTCCAAGAGCGGTCTTAATTCCTGCTAATGGAATTTGCTACACATAGCGATAAAATGAATACTTCGGTAAAGTTAGAAAATGTGGAAACGGACAGGCAAGATTTAGAAACTTTACATACATCCGACATTAAAACCGAAGAATTGAATGATGTCAAATTTAATTTAGAAGACTTGCATCATTCCATCGATATTAAAGAAGAGGACGATACTGAACAATTAATGCAGGAGAAACCTTCATTACAACTGCATTTAAGAACTCCTGTGGATGAGAAACAATTTCTTTGCAAAATATGTGGTTTCGGGTGTGCTCTTAAGGTTGCTTTCAACAAGCATGTAAAAATTCACACTGATAAAAAACTGTTCACTTGTGAAATATGTAACTACAAATTTACACGGAAAGATACATTAAAAGTGCATTTAAGAATTCACACTGGGGAAAAACCGTTTTCTTGTGAAATATGTGACTACAAGTGTGCAGAGAAAGAAAGTTTGAAAAGGCATTTAAGAACTCACACTGGGGAGAAACCGTTTTCATGTCAAATATGTGACTACAAATGTACACAGAGAGAAAATTTAAAAGGGCATTTAAGAACTCACACGGGGGAGAAACCGTTTTCTTGTAAAATATGTGACTACAAATGTACACAGAAAGAAAGTTTAAAAGTGCATTTAAGAATTCACACTGGGGAAAAACCGTTTTCTTGTGAAATATGTGACTACAAGTGTGCAGAGAAAGAAAGTTTGAAAAGGCATTTAAGAACTCACACTGGGGAGAAACCATTTTCATGTCAAATGTGTGACTACAAATTTACACAGAAAGAAAGTTTAAAAAGGCATTTAAGAACTCACACGGGGGAGAAACCGTTTTCTTGTGCGATATGTGACTACAAATGTACACAGAAAGAAAGTTTAAAAGGGCATTTAAGAACTCATACGGGGGAGAAACCGTTTTCTTGTAAAATATGTGACTACAAATGTACACAGAAAGAAAATTTAAAAGCGCATTTAAGAACTCACACGGGTGAGAAACCGTTTTCTTGTAAAATATGTGACTACAAATGTACACAGAAAGAAAATTTAAAAGCGCATTTAAGAACTCACACGGGGGAAAAACCGTTTTCTTGTGAAATATGTGACTACAAATGTGCACAGAAAGCTACATTAAAATTGCATTTAAGAACTCACACTGGGGAAAAACCGTTTTCATGTCAAATATGTGACTACAAATGTACACAGAAAGAAAATTTAAAAAAGCATTTAAGAACTCACACTGGGGAGAAACCGTTTTCTTGTGCGATATGTGACTACAAATGTGCAGCGAATAAAACTTTAAAAGGTCATTTAAAAACTCATACTAACTAGTAAAGGTTCATCTGTAAATTTGACAACTTCCAATTAAATCAAAAGAAGCTAGATGATTAATTTTTAACGTATGTGTAATATGTTTGATATTCAATAAAACTATGTTAATGTATTAACCTTTTATTGTCAAATACCAAGGTGTCGGTTACGAGCGTGAGTGCTTCTTACATACGTTGTTTACGAGCCACTGCCGCTTATTGCCTCGCTGTGCGTTGCATCGAAGCTCGACCTGCGCTTTACCTTGTTAACATATTGCCATTATGTTACATGCTTTTCTTTACATTAATTTCAAAGATTACAATTTTCATAACATTAGACCAAACATTACCAATTTACATAAATTACTGATACAAGTTCAAATAAACATTAGAATTTTCATCACATTAAAAAGTTACATTACATTTTGATACGAGAAAACTTACTTTAACAATTTCAAAAACATTTCTTATTTTGTAACATAATCTTGCAAATATGCAGGTTGTTTTTTCATTCTGACTGGCCTACTATTTACCATTTCTTTATTACCATTGCTTAGACTAGCACATTTTTCACTGATATTTAATTTGTCCCTTTCGATTCTCGGTTTAAATTGCTCTGCTTTTAATTGCACTTCCGAATTTTCGAACACTTGATTTATGTTTCTCGTGTCTTTTTCACTTATTATTTTAATCTGTTCGTCCATATCTTTTATGTCACTCTCCGGCTTTTTAAACGGTCGAAGATGTACTCTATTCCTGCGTAATATTGAACCTTCATTTGTTTCAATTTGGTACGAATTTGGTTCGTTTGTTTTCGAAATTATTTTCGCTGGAGTCCAGTTTCGTTTGTCACTTTGGACTAATACTTCTTGATTTTCTTCAAATTCATCAAGTGCGCGCGAAACTTTGTCGTAATACGATTTTTGTTTCATTTGATTGTTCTTTATAATTTGCATTGGTCCACAACAGTTATACTTAGGTGTTAATGCATTCTTTGTCATTAATATGTCTGACCTCAATTTTCTTCCTTGAATAAGCTCTGATGGTGAAGGCATTAGATTACTTTTTGGAGTTGTGTTATAATTCAATATAGCGTTGGTAATGCTATTCTTTGAGGCAACTGCTTTTAAAATTAACCCTTTCACGGTTTGTACCGCCCTTTCTACCATACCATTGGATTTTGGAAAATTAGGACTTGACGTTACATGTTTTATATCATAATAATTTACAAATTCAGCAAAATTTTGTGAATTAAAGGGTGGGCCATTGTCACTAAATATTTTGTTTGGTATTCCAAAATACGAAAATGAGTCTTTTAATATTTTCGTTACTGTTTGCGCATTCTTTGATTTTAATTTTTTAGCTAGAATAAACTTTGAAAAGTAATTATTCTATCTGCTCCCGTTTCTAAATTCCGCAATCTATTCAAAGTTTAATCTGAAAAGGTCTGATTATTTTGTCCTTCCATTTTAATTAAAAAAGAGAAAAATTTTATGTTCTAATAAATAAATTAAATTAAATCTGCTACAAATGTTAATTGATATCAATATCACTGAAACCAAATTTTATTATCAAGCAACAAATTTTTAGTTTTAGAGCAAATCTTTGTTTTTATCTTTATCTATTCAGAACAAACTTTAATTTTTAGAATAAATTTTAATTTTTATATTTCTTATCTATTGGAACCAATTTTAATTTCTGAACAAATTTTTACAACTTATCAAATTTATCTTTATCTTTCTTTCCTATTTTATTGACTTTTAATTTAAAATTTTTAATTCAAACTATGAAAATTATTAAGAAAAATTTCAGTTTACAATTACTAGCTCCCCCGCTACCTTATCAAAATGCCAGCCACGTTCGGGCGCCAATTTAAGTTACCATGTGTTGCTACTGTTTAAACTTAAGTTAATTTTATAGAGCGAGGGAGATTAAATGGCACTTAATCAATAATGCACCGGCCAGCAATGCATGAAAGACTCTGTAGATTTTGGGTCGAACTTGGGTCCATGTAAATTAACCAAAACACTCTTATACTCCACCTTAATTTGTGTTCTTTCTCATAAAGACTATGTAATGAAACGAAAAATTGTATCTGTTTTCTTTTCGGTTTACTACTGCTATAATTGATGGAATTAAACGCAAACGTTATAGAAAAACAAAATGATGGAATTTATTTACGACAATAAAATAATTTAAAAACAAAATATTGGTTTTCCTTAAAATCCAAACAAATTAAATTGTACAGTATTAAATATTTGCAATAAAACCCCCACTGTTTTTATCCGCGCCGGAATTTTAAAAACGATTAGTTTATTTTTAAAATTAATAAGTACGTCTCGTAACTCTTACCGGAGTTCTCCGATGTTATCGACGGTGTGTGACCGGGAAGCGTGTATATCCTCGTTGAATACAGCAGTTGACTTGGATCAAATAAAGGAGATTGGTTGCCCAGTAGATAATTGTCTTCTTTCGGAATCGTATCATCCAGAACAGGTACGTAATCTATTATAAATTTTCTTTCTCGTGTGCAAGTGTACGTATGGGTTAAATTAAATTAACCCCTTTCTTGCTAGTATCGCTGCCACCAGAGTCTCCTATTTTCTTATTAATCGAAATTAATAAGTGAGTCGAAAACTCAAAACTCAAAAATACTTACTTACTCAATTTGTTACTTTATTCTTAGTAGTCGTGGTAATACGGTCGATTCCTCAGAGATGTAGGAAATTGTATGACAAACAACATTCACACCAGTATAAACACAAATGCTTATAAGAAAAGATTTAATTTATAATTAAATGGTTTATTAAATATAAAAACACTCGAAAGAAAAGAATTTTACAATTATATAAAATTTATGAAATAAAACTAAATTAATTAATTAGATAAAACTTGAATAAGACGAGAGACAATAAAATAAAAAATAATCTTTTTGCAATTTTTACCGATGTTGGTTAAGTAACATATACCTTTAATTTATATTCTCGACCTTTCTTTGTAAACTGAGATTGGACCCTTGAGCCGATGTTTCTTCGAAATTTAAATAATACTTAACTTTGAATTTTATTATTAAAATCACAAAACTCGCGAATACTTTACTTGAATAATTTAAAATTTAGTTTAATGAAATTGATTTTTCCTTTTATTCTTTTAAACAAATATGAGAACTTCTAAAAGAGCTAAGTTTAATAGTTAGCTCGAATTAACACTAAGCTGATAATTGATTTGCTTGAATTAAAAACTTAATTGAATTAAGTGAATTAATAGACGAACGATTTTATGAACTCCCGAACAGTTCTTTTCAATCAGACTCGCTCTCAATAGAAGACTGATGAATTTTGATTTTTCATCCCTATTTATTGACTTGATTACTTACATTTGAGTGGGGTTGGATATGTAATTTAACATATGAAATTCCACTCTTTGAAATTGTGTTAGAGACTATTTTAATTTTTACCCGGAGTGTCCTTTGTGAACACAAACTATTTTTATCGTTTCTAAGTGAAAAGAGGGTTTGCACCTGCACCCTAAAAGCTTTGTCTACCTATTTTTATATGTAAGGTTGACCATTAATTGCGATAAATGTCATCCCTAATCTTGCACAAATTGGCCATTGATTTAAAAATTCTGTAATTTCATGTTCCTATTTGAACCTTCTATAGTTTCCCAGGGTAAGATAACAATCATTTCTTTACTGTTGGTCTAGACTAATGTCCGATCCCTTTATTTTATTGTCTACCTATCCAGTCTCTGTTTAAAATACTCTGGCCACCTAGAAGTCGAAACATTGTAATACTTTTTGCCCAAGTCGTGGGAGATATTTTTATTATTGTGTTACAAGTATTCCTTTGTTAATTTATTACACAAATTTTTACCATAGGCGTACCAGAGTTTTCTGAAGGGTGATTTAAATTAACCATAATTTATTATTAACTAATATGTTTCAATAATTATGGACAAATTAATCATTCTAATGATTAATAATTATAACCTAATTTATGCATAACATGATTTACATTTACTTCCATTTACTTTCATTGATAAATTCAGCTTTACGTGTTACAATTTCGTAGTCGCTATATAAATAATTATAGACTTAACGCGGGTTGTCACACTCGAATTACCATTTACTTCGCCATTCAACATAACCAAAAACTTATTCCCAGTGGTTCCAAAACTTCTTTCGACAATTTTGTAACTATGACCACAACAAATGCAATCACTTCCAATTTATTCCAAATCATTAACCAACAATGAAATAAAATGTCCACTTTCCTTTCTTTCAATTAATTTAAAAATTCTGTCAAATTCAAATATAACTCAGCCTCTAACTTTAATAATACTAACGCGTCTTTACGGGGTGTACGGGGATACGCTGGAGAGGTAGTACCTTTTATACGGGACGGTCACACCAAGGTGGTTCTGTATAACTGGTCCTCACAGGGTACCCAGCTCTCACTTATGGCTCCACGCGCCACACCCCGGACAACTGCGTTGACCCGCAGGCTAAACTAAGTGAGGGTTACCAGATATGGTAAATAGTAGCGTCTGACTCCAGAGGAGCGGCTACGAACAGCGTCTGTTCCAAATTGGGCGGCTGAGAAGAATATGCAGAAGGACGTGGGGCCCCACTGCATCACAATGCCCCTTGTATACCATGATGTTGAATAATAGGAATTTGGATTTGCCGAGCGGTCCGGTTAGCAGCCGGCGCCTTTCGGTTTCCGGGACTGGAGGTGTGAAATGGGCGACCGGCCACGCTGGGGTGGCGGCCAGGCCTCACGCGGAAACTATGCGACTGGTCAACAGAAAACGAGAACAACCCTTAAGGATTGCCACCTGGAACGTTCGAACACTATTCCAAGCTGGAAAGCTGGCGAATGCGGTGCAAGAAATGAAAAGACTCAGAGTGGATTTCCTTGGCATGAGCGAGGTGAGATGGCCAGCAAGCGGACAATGCACTATAGACGGAGGTACACTCTACTATTCTGGGAGCGAAGAACAAGACAGAAACCATAGAAATGGGGTGGGTGTTTTGATCTCTGAGGGAATGAACAAATTTGTTTGTGGCTTTATACCGCACTCCGACCGATGTATGCTCCTGAGGATTCGTGGGACTCTTTTTGATCTGAATTTAATACAGACATATGCACCAACATTGGACAAAAGCGATGAATAAGTAGAGCGTTTTTACGACCAAATACAAGACCTAATAAAAACAACAAAAAGCTCAGATGTTACCATAGTTATGGGCGACTTTAATGCTAAGATTGGAATGGGAAGAGAAGGAACAGCGGTGGGCGGATTTGGATTGGGACAACGTAACGAAAGGGGTGATAGATTAGCACAATTTTGTCACGAAAATAGATTTATAATCACTAATACTTGGTTTCAACTGCCTGCTAGAAGACTTTACACGTGGAAATCACCCCGAGATAGACCAGAAGCCGTTATCAGAAACCAGATAGATTACATTATGATTAACTCCAGATTCCGAAATGCCATCAAGTCTGTAAAAACATACCCAGGTGCGGATTTGAATTCCGATCATAACCCACTAATAGCAAAAGTCAAAATAAAATTGAAAAACTGCCAAACACGGTCATCGGAGAGAAGATTGGATCTACAAAAATTAAAGGATCCAATTGTGAGAGACATGGCTTCTGATAGGATCAACAACAAAATGATGAGCATAGTAGATACAAACAATATAGAAGCGACGTGGACAAGTATCAGAGATGGACTAAGGAGCGTCGCCGAAGAAACACTGGGATTCCAAACGAAGGCGGGTAGAAAGGAGTGGATGAATAGTGAAATACTGAAACCAATGGAATCAAGAAGAGAGCATAAACGAAACGCTCCTGAGTATCATAAAATAAACAAAGAAATTAGAATAAAAATTAGAAACGCGAAGAAGGAATGGTTCAATGAGAGATGTCGAGAGATCGAACAGCTTGAAGAGAAACATGACAGTTTTAATCTCCACAAAAGAATAAGAGAACTGACACACACCAACAATAGAAAAATAACAGGCAAATTAATTAATAACAATAATCGATTGGTTATAGACAGCGACGAACAAGCAGAGACATGGAAATGCTATATAAAGGACTTGTTTAAGGACAATCGGCAACCCATTGATGACCGATTCGGATGGGTTCCGGAAGGACCTGAAATACTGAGAGATGAAATGGGTAGGGCGCTGAAACAGACAAAATCCAATAAAGCCACAGGACCGGACAATATCAATGCTGAAGTACTCCAACTTATAGACGTGGAAAAGAGCGATACCCTGTTGAAATTCTACAACCGCATTTACAACACAGGACATATACCCAGAGAATGGTTAAAATCTACATTTATTACACTACCTAAAAAAGTGAATGCAAGACGTTGCAGTGATTACAGACTGATTAGTCTTATGAGCCACGCACTAAAATCATTTTTAAAAATAATACACGCCCGCCTGTGGAGAAAAATTGAAGAAACAATGGGGGATACACAATTCGGATTTAGAAGTGGATTAGGAACAAGAGAAGCCCTATTTTCTATTCAGGTCCTGGCACAGAAATGTCTTGATCAACAACGACCGCTATATACCTGTTTTGTTGACTATGAAAAAGCTTTCGACAATGTAAGACACGACGTACTCATTGAATTGTTGCGGAAAATAGGTATTGACGACAAGGACATCACTGTCATACAGAACCTGTATTGGTATCAGTCGGCTCAGCTGAAGTTCGGAGATGTTACAACGGAAGACATTGACATCCAGAGGGGAGTTCGTCAGGGCTGTGTACTCTCGCCCCTTCTTTTCAACTTATACTCGGAGACCATTTTTCAGGAAGCACTCGAGGACGTACAGCACGGAGTGAAAGTGAACGGAAGATTAATTAACAACATCCGATATGCGGACGACACCCTCATCCTTACCGATAGCCCCGAAAGTTTACAAACACTCATTAACAAAATAAATGAAGCCAGCAACGCATACGGCCTCAATATAAACAAGCAAAAGACAAAAATAATGATAATAACGAAAAGGCCAATCGACAACATCGATATTACTGTCGGGGGCGAGCGACTGGAGAGGGTAAACAAGATCAGATATTTGGGATGTTGGCTACACGAGAATTGGAATCCTGATGACGAGATCAAAACGAGAATCGAAATGGCGCGCAACTCCTTTTTTAAAATGAAAACCTTGTTATGTGGCCGAGAACTGGATTTGAAAACCCGATGGCGGATCGCAAGGTGCTATGTTCTGCCAATACTTTTCTATGGAGTCGAGGGGTGGACTTTGAAGGTTTCGTCCATGAATAAAATAGAAGCCTTCGAAATGTGGATGTACCGGAGAATGCTTAAAATATCTTGGGTTGAGCATGTTACAAACGAGGAGGTTTTGCGTCGTATGTGCAAAGACCGAGAGATCCTGACCGTCATTAAGAGGAGAAAAGCGGCTTACTTCGGGCATATCTTTCGAAGTCAGAAATATGGATTTCTCCAGCTGATCATGCAGGGAAAGATAGAGGGGAAGCGGGGGCTTGGAAGGAAGAGGCAGTCCTGGCTTAAGAACCTAAGGCAATGGTTTGGTATTCCGGATGCTGCAACACTGATACGACTCGCAAAAGACAGAGACGAGTACAGCGCCATGGTAACCAACCTCCTATGAGGAGACGGCACCCTAAGAAGAAGAACGCGTCTTTATTTATCAAACGCTCGCTTTGGAATCAAAAATTATTCAAATTAATACGATCAACACGTCTGAACTATTGGACGGCTGAATTAGAAGTCCTTCAATCTCCTCGCTCCCTTATCATTGTCCAAAATATCCCACCAATTCATTTTAACTCGCGCATGTACTAATGTCACGAAAATTCACTTAATTTAAATTATTTACACTTTAAATTTTAATCAAAACGAAAATTCCTAATTTTACAAATAAATATATTTAATTTGTTTCTTATATTTAATTAAATCAACAAATACCAATACTTTATCTCTTACAAATTTCACATCTCTTTCAGGTTCAACAACGCTTTCATTTTTATGAAGAATTGAGACAAAAGCAGTTTACAATCCTTCGACCAAAGAGAATCCAGACACAATCTAATAATTCACCTGTTATGGTCTTATTTACTTAATTAACTTAAGAGTGTTATGACAATCATTGGACCCAATTACGACGAACTTCTTCGTCTATGCTGATCGGAACATGACAATAGCTAGTCGACTGCGTTGTAATAGTGGTAAAATTCAAATTCTAACAGACAATTAATTAACAAATACACGTATAAAATTTTGGGTATAGTAAACGGAGTAGTTAATATTATGGACGCGTAGTGGCGCATGGTTAATGTAAATTCCCAATATAAACCTTCAGCTTTCCGAATATCTATAAGTAGACTTTTTAAAATCGCGGTGTGGTATATCGGCTATCGCCGTAGATTTTTATAACTTTCATTACATTTATATACAGTTCACTCTTTAACCGTCGTGGGTCGGAACATTAAAAAGATATATAAAATATATCTATGTTGCCTACTTGACCGTCGCGTCGCAGAGTTTCTGAGAGAAATGGATAAGATAATTATACGATTTTGATTAACTTAATTTACTTTGGCGCTTACGTTTAAAATTATACAGGTCCGTATTTAAACAAAAAGGCATGTTTATATTGTTGTGACCTGTGTGTGAATGTAGAAGAGATGTGATGAAAGCCCAGTACAAAGGCAACACAATTTGGAGAGGTTTGATTTGTTCAAAATTGTTTATGTTATTTATTGTTCACGTTCATTTTGTTATATGTTAATGTTAAGGCATGTAGTTTATATTAAGAGAATGCAACCTTTTACGTTAAAGAACGACGTAGGCTATAGACAGGCAATAAAATAAACAGGAAACAGGATGTCCGGAAAAGAACAAAATAAAACAAAATTAAA
Source organism: Podabrus alpinus (assembly GCA_932274525.1). Classification (NCBI taxonomy): domain Eukaryota; kingdom Metazoa; phylum Arthropoda; class Insecta; order Coleoptera; family Cantharidae; genus Podabrus; species Podabrus alpinus. Next base: position 10,190,820 of record OW026452.1, read on the forward strand.
ATTGGTATCCAGGGATAACAACAGGATGCTGTAGTTAGTTACGATTTAGAGAGCGTCCCGGACGGACGGTTAGTTAGTTACCTTTTTGAGAGCGAACCGAACGGACGTATTGGTCGTTCCGTTTCGGGAGTTACGATTTCGAGAGCGTTCAGATAGGACGTACGGTTGGTAATATTTAGAAAGCGTTCAGATAGGACGTGTTTTTGAGTAACCATTTCGAGAGCATCCAGAGACCACGTATCGGTCGCGAATAGAAGGTGAAATTAATTCATCGTATAATTCATTCGAGACGGGCGTGTAGCCAAGGTGCTACAAACATCCCATACAAAGGGATCGTGACGGGTGTGTCCTTCAAGGAGACAACATATTGAGAGAATAGCATTTGGACTGGAATCGTCCCAGGCCAGGAGCCTAACAACCAAAGGGCGACCAAATTGGACCAGGCGATTGCCAGTAGAAAGTGTAGTGTTGTGCAACGATAGCCACGGTGTACCACGATATAAAAAGGTTAGCATTAGTTCATTTATAGTTTAAGTTTGTTTGATTTGTTGTATTTGCGTTTGTTATTTATGTGTTCTTGTTCATTAAATCTCTTAGCTAATTCAAATTGTGTTTCTTTTGTGCTGACACTGACTAAGAGTTGCTGACGCGAGAAAAGTAGATAAAAATAAAATCATCCTGAGATTAGGAGTAGCTAAGGTAGGTGCAGAAAGTTTGTTGTTCTTCGTCACCCAGAGCAATTAGGGGAACAAGGACGCAACAATATATTGTAGAAAATAATTTGTAACGACAAAAAAGAGAAATATTATAAATAATAATTAATAACACAATATACAATAAAATAAAATTAAAAAAAGGAGGGTCGGTATACTTCAATATTATCATTTCAAAAATTTCTTTTAAATCATTTCGTAACTATCTTAACTTAATTGTAAAAGTACACAGGCTGAATGACTTTAAAATATATATGAAGGGGTAATTCATTTAAAAGATGCCTAAATAAAAATTATGAACAATCTCAAATTATATTACAATTTATTAAGAACTCAAAAAAATTAATTCCTTAAAGCACATAATGTTAATGGATACTTTGTTAGACATAAATAACATAAGCAAGCGTTTCTCAACAATCACCAAGCTCCATTTCATTTAATTTTGTAAAGTTGTAAAATTCAATACCAGCGTTTACTAGCTATTATGAGTTTTTAAATGACGTTTTAAACTTGCTTTCAGAGCACATTTATAGTTACATATTTCACAAGAAAATGGTTTCTCGCCAGTGTGAGTCATTAAATGAGCTTTTAAACTATGCTTATGTGCACATTTATAATCACATATCTCACAAGCAAACGTTTTCTTGCCAGTGTGAGTCAGTACATGAGCTTTTAAATGTGGTTTATGTGCACATTTATAATCACATATCTCACAAGCAAATGGTTTCTCGCCAGTGTGAGTCGTTAAATGAGCTTTTAATTGTCCTTTTTGTGCACATTTATAATCACATATCTCACAAGAAAACGGTTTCTCGCCAGTGTGAGTCATTAAATGAGTTTTTAAATTTTGTTCATATGCACATTTATAATCACATATCTCACAAGCAAACGATTTCTCGCCAGTGTGAGTCAGTAAATGAACTTTTAATGTTGGTTTCCTGGCACATTTATAATCACATATCTCACAACCAAATGGTTTCTCGCCAGTGTGAGTCATTAAATGAGCTTTTAAACTTTGCTTATGTGCACATTTATAATCACATATCTCACAAGCAAAGGATTTCTTGCCAGTGTGAGTCAGTACATGAGATTTTAAATGTGGTTTACGTGCACATTTATAATCACATATCTCACACGCAAATGGTTTCTCGCCAGTGTGAGTCGTTAAATGAGCTATTAATTGTCCTTTTTGTGCACATTTATAATCACATATCTCACAAGCAAATGGTTTCTCGCCAGTGTGAGTCATTAAATGAGTTTTTAAACTTGCTTTTTGTGCACATTTATAATCACATATCTCACAAGAAAACGGTTTCTCGCCAGTGTGATTCATTAAATGAGTTTTTAAATTTTGTTCATATGCACATTTATAATCACATATCTCACAAGCAAACGATTTCTCGCCAGTGTGGGTTTTCAAATGCCCTTTTAAATTGAATTTGCGTGCACATTTATAATCACATTTCTCACAAGCAAATGGTTTCTTGCCAGTGTGAGTCATTAAATGAAATTTTAAACTTGATTTCTGGGCACATTTGTAATCACATATCTCACAAGCAAATGGTTTCTCGCCAGTGTGAGTCGTTAAATGAGCTATTAATTGTCCTTTTTGTGCACATTTATAATCACATATATCACAAGCAAATGGTTTCTCGCCAGTGTGAGTCATTAAATGAGCTTTTAAACTTGCTTTTTGTGCACATTTATAATCACATATCTCACAAGAAAACGGTTTCTCGCCAGTGTGAGTCATTAAATGAGTTTTTAAATTTTGTTCATATGCACATTTATAATCACATATCTCACAAGCAAACGATTTCTCGCCAGTGTGGGTTTTCAAATGCCCTTTTAAATTGAATTTGCGTGCACATTTATAATCACATTTCTCACAAGCAAATGGTTTCTTGCCAGTGTGAGTCATTAAATGAAATTTTAAACTTGATTTCTGGGCACATTTATAATCACATATCTCAAAAGCAAATGGTTTCTCGCCAGTGTGAGTTTTTAAATGTTTGTTGAAAGTAACCTCAAGGACGCACTCAAAGCCACATATTTTGCAAAGAAACTGTTTCTCGTCCATATGGGTTCTTAAATGCAGTTTTAATGTTCGTTTATTAATAACTTTATACTCACACACAGCACACTCAAATAAATTTGGGCCTTTATATTTACGTGAAGGTTGCTCCTGGATTAATGGTTCGATATCGCTGTCTTCTTTTATGTCGATAGAATGATGCAAATCTTCTAAATTAAATTTCATATCCTCCAATTCTTCGGTTTTAATTTCGTTACAGTATTTAGGGATATATGAAGTTTCTAAAATTGAGCTGTGGGTTTCCATGTTTTCTAATTTTACCGAAGCTGGCAGTTTATCCATACCTGTAATGAATTTCATTAGAAGAAATTAAGACTGTTCATGGAAAGGTGCACAATCACTTTAGGAAATTTATCAATGAAATTAAATTGTTTATACCTTATATTGTGTAAAAAAAACTTTTGTACCAGACTTGAAAAAAGGAAACGTAAGTTTAAAATGGCGACCGTCAGGGATTGTCAACGATCTACTGACGCCAGGATAGCTCCGTCTAGTTATAGCGGTGAGTACAATGAACTAGCCTAGCCTTTCATTTATAAATTTTTAGAGAAATTTTGTCACAATGACTCAAAATAATGACAATTGTGAGGATCACTCGTTGCACGTATAATAAAATAATAAAAATGATTACCCCAACGATTATACGTCTTGTTTATTCTATCATATCTTCTTTACCGACCGAATGACTCGTCTTTCTCCCGTCAGCAAAACTTGGGCGGCAAATTCAAATCGCATCCTTCCAGTTCGACCAATTCAAGAATCATCAGACATTAATTTGTCAACTTTACTTATTCCAAAGGTTCACTATTTTTATTGAAATACACTTAACATAGTGAATATTTGTGCAATATGTGACTACAAATCTTCACACAAATCTTCACTCCGGCTCGTTGCTGATAAGCAATCTCGTTCGAAATGGATCCCTTACTGTACGCATCACATGTACCTACCACATAATATCAAAGGAATACCATTAAGGGAAATTTAAAAATTAAAATATTTATTATTACAAATTAAAAATCCAAAACAAAATGAAAATTCAATCGAATGTATAAATAAATACCCCACACGTGCGTGTAGGCATGTAAGAATGCAAAGCTCGTGAAAGATAACAGCTAGACGATAATGCAGACAAGCACCGGGGATTCACACAAAGTAATGCACAACAAAAGACATTTTTTGGATTTTGGATTTCGGGGGAGGGGCAAGTATTAACTTGCACGCACTTAGGCCACTCTACCGGGCCCATTGTACTGCCTCCACTTTGTTGCTCACCCCCAGCCTGACCCACAATGTCGACACTGCTAAGTATGACCGCAGCCGTTAGGCGGTCTCTCGGCCTCACCACCGACCAGAACTCCCCAACAATGGCCGGCACTACGAACCAGGGACGTCCGCTCGATGACCGAGCTCTGAGAAGTCCCGCGATTCGCACCCCACCAATGCTAGGTGCAGTCGATGGGTGGCCCCTGGACCAGGCCACCCAGCCCGAAGCCTCAACAAAGTCAATCATTGCGTAGTCGATGGGGAGTAGGGGTGATTTTTATTACCCTGTTTGACATATTAGATCAGGTCAAATCAGGGGGACCGCCGGCTTAACGTGCCCTCCGAAGCACGGAGACGGTCATTGAAGGAAAGAAAGTCCGAAAGAAACTTGACTCCTACTGGACTCGAACCAATGCCTTTAGCATCAGTAGTCGATTGCTCTAACTACTCGGCCAATGACCGACAAAAGACATGACAAAGCAAACTATATATAATGACAAAGAGTCCAATATGCCAGAGGCGTTAGCAATGACCTTTAAAGTTAAAGTGAACTTTTACTTTAGCAAGGTACTATATCGAGTTACACTTTTTTTATATATAACCCATTATATAACAAGTTACACTACAAAACTTGCATCGTACGAGAAACTATGACTTTCGAATCTAAAAATAATCAAAAAAATGACGTTTTCGTGGTATCCTGGAGAAAAAAGTCATTTAACGTGTTACGGCGTTCGATTATTTTTACAAATTATATAAGAATTTTTGATTTAAACCTATATTATGGAATAAATTTAAGATTATTAGCAACGACTTCCCCTGTATATAAATACAAAATTTCAGGCCAAGCACATATTTGTGGAATGACGTGATGATCCACATCATTCGATGGCACGTGACGCGACCCGCTCCAACTTTTATGGCGGATTATTAAACCATCACCCATAATACACCTTGCGTCCCTATAGTTGTCCTTCAAAAAACAAAACCTTTCTTTGTCCGTTGAAAGGAGTCATTTGAAAGCAAGCTTTTTCATTGGTGAAAATTTGAAAAACCCGCGAAAAACCGAAAAGCGGGGACTACTTCGTTGATGGGAAGGCCAGTGTGGTTTACAACGGGCGAAGGAACTACACTCATTTTGGTTGTCCAAGTAATTTTTATGTTTTATCGCCTAAATATCGGGTTTAATTGAAACCATTTATCGTGACTAAATATAGTTAAAATACGTGCTACGTTTATCGTAAAATAAATACGAATTTATCTAATATCGTTAACAATCCTAAGGAATTATTGTAATTTAATGTTGGTTTGTAATAAAGAAATACTGGACACATATAAACTTGTTTATTGTTAGAAACACACTTTTGTTAACACCATCAACATTCATCGCGCGTACAACATACATTCCAAGTAGTACCGCTAATAATCATACCTGGATGGCATGACAATACCGTTGAGAGATAAAAATTAACACCCCTACTCTCTCCAAAAAGGTATTAAACCAATTTTCTCTACAAAATAATCATTCTTGACTTTACACAAACCTTTAGTCAGAATATCTGCAGTCATTTCATTAGTAGCCAAATACTCAACACTTATTAGATCGTTTGAGATTGCATCTCTAATAAAATGATGCCTCACATCAATATGTTTAGTTCTCTTATGAAAAACTGGGTTAGCAGACAATTTTTGAACTCCCTGATTATCATTATAAATAGTAATACAATTCTTATAATCTATTAATTCCGACAATAAATTTCTCAAATAAATAGCCTCTTTTGCCCCCTCGCTTAATGACATGTACTCGGCTTCTGTACTCGATAAAGCTACTGTTTACTGTTTACTACTTTCCCATGCAACTGCACCATCTGAAAATTTAAACACAAAACTGTATATGACCTTCTATCCGTTTTGTTACCTGCCCAATCAGAGTCGACAAAACCTTCAAGTTTAAAATTATTCTTAGAATATTTCAATGCATAATTTTTTGTACCTTGCAAGTAACGCAATACCCGTTTGGCACTCTTCCAATGAGTTTCCGTATAGCAGTTGTTAAATTGACTTAAATAACTAACGGCATAGCAAATGTCTGGTCTTGTCAAAACGGCTAGATACATTAAACTACCTATCAGCCTCTTGTAATGCAAATCTTTACCCTCTACCTCGGTTTTACAATTGTCTTCCAGACAACTTTTACTTTCCATTGGTGTACTACTACTTTTACATTCTAACATGTTGAATCTACTCAAAACCTGATTTATATAATTCTCTTGATCTAAATAAATGTTATTTTCCTGATCTCTAGTAATTCTGACCCCTAAAAATTCTTTAGCTTCACCTAAATCTTTAATTTTAAATTCTGAATTCAATTGTTCCTTTAAAATATTACTTGTACTATCATCATTTGAAAAAATTAAAAAATCGTCAACGTATAACGCTACAATTGTTAATAAATTTCCCTTTCTTTTAAGATACAAACAAGGTTCAAACTTTGATTTTTCATGTCCTAAATTTATCAATACCTCATCTACCTTTTTGTTCCAGGCTCGACTTGATTGTTTCAACCCATAAACTGCCCTATTTAACTTGTAGACTTGAGTTTCTTTTCCCTTTTGTATAAAACCCTCTGGTTGTTTCATAAATACTTTTTCATCTAAAATACCATTTAAAAATGCTGTTTTTACATCTAAATGAGTAACTTTTAAATCTAAGTTCACTGTTAATGCCATTAATAATCTTAATGTTGAGTGTCTAACCACCGGAGAAAAAGTTTCTGTGTAATCGACACCTTCTTTCTGCGTGAAACCCTTAGCCACTAACCTAGCACGATAACTCTTATTACCTTCACTGTTGCACTTCACTTTGTAAACCCATTTGCAGTCAACTACAGTTGCCCCTGTTGGTGAATTCACCAATTCCCAAGTTTCGTTGTCCTCAAAGGATTGAATTTCCTCCAACATAGCTGATTTCCATTACTGACAATCCGGTCTCGACAAAGCTTCCGATACCGTCAATGGTACGTCGTCGAAATTGCTTCCCGCACATAAGTACGTCACATAGTCGTCGAACTTCTTCGGAACTTTTTGTCTTTCTGACCTTCTAGGAATTACAATTTCTTGGTTTTGATCTTCTTCTGAATTGCGATTTTCTTCATTGTTCTGATCATAAATCTCGTCTGGCTGACTTTCATCCCCTACTGAATCCAATGAGATAAATTTTTCTTGAGGATCAATTTCTTCAATAGTTATTATGTCTCTACTAATAATTACATCTCTTTTGTTTTCATCGTATAATCGATATCCTTTTACATTTTCACTGTAGCCCATTAAACGCATTTTAATAGATCTTTGTCCCATTTTTTACGCTTTTCTTTTGGTACGTGCACTATCACTTCACTACCGAAAATTCTTAAATTGCTAATATCTGGTTTCTTTGATGACCATGTTTCGAAAGGAGTTTTCGTCAGACCGGCAGCTATCGACCTATTTCTTAAGTATACTGATGTATTTACTGCTTCTGACCAAAAATTCTTTTCCAGTTTTGCATCAAAAAGCAAATATCTCGCCTTTTCAACTATGGTTCTGTTCATACGTTCAAGCATGCCATTTTGCTGTGGAGAATAGGAATTCGTTTTCTAATGTTTTCTTGTTTCTAATGTTTTCTAACATTTCTTCGTAATGTTTTTTAAATTTTGCTTTAATAAGTTTTCCTGTTCTGGAATTAATGGTTGATGATCGATATCTATTTTATCAAAAAAATTTACATCTAATAGATTTATTTGTTCTATCTGTAAAGGGTCTAAAAAGTTTAATTTTATGTGTTTTTCTCCGCTATTGGTTATTGTGGTGGTGGCGAAATGATTAAAAACATTTACTACCGCTCTTGAAGTTTCTAATCCATCTTCAAATTTAACATAATTTAAAATTCCAATTCCTTCTTTTACATTTACAGGTACCTTAACTACTTGTTCAACTCTAGGTGGAATTATTAGAGTAATTTAATTTTAAATTATTATTAGAATTTTGCGTTAATGATTTTTTTTTCAGTCTCGAAAATCAATGAAATTTCAGTGTGAGGTGTCATAAGTATTTTATTTCCGATGTTAACTTGAGCATTTAATTTTTTTAATAAGTCGATTCCGATCAACCCGTGATATTTTTCGCTGAATTGAAAACGATAAAATTTATGATTTTGATTTAGATTGAAAATTTGAAAGATAGGAATTTCGGCTACTTCATCATGATATGAAATATTGTGCGCCGTTTTAATATTAAGGTGTTCTTTGAAAATAAAGTTACTATAAAATTTATAAGCTAAATTAGGATCTATTAAGCTTTTCGAGCTTCCGGTATCTATTAAAAATTTTGCGTTAATTTCCGGTACGTAAATATAAGGTAAATCAGATTCGAAATTGTGTAATTGTATTATATTGGGTGGTTTGTATAAGTGACTTCCTGAAAATTTGTTTCGTTTGCAAAATTATTATCATTTTGTTGCCATTGACTTTCGTCTATTATTGTTGCATTATCTGGTTGCAAGAATGCATTCGGAACGTATGCATTACTATCTTCCATCAGGTTATTAATCTGGTCTGGTTCTACATTGTCTTCGTAATTAAATGAATTTTCAAATTCGTTTTCAATTTGTGGGTTTTCAGTTACGTTTTGGTTAAAAAGGTGGTTCATAGAATTCTATCCCTTATGCGATAGGAAAATTTAAATGTTAGGAAAATGTAATGAGACTTACAATATTATTGTTGTTTTCATTTCTTATTTTCGAATGCCTATAAGTTTGGACGATGCTTGTTCCTCCCTCAGGTCTTCTTAAACTAATTGTTGTCACCGGTTTGGACGATTCTTGTTCCTCTTGATGACGGCTGTGCTGTTTTTGTCCAAATTGATTTTTTTTTTTCGAATTCCCAATTAATCGTTGGTACGAAAATTGCTCTTGCGATAAGCTCAATTTTGGGAATCCTACCGACTGCGCCAATTTCAATTCGGTCGGACAAAAACCACTTTTTAAAAATGATTAAAAAACTTTATTACACAGGACTAATGTCTTACAACTACAATAGTTATTAAGCAAAAAAACGTCTCCACCCGTTATTCACTCAGATTTAATACCTAGCTTATCATTCTGATTACACATTTGCAGAAAAGCTATATGATAAAGAATTATTATTAAAATGTTACTAATCGGATATTGTAACTTCCGGTACGTTTTGCAACAACAGCATTTTCATGTTGGTACAGTTCATAGGCGTACTGCGAGAAGGTTCCCCAAGTATAGTGGTCAATGTTATTTTTGTATGTAACCTGTTGTGTTTTAATTATGCAAATTAAATATTATTTGATTTCAATCATTACCCAGTAGACGCAGGTATCACAGTGATATCACTGTGATACCTCATTTGTGTCACAGTTGTGATATCACAGTGTGATACCCATGTGGTACCCATGTGATACTCATGTGATATTTTGTGACTTACTTCACTTACTTGTGATTTATCACCAAAGTGATATATATCACCTTATATGTGATACCGCAGCAATGCTTCATTTGTGATACAAGTGTGTTATTGAAAAATATTATGAATTTAAATAATCGCATCCCTAAAAATTAGTATAACGATGTGAACATATTATAAGTTTCTAATCACTTTCTACAATTGTTAGAATTTTCTGCTGATCCGCACCCCTAATGAGGGGGTGCCTAACGAAAAGCAAAATATTCCTCCACGTGAAGAAATGATTCCTCACTTTGTCAACGTGGGTACCCTAGATGTTCTTTTAGCCAGCTACTGGATGTACTCGTCGGTTTGCGAGGGTCGCAAGTCCAGGCTACGAACTTATCCTGTAAGAAAAAATTGGTGTCCCCTCTCTCAGGGAAATAAAATACGGTACTTTTAATATTAATATTTAATATCACAATTATATATGGCACAAACAAAACACTGACAGCTGACAAAAAAAACGGTGTCGTGAACCACAATTACCGGCTTCTGAGGGAAGCCAGCCAAAATTGATACTAGGTGTGAATCAGTCGACTCCACAAGGACACCTCGTGAACGAAAAAAAAACTAGGTGCGCAACAATTCGCACCAGCTATTACGTTAAGCACAAAGAAATTCATATAATAACAATCGGCAATCCCACCCAAATAGAATGTAAAGATTATCTCACCTAGACGTCCGGGAGCTTACAAAATGTTGATGACAGTACACACCCCTTCCAGGCGGATTGCCTACGAATTAAGTTCCTGACTTCCTCCACTCGGCCCCCTCGAGAAGTACGACGGCACACCTCTCCACTGACTGCGCCTCGGCGACTTCCGATCTGGTGTTGGACGACTTGGCTGGACTGATGACCCCAAAGAGTGTTTCCAAAATACTCTGGTCGACTCGCACCCAATAGTTACTCGTCGGCGGAAAATTCTACCGTGGTTGTACAGCAAAAAATCAACAGGAATAATAACGAAACGGACTCGACAACAAATAATGACTCCTGATTTGGAACTCGATAACGGTTGGCGAGAGTACGTGCAGTGTCAATGACTCCGGAAGCGTCGGTATCAAAAATTGAACTAAAACCCCCGAGAGGGCGTCTCGCGATTGCGCGCGCACTAAGCTGCTATCAGCCGGCGATTGAACAAAATGTGTTGACGGGCCAGCGAAGAAGATAACGGAAATATGCACCCACTTCCGTAAACGGCAGTAAAGAAAGGCTCAATCCCACCTCCAACGCACTGGTGATTCTTCAGAACAAAAACTGTCACCCAAATATTAACGTAAACGGCAGTTTTACTATATAATTAGAGCACGCGCGACAATCGACCCTCTCGTACCGGTTTCCGAACCAAAAGTGATGTCAAAACGCATCGCCTCGCGGCTCATTCCTGAACTTCAAAAAGAGGAAGTGGCTATTCTCCCATCTTAATTATTTCGAAAATTAATGGCAGTGGTCAAACAACAAAATAATTATTGAAGGTTGATTCATGACGAGTTCAAAGGCAAGAAATCGTCATACAATATGTGATTATTTAGCCATTAAAAATTAATATTAAATATAAGATTACAAAAAATAACTACTGTTTTAATTTATTTTTCATTATTTTGTATATTATAATAATAATAAGTTAATTTTATTGAGCAAAAAAAAAATTAAAAATAATAAATAAATAAAATTGCTCAAAAGGGTGAAGGGTCAGCAAAGCTGTTTTTCACCTAGACCCTGAGTTTCTCCATCATCTTGTAACAATCATTTGTTACTGCCGTTTTGCGTTGGCAAATTAGTTTGTCAACAAGATTTATTTCTGTTTTTTTATTATATTTAAGTTTTTTGACGTAGCATAATTTCACAACATCCTTTTGAATTCGATTGATTTTTAATCAATATTTCAAATTTTTAACGCCTGTGGTTATGCAACCTTGATACCACCATTTTTAGCAGGGCGACTTTTCGATTACGTCCAGGTCGGACGATTGAGCAGCAAAAAGGGTCACAAGCCAGTCATGGCAGCATGACGTTAAATATTTGTGCTCCGTCAAATTTTTTAGTTTTCTTCGAGTTTTTCGGAGAAATTTATTTTAAGAATAGTTTTAAGTGGCGAGGTTTAACATCGTGCAGAGTGTGATGGTATTTTTTTAGGCACCAAGTGATCTGTGTGACCAATAATCAATTTTTGGATTTTACAATTTCTAACGACGCCACGCCAATTTGGGAAATTACGATCGTTGCAATTTCGAAATCCGGTTCTAAGCTGTACAACGCTACCACGGCATTGCAATTATCCTTTTTTGACGTTTGTCACAACTCCAATAACTGTGGACAACCCGGAGGGTTCCTAGCAACCCCAATAAAGAAAAGGCTCGATCACCCGAATACCAATCTGCGCGGAATTGTTATCAAACAAGAAAATTTTAGCCATCTTTTAATTTCAAGAGCGTCCGATTTGGTGAACATCTGTTCGAAATACTTTTCAGAAATTGTGTGCATTATCAAAAATATTGTAACGAATTTTTGCAATACATTACTGAATATTTATTTCGCAACATCCTGTATACCACATTTTCAAATCGTCGGATATGTGTACGCATGTCTGACAATGGCAGACAGGCCATTTTGCATTTTTGGTTTGTACAAGAGAAGTCACTCGTGCAATTTTTGCAAAATTCTTCGAGATAATTAATGTCTTAGTTTTTGAAAGCATTATTATTTTGTCACATAGAAAAGCCATAACCCGGCAAATGGTTATAAAAAACACAAGCTTTCGGCTTCACCTGCCACTTTTCATGCTTCATCCGCCGCTTGTCATGTCTGTAGGTGGAAGGTACAAGACAGCTCATAGGAATTACCCAGTGTCGGAGCTCGCTGGGTCGCTCGAAAGCGTTCGTGGGTTCGTATAAAAATAATCGATCTGCTTTGCGAAAATAACTGTGCCCGGGCGCCAAGCGAAGAAATAACAGATTTCAGAAATCTCTTAGTCCATTAACTCAACACTAAAAGAAAATAATAAGTGAACGAAAACTAATTGGGCACACACAGTTGCGAAATAGACTCTACTACAGCTCGTGGTAGCTAAGCGGAATGCTTCTTACAAAAAAGAACAAATTCCAAAATTTAGTTAAACAGGTTAATTAATAAAAAAATCGCTACCAAGGCTAAAGCAGAGCCTTTGTCTGTCGTAAAGATGGAATAACTAGTACCCAGATGTTATGGTACTTAGTTATGAAAAAAAATAAAATGGTAAGATGGTTTGTGATGTTAAAACCAGTAGGTGAACGAACATTAGCAGATTTACCTGGTTCCTGATGTTATCGAACCAGTAAGCAGACAAACATTCACCCATCCAACCTCCCATAAGATCCACAGCAAGCTAAAACGTATTTCAGCTTGTGGAATAACCACATAAAAAGCAAAATAACAACACATCACAATTTATTAAAATAAACATAAATTCGGCAATCAGATGGTCGTTGCCTTAACGTGGTGGAAACTTTCAGTTTTTGCAGACCAAAACCCGTACGGAGGCCTGGATGCTATCGCCGAAAACTACTCCCTAAAAATCAATCAGCCGGAAGTTCAAGTGGTAATACAAATCCCGCCAAGCGGAACCACTATCGAACTCCAGGGTCGAACAAGCGATAGCGTCGACGACAAAAATCAAACATCCTGTACGTTGGTTTACAACGCTACTTATTTTCAAAAAAACTCATAAATAAAAATAAACACATAAAAAAATGTCGAAGGTAAAAATTTCAAATACGAGACTTGAACGTACGACGATCAGTTTGGACTTCCAATGCCAATTGCATTCAACCAGCGCCGTTCGATACTAATTATCGAAAATAATGCTCTGCTCAAATTTAACCAAATAATTATTAATTTAAAATTCAAAATTCATTAATAATTTTAAAATATCGCAGTTTGAGCATATCGCATTTATTTTATCGACGCCTTGCGAACGCAAAAGATTAATTGGCCTTTATCACGTCGAACAAAAATGCATGTGTGCAAACTGACGATAACTTCAGGCCAAAAAAACGTTCATAGCCAAAGTGCTTGGCAAAGTAATCCAAGATGTTGAACAAATAAAAAATAATAAGACAGAAGCAATAAGCAGCAAGCAATAAAACATTAAAGCAAAATGATACGGAAATACCTGTGATCATCTGGCTAGGTCGTCAAAGTAGAAATGCGGTCAGGATCTTCCCAAAAAAAGGAATCGGCCCGGAAGCGTCAAAAAATCGGGCTTGCGCTAAAAAGAGATACACCTGTGCTTCCGCACTTAAAATCAAATTTTACCATTTCAAAACTTTTGTAAAATTGCGAAATCATGGAGAGCAAATATTCGCACGTCTTGTTCGTAGCACAGAATTTTATCGACCCCTTATCTTTTCAAACTGTCTTACCGGCCTCTTTGATTTTAATTTTGAAAAATTCTGACCGTCATTTTGGTTGTCTAACTCACAGGCATAGAAATATATAAATTCTCAATTAAATTCGGTCGTCTTCAAGGTGTTAAAAATAGATCGACCTACGCTGGTATTCGAAATGAGAATTAAAAAATAAACAATTTCGCTGGGCGAAATATAGTAACAATTGGAATGTTACAATTTATTACTGATATCGTTCGCGGATTTAAATAGATCAGTACATCATATGTGCAGAGCTGTTACGATTACCTGTCACGTTTAGCTGTCAAATTTTCCTATCAAAATTTACGTTAAGATTTTCAATTATCAGTTTGACATTTTACCATCCAACTGTCAAACTAATTTACATGTCAACACATATAAAGTTGACTGTTGTTACTGAAAATTACCACAATATCAGGACGACCAGAGTATTTGATGACCAGGTTGATTTGTCGGCAAGACCAAGTTTTATTTGCTTCATTCCGAGACCAGTCGGCGAAAGAATCTATCATTATTTCAACTTTTGGTGACTGCAGGAGGATTAGAGGAGATCCCGCAATTGTATTGCGTTGTTTTGGGCATTGTAGAACCGAAGAGCGCTTTTATTACCACAATTGCCTTCTGCAATTGTTTTGATTCTGCCTTTGATTTGGTAACATTAATCATTAATATATCTAACTGCTTGTACTGTACTTACGATTACGAGATTTTTATTTTAATTAAACGATTACTTGTTTTTGTCGTTAGCTTTATTTATCTGATAAGCGATTACCTGGAGGTTCTAGATCCACTGCCTTTTGCCTCCGCAAAAATAAGAGTTAGTTTATACGAACATCAGGGTTTTACGTCTGTCACGCGAATTTACTGTTAATAATTATCATTATTGACAGATGTAAGTTTTGTTACTTGATCCTCCGCAAGTCTCATTAGCTTGTTGCGAGCTTCGAAGAGCAAAACAGGTTACAATATCATCTCAAACACAGCTGAGGAATCTAAAGTAAATCTGGTGGAATTGAATATCGAATTTAATTACTTTTTTATCAATTCAGAAAACAATAGCTACATTTTTATGGTTTTTAACAATTTTATACATGTGTGTTTTTTCTTGACTACTTTTAGATTGAATATCTACCAACAGAAGTCCTGTTGACATTTATGAGGAACGGAGGCATGCCATCGAATCCGAACAAACTTAATAACGTAAACATCACGAAGGTACAAACCGTAAGTAGATCCAAGAATCACTTACTGTATAAATTGTATAACAACCAACCTATAAAACACGTAATAGCTAACCATCTTGTTACCTGCTTATTTAATTTTTGCCTACCTTCTGTAGGGTTAGTAATTAGTTTTTTCCTGCTTTTGAGTAGTAATAGAGCGTCTTTTAGTAACGCTAAAGTTTTTAAAGTATGAAATTCATAGCCACACCAGATACGGCTGAAGATTCACCTCGAACAACTCGCAGCAACACCATTGCGACCTCAACTGATTCGCCGGATTATTTTGTATATAAATTTTTATTCATCGTTTATAATTCATTTATTGTGTGTTCCCAAGAGTCTGCCTATTTGTTTATAATAATTAATTCTATGTTAGTTTTCATTAAAAGTGTGTATTCTGAGCAGTCAATTTTATTTTATTTTAAGTTCCATTTTGTTCCGATAAAAGCAACTAGTTTAGCGAAAGGCTGGCGCCCAAGAAAAATAATTATTGTGCAAAGCAAGGCTTCTTTTAAGAACCCACGACTACCGAAAGGTAACCCAGCACCTCTGACGCGGGGTAATTCCCAAGAGCTAGCTGCTCCGTACAGTACATCCACGAGCAAGACAAGCGGCAGGTGTGACCGAAACTATTTTGTAGCAACCGAGTTTCGCCCAGTACAATCTTCTTTTTGAAAGATTTCCTGTCCTTATACGTCAAGTATATGTAGATCCTCAGATTTATTAAAACTGCAGGGCGCAATATATTGGAACGATCCCTTGAATTTAGCACTACGGTATTGTAAAGAAGGAATATTATGTTCACTTGTGATTTATTTTCAAAATTTACTTTTCAAAAATTAAACATCATAATATTGCTGAAGTACTGTTGGTTGCCTAAACAACCAACCAAATTTATTGTTAATTTAAAGGAAACTGAATTTAATTACAGTACACTGAATTTCATGTCAATACATTCGAATAGATGACAATGGTGGAATTACCACTTCCTTAAGTTTTTGTCATTGCTGCAGGAAGCTTGTTGAAATTTTGAGATCAGGACTCCGACCGACCGTTATCCTGTATTCCGATCCGAGCTTTCCTACGAAATTGCTTACGATTCTAGGCGATTTTTCCAGTTACCCACTTTCTTTGGTTAAGTTTCTAGCCGAAGAGAAAACTTTCCGATTATACCAGCGACAAGCTTACGGATCTAGGCTTTTAGCTGAAAGTATAAAATAACCTATAATAAACTACTTTCCGAGATTGCCCCTTACCTGTTCTCAAAAGATTCAATCTGCTCCCGTATTTGAAGCTAGCCACTGACTTCATCCGTTTTCCGTTTACGCAATTGGATCTCCGAAATCGAAAGTTCAGCAATCACTTACAGTAGCTTTATTTTTCTTTTGTTTGTTTTGAAAATTCAGTAAATTACCTTTGAGTAATTGTTGAGTTGAGATTAACCGCCACCGGAAGAATTCAGTTTCCTTGGAACGTAATAAAAACCACTCATAAATAAAACTCCGATAACATACAACATAATTTTCAAGGGTTATGTTCTGTCTCGTTCCAGTGCCGTACTATTCAATTTTGTTATAAGGTATCTTATTCAATAAGATTTTGAATTCATTTAAATTTGTAAGTAAAATAAATTATTAAACCACTTCCGTTTATTTTAAGTTTTCCATTTATTATTCATTTGCTTCCGTTTTTTTTTCATTTATTGTAAATATATTATTAAGATTGCTTCCGTTTTCATTTATTGTAAATATATCAGTGATTTACTTCCATTTGTACATATAGTAAAATAAATATTTAATAATTTGCTAGAACCATTTTTTTTATTCTTTTGTTTAGTTTTAAAGTTTTTCCCTTTAAAAATCTTTTGGCGCCCGAGTGCATCATATTTGAAGTGTTTAAGAAATCGACAAGACGTCCTCGACCCTGGCTACCCAAGGGGCAATTTGAACGAGCCCAAAATATCGTTACAAATTTTGGCGCCCGAGCAGGGACTATTTGTAACGAAAATTTGTAACGATCTTTTGGGCTCGTTCAAATTGCCCCTTGGGTAGCCAGGGTTGAGGACGTCTTATCGATTTCTTAATACTTTAAAAATAATGTACTCGGGCGCCAAAAGCTTTTTAAAGGAAAAAACTTTAAAACTAAAACAAAAGAATAAAAAAATGTTTATATTAAATTAAATAATTTATTGAGTATATTTACAAATGGAAGCAAATTACTAATGTATTTACAATAACGGAAGCAAATTAAGAATTTTATTTATAATAAATGAAAAAAAAGAAAATGGAAGCAAATTAATAATAAATGGAAAACTTAAAACAAACGGAAGCAAATTACTTAATTTTATCTTACAAACTTTAAACAATTCAAAAACCTTATAAACAAATTTAATTAGCACGGCACTGGAATGAGACAGAACATAACCCTTAAAAGTTATGTTGTAATTTATCGAAGTTTTATTTACAAGTGGTCTTATAACGTTTGAAGGAAACTAAATTTTTCTGGTGGCGGATAATCGACAATTGATTGAAGGTAAGTTACTGAGTTTTCAAAACAAACAAAAGAAAAAAATTAAAACTACTTTGAAGTGATTACTGAATTTCTCTATTTAGAAGATCCAATTGCTTAAACGGAAACGGAGGAAGTCAGGAGCTGGCTTCTGATACGGGGGCAGATTGAATCTTTGAAAATAGGTAAGGAATCAATTTCGGGAGAGTAGTTTATTTTTAGGTTATAATATATTATACTTTCAGCAAAAATCCTAGATCCGTAAGCTTGTCGCTGGTATAATCGGAAAGTTTTCCCTTCGGCTAGAAACTTAACCAAAGAAAGTGGGTAACTGGGAAAATCGCCTAGAATCGTAAGCAATTTCGTAGGAAAGCTCGGATCGGAATACATAACGGTCGGTCGGGGCCGGTGGTCTAAAAGACAACGGAACGGATAGGTTTGGTCTAAAAGACCTCGGACGGGTGGTCTGAAAGACCTCGGACGGGTGGTCTGAAAAACTTAAAGAATTGGTTCTTCCACCATCGGCATCTATCTTAATGTATTTACATGAAAATAAATTAGTGAACTGTAATTTTAATTCAGTTTCCTATAATTTAGCAATAAATTTGCCAACAGTACTCCTGCAAATATTATGATGATTAATTTTAAAAATTGAATTTTGAAAATAAATCATAAGTAACCATAATATTGCTTCTTTACAGTATTGCGGAACAGATAGGTGGTCATTCGAACGTAGGTGCCTTGGAAACAGGAAGGCACATACCATGAGCGAGAACCTAGAAACCACGTGGCGACATTTTTAAAAACGGCATCTCGTGAGAATTATTTGGTAGCTAAAGTAAGTACTTTTTATTTATTTATAGACTCATCAATTTATTTCATTGTTTGAAATAAATTTGAGCGTGGCAGATGTGGCAATCGTGGCATCGATCACGTGGAAATCTAGTGACTTTCTTATCAGTCATCTGGTGACTTTTTTATTGCCCTAGGACAAAAAAAAGTTTTTTTTCTCCCGCTCCCCCCTATTTTTTAACTTTTCTCCCCCAGGGTAAAAAAGTGCCACTTTACACCCGTAAATCGGGGTAAAAAGTGAGTACTTTACCCCCGGAATGGCAAAAAATTTGTTTATACATCTACAATTCAAAATTCATTTACAACTATAATTTTTTTTATTAAATGTTTATTCAAACAAACAAATGTGTCATTATTAAAAGTTACTGCATTTAAAAATTCACAGGGCGGCCACTAGCAATAAGTAACATTTATTTATGAATTTATGGCACTCAAAGCAAAAATTTATGGCGCTCGATACAAAAATTTACCCCAAATTTATGGCACTCGATACAAAATTGTATGGCAAATTTATGGCCGCACCCCGAGGGGGGAACTCCCTTTATACCTCGCCCCATCCAGACAATATACAAAAAAATGTGTGCATATTTCAAGCTAAAAAGAAACCAGTTTCGTGAATTACCCTGACTATTGTAGTAATAGTTCAGGGACGTGCTCAACCAACTTTTTCAGGAGGGAGCAATCCTCAATTTGCCAACTGAATCAATTAAAAATTGCCTGGGTATAAATTGGGACATAACAAATAGATCATTTCATAAATAATAAAAATATAATTTTCCCTATTAATACCTATTAAAAATTCTTAAACTTAAAAAAAATAAAAACATTTTATTTTAGAAAATATTCAATATTTTCAGGCCGGCCCGGCCCTGCAAACACGTGTTTTGTTGTTTAAAAATTTATATTTATAGTAAAACCGTGTTGTAGTAAATCTTTTGAAACATCTCTACAAAACCGGTTAAAAATAAAGTGAGCAAATTTGTGATGAAGTAAAATTAGTTTTTTCGTAATAACAAAAAATATATATTAACATACGGTATAACAATTTGATTTTATTCGACATTTCGTGGGTAAATCAAAACTAACCGGATTATTTTGCCACGAAATGTAAATTAAATTCCAATTTATAACGTAGAATAATGCTGAAAATTTAATAAATTTTGTCAAATTAGTAAATGTAAGTTAGTTTCTTCCATCTTTACACAATTTTAATAAATGTTATTAACTGTAAAACTAAATGTAAGTAATAAAATCTAGTTATTTAAAAACAAATGTTTTATTCTCTTACAAAAATATTCATTCTTAACGAAGAGTAACCTTCCCATAATGTATTATTAAGATCTTTAGAACTTATAATTTAGTCTTTAATGTCGCCTTTTGAAAGAAAAATTAATCTGTAGTAAAAGGTGGGATGTAACCACCAAAAGCTTTTTCGAGTTCTTTTGATACAGCTATGCACAAGTGGTCCTGATTTGTACCGGCTACTACCTGAATTCCAACTGGCAATCCCTTACTATCCAAACCAAGTGGTACTTGAGTAACTGGCAGTTTTAGCGCGTTCCAAAATGCAAAATAAAAGAAATTCCATGGTCTAAGAATGGATGAATAGTGAAATCTAGCAGACCATTGAGCTGATGGGCACAGAAGCACACCATTATCACCAAGTGTATTCTAAAATAATAATCAAGCTTTAAAGATTTATTATTGAGTTTATAATAGAGTTCACTGCAAATAAGGTCTAGGAGATTTCTGCAGTGTAAACACATATATTAATTTTCAGGAAAGGTTCAGGATTTTGGATTTAATGGTCCTAGCTTCAAATCCTAGTAGTTCCCCAAAAAGATTCTCTGTCGTCGTTAGGATTTCACGTTAAAGTATAGGTCTTAAGCGTTCATATTAAGCATTAAAGATATGTTAAAAAATTGGCATAAGTCTACATGTTGTCATGCATTCATTACCTATTAATTATAATAATCTTTTCAGAATCTTTTCTAACACACTGACGCGCATGAATGGAGTAACGAGATTCGAATACAGCTGATAAACATTTTTTAAAATTTATAATAAACCTTTAATAATAATAAACCAGTGTTGTTGGTAAAATTTAAAAATTTTCATATTTCTCAACCGAGAAACAGCTTATTTGGTGGCAAATTTTTTTTGGATCACCCTGTATTAACTGCTTCCGAAAATAAACTAAATTGTATCTACACCTTTTCCAGAAGTAATTTAGAAAACCATTGTTCAGAAATAATGAATTGTAATTCAGATTTGTCAATGGATATTCATAAGCCATCAATTTCAAATTAGAAAGCACTAAATAAAATTTAGAAAGCGTCAAATAAAAATCAGAAAGCACCAAATGAAATTCAGAAAGCGTCAAATGTTCAGCTCAATGAAAGCAACAGTTGTTTTTTATTCTAAAAATTTGAATGTTATGATTCTGTGATGATTGCAAAACCAGAAAGACCCCTAATCTTTGGATTAAGGGATTACTTTCATATTAATTTTCTTAAATAAATCAAAAAGGTAATAATTAAAATGGAATTTAACCCTTTCACCGATTTTACCAAAATTTGGGGGCCCAAAATATTTATGCTTAAAGGCATTCAAAATGTTCTGTCAAGGGGTTATTTTATTCTTAAATTTTGGTAAGTTTATGAATTTATTTAGATTCAAGAAAAATAAATTTATGATTTCGAAATTTTAATGCCCGCTGTACACTCTCGCCGAGACATGGCGAGACAGGGCGAGAACAGGAGTGTAAATGGTAGCTCTCGCCCCGCTTCGTAGGTGTCGGGGTGTCTCGCTAGGTTTCCATCTCGAGTCGGTATTTTACGTCCGTATCAAAGGGTCTCGCTTGACCTGCGAATGTATACCTGTACACTTTCGCATCCCTCAGTCTCGTTTGTGCCTTATTTTCCTTATTTCACCATTGTTTTCTTATTTTTTTGTTATGCACAGTGTGCATAACAATATTTATTATTTTTATTAAATTTTAATAATTTTAATTTTTAAAAATAATTTAAAAAATAATTTTTAATAATTTTATTAAATATTAACAATATTTGTGCATAATATTTATAGTAACTGATGGCACATAGAGCAACAGCAGCAGCAAGTTCAATTTCTTCAAATTTTCTCCCCTGAGTTCACAATTACAACTGAAATAGGCGAGAGTGTACATGGTCGCACTCGGCCACAGGCCTGCCGCTGAGACATTCGCCGAGATATTCGGACGAGAGCACTCGGGCGAGAGTGTACAGCCGGCATAATAATAAAAAAAATAATCATTATTTAAAAATGTTTAAAAGAGAAAATAAATTGATACATTTTAAATTACGAGGACCATTGTGATATTCTTCGAAGCTACCAAACACACAGAGAGGAACTAAACATTTATAACAAGCAGACTTAACATCACTCCTAGACCCACAAATTTGTGGGGTTCTGAAAATATTTTCTTCATTTTTTACCCACAATTTTGTGAGTTTCTGAAAATATTTTCTTCATTTTTTACCCACAAATTTGTAGTATTATTTTTTATAATTTAAGTAGTACAGTCGACTCTCGATTATTTGAACACTCGTTAATTTGAATCTCTCGATAATTTGAATTTTTTCCCGGTCCCTTGAAAAATACTCGATAAATTGAATAAAATCAATATTAAATTTTTTTAGAATTTTTAAATGAAATTAGAAATTTTTTCAGAGAAATTTTTCTCTGGTCCTTTGAATTTCAATTTATCGAGAGTCGACTGTATTTTAAATTTTTAATTTTAACTAAAATTTATGATATTTTATGGCCAAGTCGTAAAATTTATTTTCAATTTTCAAAATTTATGATTTTTTATGAATTTATGGCAAGTGGCCACTCTGAATTCAATATAAACAGGGTAAATTTAAGGATGATTCGCTGAGTCATTTATCAGCAATTCAAAGCCATCATGATTTAAAATAGAACCGACTACTGAGGTAAGCAATTTCATGCAACGATTAACAACCCAAGCTAGCCTGAGCATTACAAAATTAAATATTAATTATCATAGAAGTGTAAGTGATGTAATTACCCTGCCTCACTATAATATGTACCTACATATATAGAAAAAAATTGATAAGGTTGGTAGTGGGTAATACAGATTAACAAATTAACACTCCTATTCTCTAACTCAAATCGTTATTTTTCCAAACGTTAAAAGCCGTAAAGTTTGGTTTACACGTAAAATTACAGCTTGTAGAAAGAATTCAATTTTAAAATATGGGGTGTAAATCAAACTTTACGGTTTTTAACAATCCGAAACATAACGGTTTCAGTTGTAACGCCCCTATTCACTTTTGGGTATTTGAAATACAAAACACAAATACATTGAAAAATTGTATTTGTAACACAAAATACAAATTGTATTTCAAATACATATTTCAAATACTGCCCAACCCTGCATGCAATATTATATAGGTTCAGGTTTATCTCTTGCTAGTTCATCATGTTAAGCGTTATTTATATCCTGCTTTTTATTCAATAACAACTGTTCTGTATTAAGCCGGTTCTAATTCTTTAATTTTCTAGTGGACTGTATTTATTAATCAAACCCAACTTTAACACAAATTTATTTTTATTTCGACAAATTCACTGCTATGCTACAACAACGTATCAAATCTTACATTCCTATTCTCATTATATCCGCGCATGCTTTTCCCTCTCCGACTTAACAAATGTGCTGTGTACCAAAAATACATAATACGCTGAAACATGGCGCCCTCCTTGAAAGGACCTACTTTCAAAACAAATGAAATACAACTAAAACTGAAATTTAACATTAAACACAAAAACTTTCTCAACCAATTTAGAACATTGTTTTCTTGGTTAAATGTTAATACTAAATATAAAAGTCATTCCTAAATTAACTAAACTACACACATCGAGTCCTAGCTCACTCTACCGCACCTTGAGCTTACCGTTCGTGACTTGAACCGCTCCGCTAAGAGTCAGTCGAAACCGGCAGTACACATATTTTGCTCACCGGCCGTTTTATGGGACCGTTCTTTGTCTTTACTTCGACGGCACGCACTACACCATCACTACCGGGGTAAAGTTTTTGGACTCTTCCAACTTCCCACTTCAAAGGGGGTAGTCCGTCCTCCTTGACGACGACCATTACGCCGACACTCAGGATCTCAGGATACCGTTGCCGCCATTTACTTCTTGTTTGAAGCTCCGCCACATATTCTTTCGACCAGCGACTCCAAAAACACTGCTTCATCTGCTGCAGCATCTTAAACCTTTTTTGAGGGCTGATTTTAATCTCCTCCAACCTTGGTTCTACCATACCAGTGATCGCTTGACCAATAAGAAAGTGGCCTGGGGTCAGGGGGTTATAGGATCGTTGGGATCAGGACTCAATGGGTTAAGTGGACGGGAATATTCAAACAAGCTTCTATTTGTGCCAAAATAGTGGCAAATTCCTCAAAAGTCAATTTTGTGTCCTTAACCACACGGTAAAAGTGGTGCTTGAAGCTTTTCACACCTGCTTCCCAAATTCCTCCAAAATGGGGAGCTCGAGGGGGTATAAAATGCTATTTTAACTGCTCAAAAGGAGCTTGACCTCGAATGACGTCTTGCAAAACGTAAATTTCCCTTTTTGCCCCCACAAAATTCGTGCCATTATCTGAATATATGTTAACGCAATTACCGCGCCGCGAGACAAACCGATGCAAGGCGGCCATAAACGCGTCGGTAGTAAGTTCACTTACTAGTTCCAAATGTATTGCTTTTGAAGCCAAACATATGAATAAGCAGACGTAACATTTCGTGACGCTGTACCTTTTACCCTTCCTATCCTTTAACGAAAATGGGCCTGCAAAATCTATCCCAACATTCGAAAAGGGTCGCGCCGGAGTGACCCGTACCCTTGGCAGATTTGCCATAATATACTCTGTTATGACCGGCTTCGCTTTAAAACATGTCACACAATTACGCACGACCTTTCGGACCAAACCGCGAGCGGATACAATCCAAACTCTTTCCCGCAAGGATGCTAAAACCGTTTGGGGTCCCGCGTGTAGTAATCTCTCATGCTCGTATCTAACCAACAATATTGACAAATGATGCTTGGCATCTAACAGCGCGGGGTGTTTTTTATCGAATTCGTAATCGGATCGCTTTAATCTGCCACCGACGCGCATCACCGACTCCGCGTCTAAGAAAGGATCTAGCGGTATTAACTTACTATTTTTCTTTAGAGCTTTCTTTCTTTGTAATTCTTTCAATTCTACTTCAAAACTTTGACGTTGCGCGATCTTTAATATAGCGGTAGAAGCGGCCTCTAACTCACTTGGCATTATACTTCCTGTGTGCCTGTCTTCCTTACCTGCCCTCGCATTGTTTAAAAATCTTATGCAATAGGCAAAAATTCGCTGTACTTTCTTATATGAAGAGTACTTCTTGAAGTCTTCAACTTCCACACTAACAGCAACCAAAGCTACTTTTGCCTTTCTCACTTCCTGCTTGAACCCCGCCGAACCAGCTTCATTGTTTTCCACAATGGCTAAGGGCCAATTCTGCTCCTCCTCTTGCAGCCAACGTGGCCCATGCCACCACATTTCCAACCCTGCTAGATCCTTGGGTTCTACTCCCCTCGTTAGCAGATCCGCCGGGTTGTCCTTCGTGTTGACATACCTCCAATTTTCAACGACGGTTAACGTTTGTATCTCGCATACTCGATTTGCACAGAACACCTTTAACAAATGTGGGGAGGACGAAATCCAAGCCAACACTATTTTAGAGTCGCACCACAGGCAACTTCTTTCGATGGTCATGTCCAAAGTGCTTGTTACCTTGACGTATAATTTGGCTAACAAATATGCTGCGCACAACTCTAGGCGCGGTACACTCAACGTCTTTAAAGGTGCCACCCTACTTTTTGCGCAGAGCAATTTACTAGTTATTTCGCCCTCTTCCGTGACGCTTCGCATGTAGATTGCCGCGCCGTAAGCAGCCTCCGATGCGTCGGAGAACCCGTGCAACTCCACCCGATAAGGTTTAACGCAAACAGCGTGTCTTTCTATTGCTATCTCATTTATCTTTGGCAACTGCTCCTTGAAGTTTTCAAACTCCTTCTTTATTTCCGGTGGTACCGGATCGTCCCAACTCAACTCATGCTGCCACAACCGTTGTAGCATTAGCTTAGGGACTATGACGATTGGCCCGAGTAGACCCAAAGGGTCAAATATCTGTGCCACAGCGGATAGTAGCTCACGTTTAGTCAACTCTCCCCGGGTTTCATTCAATTTCACGTCATATCTAAATTCATCGCGTTTCGCGTACCACGATAACCCTAGCGTTTTTGTTTCTCAATTTTCTCCGATATTCAAAACGACGTCCGGAATGTGATCTTGTATTTTTTCTAACACCTTTGAATCATTTGACCCCCACTTGTTCAATTGAAAACAACCCCTACTCATGACCGTGGAAATATCTAATTGTAGTTGCATCACTTGTTCCCGCGATTCGCCGCCCGTGAGCAGGTCGTCCATATAAAAATCTCTTTTTATGATCGCGCTAGCTATTGGTTTTTCTGATTGACTTTCGTCGGCCAGCTCAATCATACATCTTACCGCGAGAAACGAAGCGGCGGCCGTACCGTACGTGACCGTATTGAGCTGATAACATTCGACTTCTTTCGTAGCTTTATTTCGCCACAAAATTCGCTGTAGCGGCCTTTGCTCAGGATCAATTAAAATCTGACGATACATCTTCGTCACGTCCGCAGTTAATACCACCCGGTGTTTCCTGAATCGAAGAATTATAGAAAACAAATCCTGTTGCAAGGTGGGTCCTGCTACTTGCAGGTCGTTCAGTGATACACCGCTCGTCGTTTTTGCCGAAGCATCGAATACCACGCGAGTTTTTGTCGTTAGACTATCCGCCCGTATTACGCATTGATGCGGTAAATAGTAAGCCCCCGCATCCTGTGGGTTTTCTATTTTCGTCGCGTGCCCCAATTCTTCGTATTCTCTTATGAATCCAGCATATTCCTTTTCCAATTCTGGATTTCGTTGCAACTTTCTTTCAATTTGCAAAAGTCGCTTCATTGCTATCTGCTTGGACTCACCTAACTTCTTCACAGTATCCTTTAGTGGGTACTTCACCACAAAGCGACCGCTGCTCAAGCGTGTCGTGGTTCTTTTAAAATTCTCTTCGCATAGCTCTTCCTCAGGGGACCGAATCACGTGATGTGGACAAGATTCCACTTCCCAAAATCGGGCAATCTGCTCGCTTAGGAACTGCTCGGTTGTAAACCCGCAATGGACGGTGCTTGCCTTCGGTGGCCTCACCGGCACTTGCCCGGACACGATCCATCCCAACGCCGTGTCTCTTAAAACCGCTTTATTCTTTGCCAATACAATTTGTTTAGCGCGTACAAGGTGCCAGAACTGCCCCGCCCCTATTAACAAATCTACCTTTCCCATTTCGTTAAACGACTCGTCAGCTAACTTTAGGTCGCTTGGTATATTAAGTGTTTTCTTCTCGACCCGCATCGCCGGAATACATCCCCCAATGTTGGGTACAATTAAACATGAAATATTCGCCTCGTAATTGCCGTCAGTGGCTTTGAATTTTAAAGTGGTCTGCTGCTTAACCTCTGTACTTGACCGACCCAGTCCCGTGACCTTGCAATCCACCCGCTGACTTGGCAGTTGTAGCCTTTCAGCTAATTCTCGCGTGATGAAATGCGATTGTGCTCCGGAGTCGAGCAATGCTCGAGCTTCGTGCTCGAGCCTGTTTCTGTCTAAAACGTTGACTGTGGCAGTGGACAAGAGGACTTGCGACAGTCCGTTAAAAGTCGAACACATAACCGTTGCTGACGTGCTCGGAACTTCTACTTCGGTAGTACCAGAAGTTTCCGACTTCTCGGCTACCCGCTCGTTCGCCTCATGGAGTACAGTATTGTGCCTCTTTTTACATTTATAACAACCGCGCGTTTTGCAGTTCATGGCTCTGTGGCCCTTTTTTAAACAATTCATGCAGAGACCCAACTCCCTTACTCGCGCGTATCTTTCTGGCGTTTTTAATTTTAGAAATGATTCGCAATTATACAATGCATGCTTCTCGTTACAATGAAAGCATTTGAACTCATAAGTTGCCACGAAGTTGGCGCTACTTTTGGTGGGCTTTTGACTTGCGCCGTTTGGTTGCAAGTTCTCTAGAACGTGAGCCTTTTCTTTTATGAATTTACTTAACTCTTCCACGGTTGGAATTTCGTTAGGATACTCCCTTTCTAATTCGCGTCTGGTCACCCCGTCCAGTTTGCTCATCATGACGTACGCTATTAGGGTGCCCCACTGAGCCGTCGGTTGCTCCAAGGATTTTAATGCACGGAGGTGTTTGGATGTCCCATCCGAAATTCCCCTCAACCCGCTGGGAGTTTCGCGCGTAATTGTTTGTAATTCAAATATTGCCTTTATATGACTCAATACCGCTAATTTTTTATTTGAATACCTTTCTTTTAGGAGCGCCCACGCCTCTGCGTAGTTGGCCCCTGTTACTTCCAACGACTCTATTACTTCCGCAGCTGCGCCTTTTACACACGATTTTAAATAGTGAAATTTTTGAATGTTTGCGAGCCCTACTTTATTATTTATCATGGAATCAAAAGATTCCTTAAAACTTTGCCACTCCGAGGGCTGCTTCCCGTCGAACGTGGGAAGGTTTATTTTTGGGAGATGTACGTTCCCCCCTCCAGAATTGCGCAACATGTCTGGGCTACCGCCTGTCCGCGACCGTGGCGATTCAGGGCGTGACGCCTCGCTTTCCTGCGACGATCTAGTAGACCGCACCGCTAACTCGCTAGCCGGTGACGATTGAGTTCCGCTTTGAACCTCACTTTCCCTAATAATTTTTTCTGCGTCCCTTATCGCGGTATAATATTTCGTTTCGAACGCGTCTCTTTCATCTTCAAATACTTTTTCTGATTCAGCAGGGCTTTTTAATTCAATTTCCCACTGAATTTCATTGAATTGTTGCAAGGCTTCATTTATGTTCGCAAGACGCAATCTTATTTGGTCGCATTCGTTTGAATTTTCCGATATAAATTTGACAAACCGCGTCAATGAACTCTTTATTACCCCTCGTCGGTGCGTAAGCTCCCTTAAATCCATTGTAATTAAGTACAGTGCGTTTAAAAAATTTTAAAATTTTAAATATTCTAATTACAACAGAAACTTGTTTAATACTACTGGAAAGGTTAATAAAGAATTTACCACTGACCTCGTAATTTTCAATTTGGGTGTGTTGACCTCGCCTTTGTTTTATGAAATTGCGTAACCTGCAATTTTTAATTTCTTCTACTAGCTTGAATTTTCTTTTCTTAGGCACATGATTCACTGCTACCTTCTTTGTTCGTAAGGAAAATGCTTTTTCGTTCGAACTGTTGTGAATTTTCTTGTTGTACCCTTCTACCAACCACCATTTGCTTTTTTTGTTGTAGTCGGTTCGAATTTGCTCGCTTCTTTTTTTCTTGCCAATTCATTTATGTGGCTCGAATGGACCATGTTCTGTATTAAGCCGGTTCTAATTCTTTAATTTTCTAGTGGACTGTATTTATTAATCAAACCCAACTTTAACACAAATTTATTTTTATTTCGACAAATTCACTGCTATGCTACAACAACGTATCAAATCTTACATTCCTATTCTCATTATATCCGCGCATGCTTTTCCCTCTCCGACTTAACAAATGTGCTGTGGTCCACCATGTGGCGACACCTGTCAGATCTTGAACGAACCAACAATTCAAATTATTAACTACCAAAAATACATAATACGCTGAAACAACAACAAAATGTAATATTTTAATTTTGAACAGCCTGTTCTATACTGAATAGCCTTAAACCTTACTTATCGTTCCTGAAACCGGCCATTAGTGTAATAATAATAAGGTAACATTGGAAAAAGAGTTTATTTATTTACCTACAAATTAAAACCAAATTACAAAAACACTCAACAGAACGACCTCCCACATGTGCTTTTAAAGAATATCTCTGTGCAACAATTTCACACGCCCACGGATTCTCGCCGGTGAGTCGCTAAATGACTTTTTCAAGTTGATTTGTGTGAAGATTTGTAGTCACATATCGTCACCCTAATTATCAAACCTCGTAACTCCAAATTCATAACTTTTACGGAAAACACAAAAAGCTTAAGTATTTGATGCGCATAAGGGAATGGAGTTGAGAAGTTTTCTATTCTTTCGCTTATACAAAAACAAAATTATCTCCAGTTACAAGGTTTTCTCCATCTATAGAGTACTTTTTTCTCTATTAGATGGCTTCAAAATCTAATTTTTGACCAAAAATGAAGTTACGAGGTTTGATAATTAGCGTGACGATATTGCACAAATATTCACTATGTTAAGTGTATTTCAATAAAAATAGTGAACCTTTGGAATAAGTAAAGTTGACAAATGTCTGATGATTCTTGAATTGGTCGAACTGGAAGGATGCGATTTGAATTTGCCGCTCAAGTCTTGCTGACGGGAGAAGGTGGAGTCATTCGGTCGGTAAAGAAGATACGATAGAATAGAACAAGTCGTGTAATCATTTTTATTATACGTGCACCGAGTGATCCTCACAATTGTGATTATTTTGAGTCATTGTGACTAAATTTCTCTAAAAATTTATAAACGAAAGGCTAGTTTATCGTACTCGCCGCTATAACCAGACGGAGCTATCCTGGCGTCAGTAGATCGTTGACCATCCCCGACTGTCGCCATTTTAAACTTACGCTTCCTTTTTTCGAGTCTGGTACAAAAGTTATTTTACACAATATAAGGTATAAACAATTTAATTTCATTGATAAATTAACCAAAGCGATTGTGCACCATCCCACAAACAGTTTTAATTTCTTCTAATGCAATTCATTACAGCTATGGATAAAATGCCAGCTTCGGTAAAATTAGAAAACATGGAAACCCACAGCTCAATTTTAGAAACATCATATATCCCTAAATACTGTAACGAAATTAAAACCGAAGAATTGGAGGATATGCAATTTAATTTAGAAGATTTGCATCATTCTATCGACATAAAAGAAGACAGCGATATGGAACCATTAACCCAGGAGCAACCTTCACGTAAATATAAAGGCCCAAATTTATTTGAGTGTGCTGTTTGTGATCATAAAGTTATTAATAAACGAACATTAAAACTGCATTTAAGAACCCATATGGACGAGAAACAGTTTCTTTGCAAAATATGTGGCTTTGAGTGCGTCCTTGAGGTTACTTTCAACAAACATTTAAAAACTCACACTGGCGCGAAACCATTTGCTTGTGAGATATGTGATTATATATGTGCATATAAGCATAGTTTAAAAGCTCATTTAATGACTCACACTGGCGAGAAACCATTTGCTTGTGAGATATGTGATTATAAATGTGCACATAAGCAAAGTTTAAAAGTTCATTTACTGACTCACACTGGCGAGAAACTATTTGCTTGTGAGATATGTGATTATAAATGTGCACAAAAACCAAGTTTAAAAGCACATTTAATGACTCACACTGGCGAGAAACCATTTGCTTGTGTGATATGTGATTATAAATGTGCACAAAAACCAAGTTTAAAAGCACATTTAATGACTCACACTGGCGAGAAACCATTTGCTTGTGTGATATGTGATTATAAATGTGCACATAAGAAAAGTTTAAAAGATCATTTAATGACTCACACTGGCGAGAAACCATTTGCTTGCGAGATATGTGATTATAAATGTGCACAAAAACCAAGTTTAAAAGCACATTTAATGACTCACACTGGTGAGAAACCATTTGTTTGTCTGATATGTGATTATAAATGTGCACAAAAAGGACAATTAAAAGCACATTTAAGGACTCACACTGGCGAGAAACCATTTGCTTGTGAGATATGTGTTTATAAATGTGCACATAAGAAAAGTTTAAAAGCACATTTAATGACTCACACTGGCGAGAAACCATTTGCTTGCGAGATATGTGATTATAAATGTGCACGAAAATTCGATTTAAAACGTCATTTAAAAACTCATAATAGCTAGAAGTTCAAATTAAATGAAATGGAGCTTGGTGATTGCTGAGAAACACTTTGTCTAACAAAGTATCCATTAACATTATGTGCTTTAAGGAATTAATTTTTTTGTGTTCTTAATAAATTGCAGGGTGGCCACTTGCCATAAATTCATAAAAAATCATAAATTTTGAAAATTGCCATAAAAATCATAAATTTTACGACTTTGCCATAAAATATCATAAATTTTAGTTAAAATTAAAAATTTACAATACTTACATTATTTTTAGTAACCGAACCCATGCTCATCCCATGATCAAATTTGGTAAATATTATATCTCATATATAAAAATTTATGTGATTGTTATTGACAAATTGTTTGCATTTCTTTCTTCATTTTTTACCCAAAAATCTGTGGGGTTCTGAAAATATTTTCTTCATTTTTTACCCACAAATTTGTGGGTAAACCTGTGAAAGGGTTAAGTATTCATAATTATTATTTTATTTAGGGCCGCGATTATAAAGGACAAATATTTGTCCTAAAAGTTATAAGATTCCTCAAAAATTGCTTTAGTACAACACGGTTTTGCTATAAATATAAATTTTTAAACAACAAAACACGTGTTTGCAGGGCCGGGCCGGCCTGAAACTATTGAATATTTTTTTAAATAAAATGTTTTTATTTTTTTTTAATTTTAATAATTTTTAATAGGGAAAATTATATTTTTATTATTTATGAAATGATCTATTTGTTATGTCCCAATTTATACCCAGGCAATTTTTAATTGATTCAGTTGGCAAATTGAGGATTGCTCCCCCCTGAAAAAAGTTGGTTGAGCACGTCCCTGACTATTACTACAATAGTCAGGGTAATCACGAAACTGGTTTCTTTTTAGCTTGAAATATGCAAACATTTTTTTGTAAATTGTCTGGGTGGGGCGTGGTATAAAGGGAGTTCTCCCGTCGGGGTGCGGCCATAAATTTGCCATAAATGTTTGTATCGAGTGCCATAAATTTACCTTAAATTTTTGTATCGAGTGCCATAAATTTGCCATAAATTTTTGCTTTGAGTGCCATAAATTCATAAATAAATGTTAGTTATTGCTAGTGGCCGCCCTGAAATTGTAATATAATTTGAGATTGTTTATATTTTTTATTTAGGCATCTTTTAAAGGAATTACCCCTTCATATATATTTTAAAGTCATTCAGCCTGTGTACTTTTACAATTAAGTTAAGGTAGTTACGAAGTGATTTAAAAGAAATTTTTGAAATGATAATATTGTAGTCTACCGACCCTCCTTTTTTTAATTTTATTTTATTAGTGTTGTTGCGTTAGGCACCTTTTAAGAGCAGACCTACCTATTGGTTGACTTAATCTCAGGGTCAGTATTTTGCTTAAGAGTCACGATGAACAAAGAACAACACAGACAAAGATGTAATTTCAAAATTCATATTTATTGAACAAACTTAAAACTAACAAAATGAAACACACAAAACTACAAAGAAATTTACCTTAGTTTTTTGGCGTACGTATTCGAATACCTCGCTCTCTGTTTGGAAGACTTATATTCGCACTAAAACGTTGCACTTCTTCTAATGAATGCACCTACTTCCTTCAGTTCAAACGATTCTCGTCACAGACGAGGAATTGGATTTGCTTTTGTTGGTTCCAATTCTTTATCATTCACCCACTAGGATGATCGTCGGCACTGTACTATACACGTTCTGTTCGGACGAATATTTTTGATGCCTTTGGCTTCGTCCACTTTGATCACCCACCGGTGTTAGAGTCCAATTTAATTAGTTGGTTTCTCGATTGAAGACTTTACGTCTCCTCCGTTTAAATATTTGCACGTACCTCACTTTTTGAGAATACGATCTCTCTCATACGAGAGCTTTTTGTAATTCAATTTTCAATCTCCCACACTCCTTTGCGTTGATTGAAACAATTTAAATTTCTTATTTTTTTAAGACGAACTTAATTTGCGTCTTTTCTGTTTGGAAACTCACTTCGGAATCTTTGTTTATTTCTTGTTATTTTTCTATCCCCTTCGTTACCTCCTCTTTTTTTTTGTTTTTATTTTAAATCAACGTTACTAAACGCGCATGTCATAGTCTCTTTTTAAAACATAATAACCAAACAATAAACAACAACTTCAAAATTTTAAAATACAATTCTATGCAACAATCTAAACAATACTACCATAACTAACTAAAATACGACATGTTGAAACCACATCCCGTCCGTGCTGATCGTTGTTGATCGCGGATCTTATGAGATGTTGTGGACACAACAGTGTATATTGTGTTATTAATTATTATCTGTAATTTTTCTGTTTTTTGTCATTACAAATTATTTTCTACAATATACTGTCGTGTCCCGCTTGTATGAGATAGGGTGGTCTGGAGTAATTGGGTTGTTTTCGGGTGGAATGCTCATGTCGAGATAATCAATTAAGAGACCATCATGAAAACAAAGACTTGCACCTACATATTCTGAATACTCCGGAATAAACTGCTTGCCTCACTCAACCTATAAAAAAATACAAAGCGTAATTATTTTGTTGACACAAGTATTCCAAGGTGTGTTAAAGGCAAAAGAGGATTTAATTGTTTTGATTTGAGAGTTTTGGATTAAATTAAAGTAAAGTTTTAATTGTAAAAGTGTAGGCATTTAAATAAAATTAATTGTGATTTTTAAATATGAGTGCGCGGTCAGATAGACGATTTTTGGTGGGATTAGCGAGTAGAATACAAGGGTAGTCGGGTTCCGTCCATGAAAGTGTAAGGACGTAAATTTAAGTCTCGTTCCGTCCATGAAAGCGGGAGCACGTAATTTTGGAGTCTCGTGTCGTCAGGGAAGAGGAAAAGACGTGATTCTTGAATGAAGTTGGAAGATTTGGGGACTTTTGTACGTCCATGTTGAAAATTGATTAAATTAAGAGTTAAATTTAATTGGTCTTGAAAATTTCTGAGTATTAGTTGAAGTTACATGAGTATTTATCAATTTGGGAATGAACAAGAAGATTTATAAATTTGAATAATATTTGGAAAATTTTGGTGACCGCTGCAAATTCCGCATGGTTGAATATTTTTTATGGTTATGTTAATAATTGAAAAGTTATTGGAAATTGGTTTATGGACTTACTTTAACGTTTATCCTGACGCTAGCAGAAACTCAATTGATAGCTGTGTACAAAACGGAGAACGATGGTTTGATTAATTCCACCACGAATCCGCCGAATGCACTTTACTTACTATAGGTTAATTTGAATTAACCCCTTCTTATACCTAAAGCTGCCACCAGGATTGTCTGTTTGCTATCCAATGGAATTGATAGCGAGCCGATAATCCAAAGCTCGAATAATTACTTCCTCAAAGGGTTACTTTCTCATTGGTAAACGTGTGAATTGCGGACGACTTTCTCCAGAGACGCGGGATATTAATGACGAGCAACTAACTACACTGAGTATAAACGTATTTGTTTATAAGAAAAGATTTCAATTTTAACAATAAATGATTTATTTAATAATATTAAACAATAATTAAAACAAAGATGAAGAAAAGAACCAAATAATTGGTTCTACAGATATATGTAACCTTAATAAAATATACTAATTTTAATTAAGTAATTGAAAGTTATATTTGACGAGAGACAGTAGGATAAAATATAATCTTTTTACAAATTTACCGAGTAGATAAAATTTACATGTACCTTGATTTATATTCCTTGGGTCCTTATTTGAACTGCTTATTGGCCCTGGGTGATTCGAAGATTATTTGATGAGTAAACATTTATTTGAACTTGTAATTATTTAAATAACATTAATGAACTCGCGAATAATTTATTTAACCCGTTGTAAAACTAATTTAATTCAATAAAACTTATAAAAATTTTGAACACTTCAATAAAACAAAATGAGCTGATTTTATTAGTTAGCTCGAAATTAACACTGAATTGATAATTTATTTATTTGATTTAAAACTTAATTGAATTTATTTAATTTAATAGTTGACCGAATTTATGAACCCCATCACCGGAAGACCGGCTGGGCCGTCCCCGTAGAGGTAAGGTGAAAACTAACTGAAGATTGTTACAAGTCTCATACTTGACGACTCACTAACGACTCTGTAAAAACTAACTTAAGACTGGTTCAATTTTTAATCATCATCCCTATTTATTAGAGTGAATTATTTCCCTTTTGTGGTGGGGTCTGAATATTGAAATGCATAGGAAAGTCCTGCTATTTTGAGATGGTGAATTGGGCTAATTACTATTTTTAAGCTGTGTGTAAGGGCTCTAGATAACTCAAATATTAAGTTATCGTCTGACTATTATCTTGCCTTTGTGATTTCCAAAGCTTTTAATTTTCATGTTATAGGTTTTACGGGAAGTTATTAATTATAATATCTGTCAATTTTAATAGCACATAATTGCTTTTTGTTTTTAGAAATTGGTGATCTTTAATATTATGTTGACCTTTTTCCACATATGTCATGTGTGATAAAATTATTTAATAGTTTTTGGAGCGACTTAAATGTTAACGATCCTTATTTTATCAGTTTACTGTCTCGTCTAAACAAATTTAAGGGTCTAATTTTAAGTGGATATTTATGTAACATTTTACCCAAAACTGTGGGAATTATATTTTACTAAGATAAAATGTCTCTTATTTTAAATTTATTACGCTGTGTGAACATAGGCGTACCAACGTTTCCCTATTAAGATTTAAATTATTTATTTAATTTAAATCTTCATTAAATGTAATTTCATATTACTATTTTAATTAATATTAAGTAATTATAGATAAATTAATCCTTTTTGTGATTAAGAATTATAACTTAATTTCTAAATGACATGATTTAACATACAAATTCAATATTTCAGATTTACTAGTACAATTTCCGGGTTCGGTATATATATAATTAAGAATTAATTTACGCGGGTTGTTACAGCTGATTCACCCTGGGAGTTTTGATGGTATGGAAATTGGACCAAACTACGAGGCGTCTTCTCTTGGTTCTCCGCTGCGTTCTTCGCATCGATCGTGCACGAATAACACTTTGGTAAGCAATTGTGTCGACACTTTTTTTTTCGTAACATTTAAGTTCGCGCGTGTTTTTAAAACTTTGGGAAATTGTAGGTTTTTTATTATTAATTGATATTTTTGTAAAATTGATTTAATCCTAATAATTGAAAATCCATCTTTTGTTTTTTTTAAATTATTATGTTTATTAATAAATTACATTACTTGTTATACAACAATTACGTTATCAATTGTTATACCCCCCTCGATTCCTTTTCAAAAGTATTACCTAAATTTTACATACAAAGTGTAACCTATATAGTAAATTGTTGATCCTTTGATACGTTGATACATTGATACGTTGATACATTGATACGTTGATACGTTGATACGTTGATACATTGATACGTTGATACATTGATACGTTGATACATTGATACGTTGATACATTGATACGTTGATACATTGATACGTTGATATATTGATACGTTGATACATTGATCCGCTGATCTGTTGATCTGTTGATCCGTTAATCTGTTTATCCATTTATTGCATTATCTGCTTATCCGTTATTTGTATTTTTATCTTTTGAACAATATATCCACACCGTTAAGAAATTGTATGTAAAATTACAATCATTAGCAACTTTGTGACCAATTTTTCTTCAGCATAGCGCGAAATCATATCTTTTTTCAGTATTTATCACATCGAAAGTCAGCAATTATGGTACAATCTATATTACGAACGTAACTTATATACCATGGTTTAAAAATAATATTTTCGAAGCATGTTATATCACGTTACTTGGTTCGGACGATGCTATTTTAGGGTTTTGATATCATAGATATCAAAAAACTAATATTTTTTAATCAAAATCAAATTAATTAAAAAAAAATCTTGTAGCTGGTGTGTTATGGTAGTGTTATATCTACGAGGGCTGGGAAATCGAGTATTCGAATACTCGATTCTGGGTAATTTGTTCGACAGCATTATGTGCGACAGAAATTTGTTTGAAAATGCCCTGTCGATTAAATGTTCAGTCGTACAAATGCTGAGTTGGACGAATTTCTCTCGAACAAATTACCAACTACGGCATATTCAAACATTCGAATATCCCACTAATATTTAAGTGTTTTACTAGGTTTAAGATGATAATTTCATTATTAATAATTAATTTTAATATTATTAATAATAATTATTAATTTAACACAAGCGGCCTGCCGGTGTCGCGAGTAAACAGTCGACTAGTCCAGACGTGTTTTTGTTTTTCCAAGCAAAAATGTAATCAGTGACATTTACAGCCGTATTCACCAAGCTCTGTTAAGTTGCTAACAGAGAGTCAAGTCAATAACAGTCTGTTAATGTGATATATTTGTATTCACCAATGACTTTTAGCAGTTACCAGTCTGTCAAGTCGTCTGATAACTTAACAGAGCAATATTGGGCTGTCAACATAGGTAACAGACTGATAAGTAATATTTTTATGTGTCAATATTGTAGGTTATAATTATTATTGACATTTGTTTTTGGTATGTATTTAAGGTTAACTTTTTTCCGCGAAATCAGTTAAAGCTAGTTTTACACGGTTTTACCAACAAAAATTCTAGTTACTTTTAGGCTTCTATACAAAGTATAACAAGAAGCCTTATGATCTGGCTCCGTGTCTGTCCGTCCGTCCGTCCTCATAATTCAAAATCATACAGAGCGTTTCAAATCGTGTTGGAAATACTCTGTGTGCATAGAGGTCTAAGAACTGGGTAGCCAGTGCGCTACTTTTAGGATTCTATACAAAGTATAACAAGAAGCCTTATTTAGGCTTCTATCCAAGGTATAGAAAGAAGCCTTATGGTCTGGCTTCGTGTCCGTCCGCATGTTTCAGAGCCAATCATAACGTTGATCAACAGATACGTTGTTATATTTTAAATACTTCGTCTATATAGTATTGCGTTAATCTGTTAATCCGTTGCTTCGATTCACTAATGCAATTTATAAATACGCAAATATTCGAAAGAAATTTACTAAGTTAAAGATATTTTCGAAGAGGTCTCCCTATATAAACTACTTGTTTTACTTGGATGTGAAAAAATAATTTTTTATTGATGTGGTTAGTGAAGTTAAGTTATAAATAAAAGAGAAAGGAGAGGATTGGTCCACCTCAAAAAAAGGACCATACATTACAGAGAAGTAAAATTTCCAATAGAATGGAAAAGATTGATTGTTATTACTTATATAGTAAATGATAATTACCAATCGCAAAAAATTTAATTGGTGCAGATTATCTGATTATGTGGTGTTACATTATATGGCGATCAAAAATAACCAGATAATAACAACTTTCCACACCAGAAAGGTAGCTGTATAGAAGCCTAAGAACTGCCGCTAAAGCGAGTTCCACCTTGTTTCATATCGATCGTCAGCTATAGCGGTTAAGTGCGTTGCTGCTAATGCTGAATGCCTGGTTACACTCCGGGCTCAGTAAAACTTTATTCTGGCCATGTTTATTACTTTATAACTTTATTCTGACCATATTCATTGTATGTTTACTACAATGTGTTACACAAGAAAACATTTTACATCTGTTTTGAGAGGTGACATATTTTACATTCGATTTGTATTTTTTCGCTTGTTTATGTACATTTTTCTTTATTACAGTCTTGAAAATGACCCCGATAGAGGGTCGCAACTAGTCGATTCAAAACGTAGTCTTTCTTTAACACGTCCCCTGATATCCAATAAACTAGTAAATCATATCCTTGGAACAATAGCTTATCTTCACTTTATTCTGGCCGTTAATCCCTGCGGCAGTTAGACCAGTAAGCCACGTATCAACGAATAATTGGATCAATGGACAATCGTATCATGGTATAATCGTATCAACGGATCATCGTATCAACGGATCATCGTATCAACGGATCATCGTATCATCGTATCAACGGATCATCGCATCAACGGATCATCGTATCAACGGATCAACGTATCATCAGATCAATTTGCTTATATATAGGACATCGCCCTATGAGTATAGTAGATGTAACAGTTTGGCTAATTTTTCGCGCGTTAAGTAAAAGTAAATTATTAACAATGGCATTAATCGAAAACAAATGCTTTCAAAACTGCTTTCAAAACTGTAAAGAATGTGCAATTTGGCA
The DNA here is from genome assembly GCA_932274525.1 of Podabrus alpinus. NCBI lineage: Eukaryota > Metazoa > Arthropoda > Insecta > Coleoptera > Cantharidae > Podabrus > Podabrus alpinus. The sequence continues at coordinate 10,230,610 of OW026452.1, forward strand.
TTTTTAGTACGGAAGATATTCGTAGCATGTCTGTCGTCCCAGAAGGTATAAATCATGTAGAAATTATGGAAGGAAGTCTTCCAAAAGTGGTGTAATTTGCTCAAAACCCATAACTTTCTCAAAAAGCGATGACCCGGCAAATGGTCATCAAAAATAGAGTCTTTAGCTTCACCTGCCACTTTTTTCGATCGTCGATGGAGAGTACGTATCAGCTAGCTCTGTATGTTTAATACCAAGTCTCGAGAGCTTGGGTCGCAACTGGTTGCGTTCGTGGATCCTTAAATAGTATCTTCGCTAATTAGTCATTACCTTAGAGGGCGCCATGCCTCGGCACAAGCGTTCAATGTACTAGTGACTCATACCCAGACAAAAATGGAAATCAAAAATAAAATAAAAAATATTCGTCGAGATCGGAATAACACACTTTAATTGAAATAAAAAGATTTTAATAATCGTAAAACAACTGAACAAATTCTCGGCTACACATTGCGATGTCCAGTGAACCACGTCAATAGAAATGTGTACATTAAGATTCAAAATTTGTTTATAACTAAAGGGAGCATGAGACTTGTTTGTTCGAACGGAGAAGCTTCGTCCGACACCAAAATTTAGTTCAATATCATACATTTATGTGAAAAACGAGTCACGGAGCAAGTAAAAAAATAAATTCAAAATGTAACAATTTATTCCGTTAATATAAGAAATGTTTGTTAGTATTATAAATCAAATTAATTGATCATAAGAAATGTAATTTAAAACCAAAAACATTGTTAGTTGCTTAAATAATATAAAGATTGTGTTAGCATTAAATTTTAATTAAGTAAAAATTTACACGACGTTCGCAGTGCTCCGGAATTTAGTGTACCATAAATGGGAAAGACATTTTCATTTGAGTTTACCAAATAACCACAAGTGATGGTGAAAATTAATTCAATCTGAAACATAAAAATTTTATTAAAAAAATTTTACAAATCAAATTGGGCAAAGCCGTACCTGGAAATTGGAATGTCAATATTATTGATTTTATTTCGACCAATAATAAAAATAATCAAGATTGCTTTGGAAATTCAAGCGTTGCGATGGAAAAACAATTGAAGGATAGATTCGTTTGGTGTTTTATGTAACGGCGTGATAATTCATGCGTCCATGAAAAAATTTAGATAAATTTGTGAAAATATTGAGTAATTACAACTAAAAAGTGCAAAAATTAATATAAATAACGTGCTTACCTATCGTAATAGTGAAATTGGTTGAAAATATCCACGGATTGAAATTATTTTGGTAAAACTTGTAGACTACACCACGAGGCACAAAGAAAACTTAATCTATTGTAATCAAGCAAGGAAGTGATCATCCACCGGTCTAACGTTTAGAATCTCATGGTCAAACATCTTGTGAATCACAAAAACCCTAGATTGCTAAAGGTAAAATTCCATTAAACTTTATTTTTGATAAAACCGAGTGTACACTACGAAACTTGATAAACGCGTGCAATCTTCGAAAAAAGTTGGGTAATTTTAAGAAATCGGGTTAATCTTAAGAACATTTATTAATTGAATCATCGTATTACTTAAATTTTACATAATAAAAATATAATTTGTATTTGCAACGGAATATTATTTTTACCTTGTTCCGAAGGCCACGATCTTTAATTTCAGCATTCCCGATTTGGTCAAGGAACGAACTCAACCCGTGAGAGAAGGTAAGTCCATGCCCATTGAAAGAGCTAAGCTGAGCTATAATTTCATTTATTGTTATTTGTGTAAAAGTTTAACATTTCTATCGACGGGGTACATTTACGTACACCCGTACAAAGCATTTTACAAAGTAAGACGTGTGGCCCTAATAAAGGAGTCCCCACATAGCAATTTGTCAGCCCAACGTGAGGCTACGATACAGCACATAGTAACATGTATAATAATTATAATAATAAACAAAGATGAAAATATTTAATTACAAAAATAAATCGACAAAATTATTCAAAACGTAAAGATGGTTGGACATCGTGGTGTTCGGATCGAATCAAAATCTCTTAGTTAAAAGATGACGTCAAAAAATTGGTAAAACGAATTCATAAATTTCAAAAGGTAGCTATTTTTGCTGAAGGCATTTATCAAAATTTAACAATTTTCATATGAAACAATTCTTAGAATACTTACAATTTTCTTGATGTTATGTTTATGATTAAAAAGGCTGCAGGTGACATGTCTCCGTTTCCTTAAAATGGTTTAGCATAAATCCTGCTAATTAAATTTTGACCTAAAACAGTTTCGAAGAAAAGTAACACATGTAAAAATTGTTAATTAAATTATTCAAAGGATAGCTGTTGTTTTAAAAATGAAGAAAGATGTTGTTTAAATTTGCTTTCCATACGACCATATGTGTTGAAAAGTTGAACGTTGGAAATTTCAATTAAAATAAGGCACGCCAAATTCGAAACATGTCCGCTCCATATGGTACCTCGAAAATGAACCAACTTGCAAATAAAGTTGACCATAATAATTTTCTAAAGGCGGCACCAAGGGAATCTGTTGGATAGCGAGCTCATCTTTAGGGGTGGATAAAGCATCCCTCTGGGTTTGTCCAAACGGGCGAGGTCGGAAATATCGAAACAGAAAATACCTCGTTCGAAATGGGCGGCTATGACTTGCCAAAAGTCCAGATGTGACTTGCTCCGCCATGTTCCAATTTGAACGGCGTCATTAGAAACTACCAAATCCATAAAACCAATTATCGATCGAATAGATCGTAATGTGTTGAAAAGAAAATCACCACACTGTACACTACATTATATGTCATCGTCGGAAAATAACTTCGGTTGTTGAAAATACATTTAAATTGGTGAAAATTAATTAAATGTAGGACCGCAAAATATTTGCGACCTACCGCTATCAAGTCATGGCGTCAACTCCTCGATGATCGTTCGATCATGCGTGGACTCAGAAATATTGTTAAAATGAAATTGTTGGTAATTTGGGTTGCATAGGTTCAGGCGTCGAAATGCAAAATATTGATTTAAAATCAAATGAATAAAAATTGACGTTAGGAAACTGAAATTTATTTAGAATTGAAAATAAAATTTGTTGACAAAAAAGAATTTTGCCAACGCAAAATTCTATGTGACAAAAGGACGTCACATAACCCCCCCTGCCAAAGGAATAGCTGCATCAGCTATTGTCAAAACACGAAAATCAAATAATAATTCAATTTAAATATTCGACAATACGCCCCTGGTTAGTGAAAGAATTAAAAGTGTCAAGAATTGCAGAATGATTAAGGTGATAACGTAGCCATACACGTGGAGGAAGTGTACTAAGGATTTTGAGACGTGATTGTACCCAAGTGCGGGTGTGAGGAAATTGTTGTTAGGAATTAAGTCAGGATTGTATGTACAGTGAAAATGAGAGGTCGTTAGTTATAAATAGCATGGAGTGGAAAAGTTAAAATGGGGTTGTAATGGGTTGTTTAAAATAAGGAAGAAATATTTAATAATCGAAGGATCCACAAATTAAGGAATACTTAGTTCGTAAGTTACATTTGTTATTTTATTTTAGTGTTTTAATCTTTGTTCGTTATTTAATATATATGTTAAAAATGATCTTCGGTGGAATTTTATTTAAAACTATCTGAGTTTATGCTACCCCTAGTTCGCACATTAAAGATTGCGACAAAATGGTGGAGGTGCCGGGCACCCAGTTTACAATGGTAATGAAATGTTTTAGATAAAATAGGAAAGGCACAAGTAAGAATTGTAATATCGATAAACTATATCGAAAATAAAAAGTGTCTGGTGCATCTAACAGCCAAATATGTAAAATAAAAATAAGGCAAACTATTAGTTAAACGTTAGACACCATTTGTTAGAAATTTTAATTTTAAAAGTTGGGCACAATAATTAAAAAGTAAATTCAGCCAAAATATTTGTAAAATAAAAATAGGGCAATTAAATGGGATTCAAATGATATTAACGAATGAAAAGATATGAATGAATTTAAAGGAAAGAATGAAGGTAATAATAGAGGCACAATGTGAAGGAAAAATAGGGCAATTAATAAGGCGAAAGAAAGAAGCACATAATGGAAAATACAAAGTGATTCACGAAAAGGGTAAATATCAAATACAAATAAATGTCTGTTGTAAATTTTAAATATAAATGAATTTCAAATGTAAACAAATTTTAACTGTATGTATTGCTGTGACCTCCCCTAACTAATTGTAAAAGCGCCAGCCCTTAACTTGCTGGCAAAATGCTCAAATTAAATGGGTCGTATTGAATATGTTTTTAGTTAAGGGATGCTCAACATTACTGCCCCTTCTCACTAATCTCCGGTGATGACACGCACAAGGGTGGGTTCCTTGTAAATTGTCAATATTAGAGGCGATCTTTGAGTATGTAAATTGGCTCTCTCGGGATACTTAATTGCTTTCTTTGAGTAAAATAAAAAGATTTCAGTAGCTTTGAAAGAAATGTTTTATATTGAACAAAAATGAAATTTTTGCAAATTATTACAAATAGATGTTTACATAAATTTTTAGATCATAGATCTACCATTTATAATTTTTACAAATAAAACAGTTGATGCAAAATGTTTTCAAAACAAAGAGGCTTCCTCTCTCTGTCCTGACGTGCTTGATTAGCTGTAAACTAACCAAGTCTCTCGCTGTACATTAGCGGTGTTAAATGTTTTTAAAATAATATTTGTGCTTATTTAAAGCTTAATCTTGAATAATTAAATAATAAAATTTGAATGAAAAACCTTCCAATTAGGGTAATGAAGAATACACTTTCGTAAAAGTCTTTTCCCAAATCCTATATTTTACACGCTGATGGCGAAAGTTTATAATAAAATAAAGAAATAATAAAATTCACTGTACCTTTTACACATTGACAAGTTGGAGTTTTAAATTTAAAAAGGATATTGTGTGTGCCCCGCTTTAGTTAATACCACATTGAGTGAATCATCAGCATCTTCGTTAAAATGACGTCAGTAGCCGTTTGATTAACCTCAAGTAAACTTGCTTCGGTCTTGTTTAGTGATTCAATATCGCATTGGTGGCTATTGTATTTCCCATTTGTTGATGTTTTTAAATCGAGACAGGTAAGTTGCATCTCATTGACAATATTTTCAGGATCCAGTGAATGAATTGAGTTAATTTCGTAAATTATAACATTTGCAGTACCATCATGTAAGTAGCCATGGTTGTCCTTGGATCTATTTATATCGTGCTGTTCCAATTCAACTGAAAAATCTTAACCTCCAATTGTTTGTAAACAATTGATCCTGGAGAACATTATAAATGCGTGCACTTTGCTACAATTCCCGAAGTCAACTGAATTTTGATCGAAAATCGATTGAATTGGTATGCCTGTTCAGTCAAAGTAAGTCAAATTTCAACATTTTTGATTTTTCATTTTATTAATAATTCGTTTTTGTTGCAGATACGGAATCCACATTGAAATAGATTTCCTTTGAGGTGTTTTCCATGCACTTTTACTGGTATATTGCCTTTTTGTACTCCTTTCTGGACAGTTCGTTGACTCATCTTTTCCAACTTGTATCGATTTTTGATGTTACACAAATTTGACCTTTATTTACAACTTTGTCAATTTACCTTTTAAAATTACTCACTTCAGATACATGAAATCATTACATAATTTTTGATGTGAACAGAATCTTACATAAAATGTTGGTTATCAAGCAAATCAGTTTACAAAATCTCACATTTTTCTAGGTTATGAACATGTAAAAATAAAATGATTTTCTATCAATTTTCAGCTAATTAAACCTTTTGTATCATTTTTGATGTGACAATCATCAATCTAATTAATCTTAGCAATATTTATCATCTTTATTTTATCCTGAGAGATTCAAATTTAGTTAGGAAATCGAAATTTTAGAAAAATAAAAATTTCTCGTAAAGCAAATTTTTAAAGTGTCTACCGATATAGAATTTTATGCTTTTCATTAATCTAATATTCATTTTTATATCTGGAGCCTTTATTTAACATTTTGAGTCATAGCAGTATGTATGTAAATTTTAAGGGTAAATAAGATAAGTGATAGAATTAATTCAATAAATTAAAGTATGGATCTCTAAAATACAACAATCAATATTGAAACGAGTAATAACATAAAAATAAATTTTTTTTAAACGTATTGAATATAACAAGTTCAGACAGATGTAGTTCTGTAAGTCGAAATAATCAGAACAAAAACCACTAATTCAAACAATGTTACGACATAAAAAAAATGTTTAAAAAGGTAACTATCAAATTAATAATAAATTACAATAATCCCTACAGGTAATTAATATACAAGTACACAAAGGCTATCGCAACAAACTGAGATAAAGCCACAAAATATCTATAAAAAAAAGTACCAAAGGGGGATAATATTTAAGATAGTTTTAAAAGAAACTTTATATAATTATAATGAAAGATGCGACTTTGAACTTGGATTTTCAATACGAATACTTTATAATTTTCATAGATTTTTTTTTACTGTAGTATTGTAATTTAGAGAGACGTAGGAAATGATAAATTTTAAGGATTTTTTTTTAAAACTTTTTATTAAAATTTTTTATGTTTTTTATATTGCCTCAAGTCAAAATTCTTAATTAACATACCTGTTAATTTTAAATTATTTTGACTGGTGGTACAATCTATATTATCAAGCTCATTAAGTGTTCCATTATTATTATGATGTTGTAAGTGTTTTGAGTTGTACTTAGTTAATTTAGTATTTAGTTTTTTACGCATCTTCCACTTGTTACGCCTTGGGGCAGTCGTTTTCATGACCGGGAGGGTATTGTCAAAACACGAAAATCAAATAATAATTCAATTTAAATATTCGACAATACGCCCCTGGTTAGTGAAAGAATTAAAAGTGTCAAGAATTGCAGAATGATTAAGGTGATAACGTAGGCATACACGTGGAGGAAGTGT